>CP139502.1:269572440-270104940 GCA_021014915.2 Artemisia tridentata subsp. tridentata
CATCATGGCATAGATCTCTGGCTTCAAATTCAAATCTTCTATGACCATGTTGACTACCACACCAAGCGTGCCATCGATCGAGCCGCCGGAGGCAGATTGCGTGATAGAAACACCGAGGAATCATGGGAGATCATTGATGAGCTCACATCCGACGATGATGAATTATGGAAAATTTCCCACGACGTACACTCGGCGGTCAACACACATTTATCGCCCGATAAAGCCAACCAAATCATCGAGGAAAGCGTTAGTGAACTTGAGAAGAGGGTTGCATATCTTATGGAAAAACAAAAGAGACCCTTAAGTCCATAAAAAGCAACAGTTAACTCGGTCTCAAGCGTTAAGCAAATACCATTGTCCAAATCATCCCTTAGGGAAAATACTACACCCTTCTATAAGCTTGCTCAACCCAACTCACCACCTCAGGAACTTAGTCCAACATTCGAAGCTCGAATGGGTGAATACATGTCACAACACTCCGAACGGTTGGAAAAATTTGAGGAAGCCGTCTACAAACAGAAGGAGGAGATGGAAGAGAAGATGGCGGAGATGATGGACCTTTTGAAAGAATACACAAATACAAATTCTCCTAAAAAAGTGCTGGTGCGGAATGACGTTGAAGTTCCCAACACTAAATTTGTCAAAGCCATCTCCATCGTCCAAGAGGGCGAGAATGAAGAGAGGGGGTAGTTGATAACTATGGAAGTCAACAAAATCGACCTCGTCCCACTTAATGCTGGAAATGCCAATGCCTGTAATTGCGGTTCAGACAAAGGAAAGGAGACGCCCTCCAAGGAGCGCCAAATGATAGAACCGCCAAGGTCACAACAAGTAAGGCATCACTTGAGGCACAAAATAAACAAGGAGACCATAAATGATTGGGTGAGAAACTATCGACGTACTCATCTACCCAGCAAGGAGTCCAAGAAAATGAAGCCGGATGATGAATCCGACACATTACCCGGAGGGCAATTGTATGAGAGCCTCATAAGACAAAAGTTAGTGGAAAAGCAGGAATTCTACGGGGTCTTCAAAATACCATGCAGCATTGGAAAACTCAAGTATCTGGATGCGGTAGCTGACCAAGGTTCCGACGCAAATTTGATGCCTTTATCCGTTTATGTCCATTTAACCGACGAACTGCCATCCATCACCCGTACTAAACTCTCCTTTGCAAAACATTCTTATGAGTACCCGTTAGGAATTGCAGAAGATGTGTTGGTCAACGTTGCCGGATTCCTGTATCCGGTCGACTTCATGATTATTGAAAGAAATGATATGAATATGCCAATAATCCTTGGGGCACCCTTTCTCGCTACCACTAGGGCACAAATCGATTACGAAAATAGTACCATCCAAATGAAGAAGGGAAAGAAAACAATAAACTTCCCAATGATCCCATGTCATATACGAGATGTTGCTCTACAAAAGAAGATGGAGGCGAACCCCAATATAATTCGTGGTAATGTTCGAGAGAAAATCCTTGCATGGGAGGCAAGGATTAAGAATTACAATGAAAATGAGATTAGAGAATGTAAGGGTGGAAATAACGATTATATTGAGGCTGATGAGCAGACCAATAACCCCGTTGAATTTACAAAAAGAGACTCAGTGCTCCTAAGGCATTCAGAAACAAAAGCACCTACCGATGAACCAAGTCCCTGGTGGTACAGACCATTCACAATTAAAAGTCTACATCAAGATGGGGTAGTAAGCTTGACCAGCAAGGGAGGAGGAGTGACCGCGAATGTCGAACGATTGAAACATTACCATCCTGATAACAAGGATTATATCTATCAGGGATACGTCATAATGCGAGATGATGGAGTCACGTAGTGTACGGTGACTTTGAGTCTAGCTACAAGACTCGTTAATAAAGAAAAGCGCTTCTTGGGAGGCAACCCAAGCTTTATTTGCTTTGTGTGTTTATTTATTTGTTTGTTTGATTTTATTTGCTTCGGTATGTATGTTTAATTTTTATTATTATTGATTCATGTTCGAAACTAAATTGTGAAAATGCTTTATTTTGTTTTTAACTTCGTCTTAACTACATATAAAGGTATTTTGCAAATGATAAGTGTAAGGGAAATCTAAATCGGTTTATTAGAACAAATGAACATGAATCATAACAATATTAGATTAACATACATATTAGTAATTGTTTGAGTCAAATGCTTGTATCGAGTCATAATGATATTTTGCAGGATTTTCAGGAAATAAGGATTGAGTTTTTCCAGAAATTTTCCGGAAACTTAACATGAAAAATCAGTCAGGTCACTTCTGACGGCGTCAGGAACAATTTTCTGGAATTTTTTTTAAAAGTTTTGTTTTTCTTCCGGAATCATAAAATGCTTTATTAAATCTCTAACTTATAAACTCCAGGAATCTGCAAAATAATCATTCCACAAGCATTATACCCATATACAGATTTATCCCGCCGATGTTATGCAGGTTTTCGTGTTTGTTTTCTCAGGTATAACAGGTCATTTTGGAAAAGGAGATGTATGTGAAATCTAGCTTTTGGCGTTACTTTAATCTTGAAGCTTCCACATTACCTTGGAAGAAGATCTAACCATGTTACCCCTTTATCCACCGAGCGAATCAGGGGAGTATTTGATTTCAGTCTTTTACCTTATTTACTTTTACATCTTGTTATTTGAACATTGGGGACAATGTTCATCTTAAGTGTAAGGGGGGGGGGGTAAAATACGATACCTTAGAGAATGCTATTACGCTTGATTTTTCGTTTGTTTAACGGTAGATGTGTAATAAAACTGAGAGAAATACATGTTAAGGCAATTTTAGTGCCAAATTTAATTTTTTTTACAACATATAGGAGTGAAACTTTGGTCTTAATGAGCGTCTCACGGATAGGAGTTATATGACTAGCACAAAACCGTACCACAAAAAAATTTTCCACCCCCAAATATGTGAGGTTCGCCCCTAGAATTGGTAGAAAAAACATTTATGCTATGATGTGTGTACCGGTAGCACTTAGATTCTAGAACTTGCGTTAGGACCATTCCGAGGCCACAAGTGAGACTACATTCGTGTAGTTAGATTTACTACATGATAAGAGGCATTAGGATTAACCCATTGTTTTACACCTGTGTTCTTGTTATAATTACATTGGCTACATTGGTCAAGTAATTCTCCCACACCCTTTGCGTTGTACTTGTTTTTAGTACACGATACCCCTAGTACACCCCTCAGAGCCTATCTTTTCGTTTCTAACTTTAAGCATTTTACTTAAAGTAAGAATTTGTTTACACCCCACTTAAATGTACACCCAAATCGCCTTAGCCTACCTTGTATGCACTCATTTTTAGTGCATTATTGTGACAACATTTGTTTAAACCCCAAGTTAATTATCTAATTGATTACATGGTTGCTAAGTCGAGTCATATCCTTGTACATATTGTTTTGGGACGATTGGGACTCATGGGTAAAGTACTAGTGTAATGGAGTAATGGGGAAGAACAACATTATTACCCCCATATGTGCTAAATATTTTAAAAGTACTCCAAGTGTTTCGATTATCTTAATTCGAGTCATTAGAATAGTTAATTGTAAAGTTATGTAAAAGTTCAAGTGTAAGGGGGATACAACCCCCCTACGATGTATTATTCATACGGACTACCATCCCGTTTCATTTTATGTTTATTTTATCTTTTTGTTATTTTTTTCATTAGCTTAAGTCGAGTCTAGTCTTGGCTTAGCAACGCCATATTGTACATGTAATTAATCAAGATCTTTAACTCGCCACCAGTAAAATATCCTTTATCCAACAAAACCGTGTTTATCATATCCCTACACCTAACGTTATAACCCGTTTAAAAGCCCTCTTTGATAGTTTATCTTAGGTGCTTACGCCTAGTGGAGGAGGTTTTTGATCCTTTCCCAAGCCTATGGTAATCTATTTGCTATGACAGGTAGTGAGAGATATTATACATTTTCATTTATGAGATATACTTTTATGACACCTGAGAGATGTGAGTATCTAAACACTACTTGTGAGGTGCTAGTCTGTAATCTCCGTGCTTATTATGATTAAAGTGTAACGACTATTTGTTGTAATTACTTTTATATTAGCGTTAAATGACCCCTAACTTGTATTTTGATTAGAATAAAAGCGCATTTACTTGAGGACAAGCAAATCTCAAGTGTAAGGGTATTTGATGAAGTGAAAAGTGTACCGCTTTTAGGGGGTCATTTAGGCCCTAAATCGTATTTATTTGATCAAATATTGCCCTAAATCGTTCCTTTTGTCATTTTAGGTACTTTGGAGAAGAAATCTGGAAAAGGAAGTATTTTGGACGTTTTTAGAGCATAAAAGTGAAGAAAACGACAAAGTCTCAAAAATCTGCTGGAAAAGTACCTGTGACGGCGTCAAGCCCCAGTGTGACGCCGTCAACCCTTGATAAGCCAGAGAGGATTTTGGAAGATTAAAGGGGGACGGCGTCAAGAAGGCCATCAAGAAACCCTAACCGCGGCGAGGTGACGGCGCCACGCTCTATAACGTGACGCCGTCAGATCTGTTTTCCTTTATATATTTTCATAATTTTTAGTCATTAGTGTGCAACTTTGTGAGGAGAAAAACCTAAGACGATTTTTCTGCAATTTTTAAGGGTTTTATACCCTTGGATCTCCCATGTTCAATTGAAGATAAGTAATCAATTAATCATTCAATATGTCTATGTGTTGTTTGATTGTATCTTGTTCTTGTCTTTTATTTAACATGCTAGGCTAGATTTATCTTGTGTTTGCTTAGATCTAATGAAACCTAACTATTGATTATTGGTTGTTGGTGTGTGATTAATTGTATTGGATGATTGTTCATCGATGTTAGGCTTAAGAAAATTGGCTGACCTCCTATACGGTAACTTGCTTGAATGTCTTAAGAAACATGAACCAATGCGTACTGAGGTTATTATGGTTGTATTTAATGCATGAGCGAATTCTAGTGATCCTATGTTAGGAGCTTCTTAGCCGGCTCGACATAGGAGTGAAGTAGGAGCTTATAGAGTTGGGGAAGTACGTACGCCACCCCACGATTGGTATTAAGGAATACACCCGTCATCCACGCAATTAATACACACTAATCAACCGGTAAAAGATAGTTAGGGAGTAAGGAAATCTAAGTAAACACATTTCTCTCCATATAAGTTCCACAACCTTTTTATTTTCAGTTATTTTATTTTATTTGCAATTGTAGTTATTTGGGTTAGTTGACTAGAAACTAATTCCGCCCACTCCTTCAAACCCGAGATTTTACTTGCTTTTATAAAAATATAAAAAAATACAAAAAGAATATTCCCTCACCCTTAGACATATTAGAGTAGTTTTTCAATCCTAACGACACTATTCCCCTAGAGAACGATCAATCCCCCGGTACTTGCCACTACACTATACTACATCGGTCAGGTACACTGCCTGGTGGGGATTGCAAGCCTCTTGAGATCCCTCGAGAGGTAATACCTGTTGTAAGGTCGCAAAACCATGCATCACACACCATCATCCCACATACGCAAAATCTACACAAAACGGAATTACTAGTACCAAAATCTTTCAGAGGATCTTATTATCAGGTAACGGAAATTTAAGTAGGTTGAGAGGAAGTGAATTACGTCATCCATAGCTTCATCCTTCACAGAATCAACTCTTCCATACACAAACGTTCGCTTCAGAGACATCACACATTCAATACATGATTTCAAATTTCAAGTAGTCTGTCTACGTCTGTCTCTATGATTATAGGGTGGAAAGGAAATTTTTAACTCGAGTCTGGTCCCTCAACCCTTCGGCACTTCTTCTTGGAACTGTGGTGTAGTAACGTGAATCTCCGGCATGGTTACTGTGCATTCTTCCATTCGCGAGTTTGCTTCTGCTCTCAATTCATCTTAGTACAACTAAAATGAATATAGAAGCTAACCTGCGTGTCGTAGGCAGGTCTTCCAGCACAGTTCGAAATTCGCCAACTCAAACTGCTGTCATCACCGGATGTATGGTAGTGTTGTCTGCTACACTCTCGGAACGCCAATCAAATCTACTCTTCCATAACAAAGGGGTCATTTTACAAGGTGATCTACATGTTCCTTGTTCGTGCATAAAACTGAAATGCTTCCTGGAGGTTACTCTCAGTTAGTCATCTCCTTTCTCAGAAGTTCTTGTGGTTGCTTCTTCAGTCCTTCATACATTAAATGAGGCCGTCTGATACGGAATTTACAAAGATAGGACAAATCGATCACTGATACGCGGAAATGAGAAACGATTACGGGTAGTGATATGGTTAGGTTTACGATAGTTGATACGCTGACGCAAAATTTTCTCTTTCTTCTTCATAAACTAATAGGGTATTCAAAAGGAAATACTGAGGTGAACTGAATCATATTCCATCAGCTTCTTCAATCTCTCAACTCCTATGGCATCATGGTTCGTCAACTGAGATCGGTTCAAAGTCAATTCTTCTTCTCAAACAGGAGGGAAACACCAGGAGTTCCATCGGAGAGCACCAGAAAATTTGTACAACAAAACTTCCAATACCAAAGTTTTACAAGAGTGGATACTAATAGGTGTCAGGAGACAATCATCAATCAAATGAGATCGAGGTAAAAGTTTCCATAGCGGCGTTAAGCTTAACAGATTTGAATGGTTAAAGGTTATCATAACAAAAGTAGGATGAAAATAGATTTCCAAAAGTCACATATCAGGTACGGTAATCCACGGCAGTTTATGAGGGCCAGCCAATCCATAACTTAAAAACCTCAAAATCGGATATATCAAAAGTAAACGGATTCGTAGGATGAGTACGGTCGCCAAGCCAGACGGATAGTTCATATATTAAGGTCACGTTCATGGTTCACCAAAGTGTCGAGGCAGATGAGCGAACAACTCAAGGTGTTGGAAGTCTTGTTTAGCTATCTAGCATAAGTGGCAGGTACGTAATACGAACATCGTATACTGTCAAAAGTGAGGCGTATAGAATATCGGTTATCAGCATCATCATGCTCATTTAACAATTTCATATCGAAACAAAATTACCGTCATATCAAAGGAAACTAGTTGACGGTAGGATTCATTATTCAAAGGGAGGGAGTAAACTTCCTATATCCATGGTTAATATTCACCAGAGTTCTCATAGGAGTAATAATGGACAGAGTAGTATCAGATGATACATTTATATCCAGCACGGGTAGTGAATTCATAGAATGTGTTTAACGGCCTTCGGGATAGTCGGAGAAGTATCAAACAGATCGGAAGTGATGATCAAAATCAGGTAGTGGTAGCAAAAGTTTAACAATCGGAAATCATGGTAGGGAGTTCAAAATGGTTTCAAACACCGAAGGTGAAACATAGGAGAATAGTCGTCAATGATCAATCAACCTATCCTTTATCAGAATAAAATCAAAATTAGCTATCCAATGAAAACAGATCGACAACGCAAGTCTTATCGTTCAAAAGTGAGAGGAAAACACTCTTATACTTGTGGTTAAAACACCACCAGACTTCTCATGGGAACAGAGATGTATAAGACGAACTCAAATAGTGTCAGAAGATTCATAGATGCTTATCAAAAGTAAGAGACAATTAACAGAATATATCAAGTATATCATCGTCGGGGAGATTCTCAGAATGCCCGAAGAGGCATCAGAATGATTAACAAAAGAATCAGAGTTCAGAGTTGAAATCTCAAAATAAGATTCAAATAGTGTTAGGCAAATTTTAAGCAATTTCCAATGATTCCAAGATTTAACTAGGTTTCAGACCTTAGGTGGTGCAAAGCGTGAGTTTTCAATCTCCAAAAGTGATCTCAACAAGCAGGGCACGAATCAGAGTGATGCGGAAGCAATGATACTTAAACAAAAGCCTTATAGTCTACCCATTCCTCACCGGTCAGAACTTAAGTTCCTATAGGGAAATCCTAAAGCAATTTCTTTCAGATTATCTTATGAGCGCCTACAGTGGAAACTTAGTGGTCTAACTTACACAGGTCAAGGGTAAATGTATTACGAGTCGCAGCCTGTCTCTGATACCATAAATTGTAACACCCCAACCCGACAAGGGTAAAGATATCACAATAATGGTTTCATATCAGATCAAAACAAAGCATACATCTATAGTAATATAAGAATTCCAAAGGTTACAAGCGAATTACTAAAACTACAAGGTTACAAATGAGAATTCCAATACATATTAACTCTAAAATATATTAACATCTAGTCATCTCTAATCCAGAAGGGCTATCAAGGTCTTCTAAGTCCAAAGTTCTCTCCACTCATTCCCAGCTTCCTACTAAAACCTGCCGCAGGAAAAGAAATGCGGCTGAGCTACGAGAGCTCAGTGAACAGATATAACGATAACAAAGCAGCAGTGGAGAAAAGTACATGTAACAGAAATAAAGGTCATGCAGATATAATATGGGTTAAGGGAATACGTAAATGAATACGAACAAAGGAAAAAGAAAAATAAATAGTAATCCACCACGAGCCCAGAAACAAATCAAATCAAATGTAACCATATCTTTATAACCATATAGAGGGGAGACCTCTCAGATAATCAGATAATATGAGGGGTGTCCTCATTCTTCAAATGGAGTAGATAGCTCCCAGATATATGTGAAGGGCATGTATTGCACACAGTACCAATCACCAGACAATAATAAATCATATATAGATAATCCACTAAACAGAACAGATCTAGGATGCATCCATACGCCCCCGCAGATAAAATAGTGGACAAATAATATAATGCGCATATCAGATAACAGATAAGGGGACGTGGCGGAACATCACTCTACCGCCCTAGAGTCATGCCATTGGTGCATCAATGACACGGCCATGTTACCTTCATGGCTAGGAAACAGATTTTGGCTCGGGTATCAAACTAAGAGTCAGATATCATATCAACTCAGAATGTCATAATCAAAGTTTCATAACAGATGGTTCATATCAAATATCTCAGAAGTAATATCAAAGGTCCAAAATCAGAGTTTATCATTACGGTTCATAACAAAGGATCAAAGCAAATGTTCATAATCGAAGGTTCAAAGTCAAATGGTTCATTTAAAAAAATCTTAATTAACTGATTTTCATAAAAATGATCTTTAACAATGGTTTTCATAAAAATAGTCCTTAAAATATAATTTCCATAAAAGTTAGTACATTTCATATAAAAGTGTTATTGCATCCTTATAAACATCATTTTAAAATGGTTTTTCTCAAAACATTTCCACGGTATAATTTAAAAAGGTTTTCATATCTAGTTACCAAAATCAAATGAACCTTCTAAGTGTCACGAGACTCGAATACTAATATCACAAGGTAACGAACGAATATCAAATGAATCATCACACCAACAGAGCATATCAAACGAATGAATCAAAGTACAGGGAATCATAGCAATGGCATCAATTCAGAAACTAACGGATCAGAATATGAAAGAGATCATGAGAAACCTTATAAAAAAGGACAGAATATCTGTACCTTATACCGCAAATGAAAACACAACAGAAAATATGAAGGTCGGACGCAAACTCCATCTTCAGCGAATCTACACAAATTCATGACTGTCTTGTTAAAAGCCTATTTAACTCAGATTACTTATTTTAGTCGGCTTTCCATTTTTAGTAACTTTCCTTTTTAGGTAACTTTCCAAAATAGCAACTTTCCATATTTAGTAACTTTCTATTTTTAGCAGGTTTCCATAATTAGCATGTTTCCATAATTAGCAGGTTTCCATAATTAGGTTAAGTCATTAATTAAATGATATTATGGAAATAAGGTTTATTTTAGCAAGTTATGAAAGTTTAGGGTTAACTATAACAAGTTTCCATATTTTAGGGTTTTAATTATAAATACACCAAAGTTAAAGGTTTAAAATGAAAATATCTCAAGTTACTCATTTAATACATAGGTTATTCAGAATTACACTTTTAGCCCTCTAAGTTTAACAATTTATAGATTATACCCCTTTAGTTAATTAAATTACAAAATAAACCCTATAATTACATAAATCACAATTTAATCCTTACCATATTTATATTTACACATCAAGCACTTTATTTTACCAAATTACAGAATATACCCTTTAAATTAATATTGGTACAAAGTCCCTTCAAATTTCATAAATTACAAAACTAGTCCCTTGAATTTACAAAACTTGTAATTCGAAACATAAATTATTAATAATTACATATTAGGCCCTTAAATATTCAAAATTACACATTACACCCTTTATATCATTATTTACACCGAATAACCTTCAAGTTTCCAGAATTTACACTTTTAGTCCCTCTTTTTACTTTATTTTCAATTCGAATCCCATATTTACCAATTAAACCATTTCTTGCAAATTTTACACATAGCACCCTTATATTATACTTTTCACACATTACCCCAGATCTAAAATGACTTATAAAAATATCCCACAAGTTTAAAGAATTACAAAACACCCCCTTCTAATTTATTTTCCAATCGGTAATAGTTTTTCATTAACAAAGCCCTAACCTAATTTATCCAATCATTACAACATCATCATATCATCATTTGAACACTTTAAATGGTCAAATCTAAACACCAAAACCCAAACCCTAATTTATTCGATTAGGTTATATAATATTTCTTTATTTCTTTTAAATCCGATATAGAATAAATTCCACAAACGATATTATAGGCTTCCACAAATGCTAAGATCATTTTTACAGATTTAGATGATTATGATAGAACGCAAAAAAATTATGAACATGACCCAGAAAAATCGTATAGACCGATTTGGATTTTAAGTGTGTTTTTGTTCTCAAAATTCGTACGATCATTTTAGCTTGCATGATTCAAATCTATCAATTTATATGAGTTATATGTGATGTAATTAACATTAGAAAAATACTAAACTGAATTTAGAATGTGTAGATTAGGCACAAGAATCATGTACCTCTCGGATGGAATAAATCGACAAACAAAATCCCTACGTTCGAATCAAGCTTCCTATGACCCAACTCTTAATTTTTTTAGCTTGCTTAAACCTTGAAGAACACCAGGAAAATGCTAGATCACTTCCAGAAAATCGGATTGAGGAGCAAAGAATTTTTGGGTGTCGACTTTAGTTTATTCGGTTAGGGTTTAGAAGAAAATAATGGGATTAGCTAAATAATTGGAATGATGGCCGAGAATTTGGAGGAGGAGGTGCTATATACACGGCCAAATCTTTGACCAATCAAGGAATTAAATTTTGATTATTTTCCTTATTTAATTTTGGTATTTATCTTGTTTTTAATTAGTTTTAAATATAAAATAAATATTTAAATTAATATTTTCGGTTCACAATAATTTTTGGGACATATACAAATGTTAAAATGTTGTCTTAAAATTACTTCACTTCATATGTAGCTCATTATCCGAGGTTTGGAATTAATTTGGTACTTTATATGTGTTTTAATTAAATTTTAAAGTTTCAGGGGCAATTTGGTCATTTTGCATGATTTCAAATTTTGGGTTTTACAGATTACATGTTCTAACTGTCATGCTGTTGGTCACAACAAAGCCATTTGTGATAAAGAGCTTGTTCCTAAGCCTCTAAAGGAAAATAACGTTGCTGGTAGGAAAAAACATGCTGACCTAGGTTCTTATGCATCTTCTAGAGGTGGTGGTAGAGGATCAAGAGGTAGTAGGGGCGGAAGAGGTGAGTCTGGTAGTGGTCTAGGTGATTCTAGTTCAGCTAGGGTTGATGAATCAGCTATAGTTGGTGGGAGAGGATCAAGAGGTGGTAGGGGTGGAAGAGGTAGATGTAGAGGAAGATCTGGAGTTGGAAGGGGTCAATCAGATGCACAACAAGTATGATAGTAAAATGTTTTTCAATTTTGTAAAATATAAAATTCACCCCATTTAATGTATTGGTTTTGTTATTGCAGGAGATGGATGAAATGAAATTAGGCAAAGTATGGTGCATGAGTATATGCAACAACTTTTGGATGAAGAAGAAGAACTAAGAAGAAATGCAGATCTGGAGGAACAAGAAAAGAATGATGAAAAAGCTTTGCAACAACACTTGCTTGAGCAAAGGAGGTGGGATGAACTCTGTCAATACAAAAAAGCATAAAAACGTTTATTTATATTTTACGATCTTCTAATGTTTTGTCGATAACAAATGTAAAATCATTTAAACGAAATAAATAAAAAACGTAAAACTTTGAGCCAAAAGTTTACTAACTCAATTCACTAAAAAAATAAACCATTAAACATGTTTAGTTAAATAGTTTACATAAAACCAAAGGCATTTTTATAAAACACTAAAGTAACTTTAGTTACTTACATTTTATTAAAATACATGAAACTTGCAATATAAAGACTTGGACTATCCATGACCTAAAACCCATATCCAAAGCCAATGACCCATGGAGCTTGACCCAAAACCCATGACCCATTGCATAACATCAATAATGGGTAATATCCATGACCTATGACCCAAGGTCCATAACCCAAGATGTCTTTGACATCATGCATGACATCACATGACCCAAGGACCTTAACCTATAACCCAAAACCCGAAATTGTAACCCAAGATCCAGACTGGTACTACCAGATAGCCGGATCCCTGGCTTTACACTGGCCGTATCCCTTTGGGAAGGGATCCTCCGGATCTGGGTAAACAGTAACCAGAAATGCCTATAAATAGTGAGCCATTTCTTCCTTATTCCTCACCCCTCTTAGACATATTCTCTCTCTAACCTTAGATCTAAGGATCTTCTATGTAGCTTTTCTCTTAGTGATTCTCTAGGTTTCTCTTAAAAGTGAGATCACGACTTCGTGAAGACTCGCAAGCTCGAAGACTTTGGTTGCTAGGCTTCGTCATCATCAAGACCACTGATGTGAATCTTGTTGTTGATTCCTCTCTTTCCTTAGAAGATGTATTGTGTTAGATAGTGGTGTTGGGTTTAGTTCCTGCATTGTAAAGGAACTCGGTATCTAGCCTTGTACTGGTTAAAGTGTAGGTGACGTAGGTTTGATTCTACCTTGTGGAAGAACCCGATATTTTTGGCCTTGAGGTCATTCTTCTTCTTTACTCTATCTTCTGCAGTTGTTGGGTTGGTCTGCACAGTTGTCACTACCTTATCATCAACTGTTGTTGTAGAAGTTGTAGGCTTGAAAGAGTTTCCTTCTTCAATAATTTTCCAAAGTGTATAGTCTTGCACTTGGAAGTACTGTTCTATCCTTAACCTCCACATATCAAACTCATTCTGCTTGAGCATTGGCAACTTAGCAGCCACATTAGTTTGAGATGTCTCCATGTCCATTTCTTCTTCTAAATCAAAGATATCAACCTGGCTCTGATACCACTTGAGAGGATTTGTTATACACTCTGAGGATGTTAGTCCTTTATAACGTGTGTATATGATACTTTGAGTGAATAAGATTAAGTATGCGGAATCTACTTAACCACACTTAGAAGAATATTGGTTTGTAGATAATGGAACAGTGATGCTTGATATTGAACAATGAACACAGAAAGTATAACACCAAACGATTCAATATTATTGAGAATAATACGAGTGATCTTTACTATCACTAGGGTTACAAAACCTTAAATCTTTATTACAAAGATAACTATTTCTGTTATGTTCAACTCACTTAGTCTTGCACTCGACTAGTCACACTTAATATATAATCTAAGATCTCTCTTATATAGAACAAAGGAGATCTTTACAATATTGTTAAGTCATGTCAACTACTTGCTTGTTGAGTGTGTCAGTAGCTTAGATACAACTTGTTCTGTGTTTACAACTTGTTGACTGATTTATCAAAGATATTATCTACCGTATATATTTGACTTTTATACACAAAATATCTTTTTCATACTTATCCATTCAACAGTAGTATACATGATAGTTATCCATTCAGCAGTAGTATGAGTCACTCTAACAGCAGTATCTGATACACTAGCAGTAGAATCTTGCGGCAGTAGAATCTCCAACACTAGCAGTAGTATTGACACTTAGAGTATTTTCCTTTATGCATCAGCAGTACGGTTGGATGTACTAGCAGTACTAACCTTGTGAACATTTAATTTCCAACAATAATCTTTAGAACATTTAATTCCCAACAATTCTCCCCTAAACTTGTGATTTATTCCAAATCATCAAGTTTCTTCTGAATTAAATGAGGATTGTGAGGATCTTTCAAACACTAAATAGTCAGACTCTTGATCTGAGCTTTCATTTGTTCTGTAAGATTAAATATCTTTCTGACTAACTCATCTGCCATCTGTGTATCACTTTCAGCAACAACATCATTTTGTTCTTATGGAGAGTACTTTGCTCTTTCTTTAGCTTGAAACTTCTTTAGCCATTTTCTTTGTCTTAAACAATTGCAGTACCTTCTTTGGCTCCAAGCGTCCAAGATACACAGTCATCTCTCAGCAAGCTATGCAAGTGATGAACAAACGTAGTGAACTGAAATTGAAACTGAAAGAACTTAGAAAGAACTTTCTTCATTTGAATATCATCAATCGAAGAAGAGAGTTGAAAGAGCTTATTCCCAGTATCCATCAACTGAAACTGGAGCTTGTTCTTATTATTGGTTGAATAATAAGACATGTTGGCTTCTCAAAAAGACATAGGGGTGATGATTGTGGAAAACTAGAAGGGGGGGGGGTTGAATAGTTTTACGTCTTTTTAATTTTATTATGAAAACCTTTGTTTATTTTTTTAAACACTTAGATTCAAGTTTGTATGAAAAATAAAACTTGAATCTAATTATTTGTTATATATTTATTCTTTTAAATTGATTGTAAAAGTTTTGGTTTCTTGAATGGAGTTTCAAATTTGGTCTTTATGTGAAGTCGACCTCTAAGTAATACTAACAATTATATAAGCCTATGTGTATGAAAGTAATGACGATGTAAGTAAAGAAATAAATAAGGGATGGAAAGATCTAACCAAGACACGAGAGATTTATAGTGGTTCGGCTACAAGGACACCTTCCTTGCCCTACTCCACTCCTCGAGCACCTAGCTCAAGAGTTTTCTTCACAACTTCAATAAGCTCCCTTATGGCGGAGAAAACCTTACACGACTTTGGCTTACACGGGTTTAACGACACAAAGCTAAATGTCGAGTTCTAATCGTAGCTAGAACCAAACTCACAACTTCACAACACAACTTCTTCACGACTTGTTCACAACGGCTTCACGACTTGAACTCTAGGACTTCACGACTTCAACACGGCCGCTTCACAACTTCTATGCTACGGCTTCACGACTACAACACAAGGACTTCACGACTAGGACTTCAAAACTTCAACACGACCGCTTCACAGCTTCTATGCTACGGCTTCACGACTTCTTCACAAGGACTTCACGACTAGGACTTCACAACTTCAACACGACCGCTTCACAGCTTCTATGCTACGGCTTCACGACTTCTTCACCACGGGTTCACGACTTCTACACTATGTCTTCACAACTTCTACTCTATGACCTCACAACTTTTATACCACAACTACTTGTACAACTTCTTCACTACTTACACACAACACTAATCTACTATACACACCTTACACACAAATGAATGAATGATTTACAAACTTTGTTAAACTAACAACTTAAGTAACAAGATGATACTAAGTTGTAATACTTCTAATCTTGATTGATAGAAGTATTCTTCTTTTGCACTTGGATGGTTGAAGCTTGGATCACTTGGAAGCCAATGCTTAAGAGAATATGATCAAAGGATTTTAGAAAGTATTTACAAGGATTAGAGAGGATTTACAACAGAAAGTTTGGGGTGCAAAAGGTGAGTAAAAATCCAGGGGAAGGCTGGTATTTATAGGCAGAAAAACTGGACAACTGGGAGCTACTGGAGCGTGGCCGGCCCCCTTAAATAGGGGGGCGGTCCCCTTAATTTTAAGGGGGCCGCCTAGCATAATTAAGGGGGCCGCCCTCCCTAGCCGTTGCCCAGTTTTGTCTTTTTGTGGGGAAGGTTTTTCTGGAACATTTTTACTGATTTTGGTTGAAAATTTGAATTCATAAATTTATAATGAATTAAACATTTTTATTTATTACCAAAAATGTTTTTCTAAAAGATATAAAATGTTTTTGACATTTTATAAAAAATCTAGTGTTTAAGAAAATGTTCCTTTGATCATATAATGCATTAAGCATTAGTTCATTTATACCTTAAGTGATTTGAGTTGTAGAAATAGATATTTACAACTAAATACTTGTTTACGTCATAATTTTCCGATTAATGATTTTACATTTTGTGATTATCAAAACGTAGAGATATCGAAAAATATTAATAACGTGTTTAGGTATTATTTATATCAACAATCTCCCCCTTTTTGATGATTACAAAATCTAAACTCATTAAATCTAAAAATTAGTTTTTAGACAAGTATTTAGTGAGTTTACATCTATTTCTCCCCCTTTTTGTAAAATAAAAAAGGTTTAACCGACAAGTTTTAAGTGTAAAAGTGTCGTATGAGAACTCCCCCTTGATGTGTACTCCCCCTCGTTTGGGGGCACCAAGGAAACGAGCTATGGAACACTTGCAAGAAAAATGTTAGAAGCACAAGTATATGTAACAACAATAAGCAAGAATATAGAATAAGAGCATTCATTTAATAAAAGTGTTGTGTATAAATACACAACCAAGTAGATTACAACATAAGGCATGCAAACATACAAACAAAAACAACTAATGATGCTACATAATCATCCTAGGAGTACATGATCTTCCATGGGGCTTGCATACAAAAAGGTTTAGAAAATTATTTTTAAGCATTGCATATGCTTAATTGGGTGAAAATGGAGGTGGTGGTGGTGTAGTGGGTGAAGGTGGTGGAGGTGGTGGGTTGGTAATCATGTGTTCAAGTGATGAAAACATGTAGTGTATCTCATCTCTAAGACCAAAGATTATGGTCCGGTTATGGATGCAACAAAGACAATTGTCACCATGGGCTTCAAGCAATGCCCAAGGTATGGGAAAGAATGGTTGTGGGATTGGTGATGGTGAGAAGTGAGCATCAAGAGGTGTGATGGGTGATAAGGAAATGGCAAGTTGGGTGGATGGATGTTCTTGAGTGGAAGATGGTAGGTGGGAGTTGATGTAGTCATTGATGGATGAAGTGGATGGTAAGGAGGAAGATGATGTGCCATGAGTAGATGGTGTTTTTGATGGAGCATTTGGTGCACTTGGGGATGAACATTGAGGTGGTGGTGATGGAGTTTTGGTGTCATCTTGGGTTAGGTCTATGAAAAGTTGTTTTGGTGGTATGATGACAAGTCTTTGCTTCCTTGGAGTCTTAGAGATGGAGGATTTAGGTGATAACATGGTGATTTGGGATGATGAAGGATGATGGAATGAGAGGTGATTGTTTGGAGGGAATTTATAATATGAAAATGTGGTTAGTTTAGGTAAATTTTTGAGGTTTTGTTGTAAGATTCCAATACCAGTTCGTCCATTAAGAGAAATGGTAGCTGGGGCTAGATAAAAGAGGTCACATGATGCAAAAGAAAACAGTGGATTTTACTTCCCAGATGGCCGGTCCCCTTAATTGCTGGCCGGCCCCCTTAAAATTAAGGGGACCGCCTAGGGAATTAAGGGGGCCGCCCATCTGATGTTTTCCCAGGCGACCAAATTTGAAAAAATATCCAGAAAAGGGTCATTGTTAGGGTGTATTTGCAGCAAGCTCCATTTGAATCATGTACATTAGGAATGATTTAATAGTAGCAATAACATATTAAGAAGAATGATGTTTATATGTAGACTACTAAGATCATATTGTAAGCATGTCATAAACATATATATATATATATATATATATATATATATATATATATATATATATATATATATATCATAATGAAACAAAAAGATGAAACAACACATTCATAGCAAACACATATAAGAAAGAAAGAAACAAACATTCATTAATTTAAAATGATTATGTGACAAACATAATCATTGTTACAACATACATAGTGCTTAAAGCATACATTTGTTAGAGAATTCTAATTTGCCTAAGAAATCCATTTGACTTGCTTGATGATGGAGGAGTTTTTGAAATGAGAACAAGTGAGAGGGTGAGTAAATGGGATTAATAAAGGTGTATTATTGGGTTCATGGAGGTTGGAGAGTGTGATGGTGGAGAAAATGGAGGTGGAGAGTTTGGAGTGGACCATGTTGGATGAGAGTTTTGATGTTGTTCAAGTGGGGATGTTGGATTGGATCTAGTGAGAAGATACTCAATCCATGTAAAGTGCTCATTTAGAGCAATCGTTTGTTGTTGAAGAAAAATGCAACAAGGACAATTGTTGACATGTTTCTCAACTTGGTTTTTGTTGTGGGGTGATGTGGGAGAGCTAGATGGAGGTTGGTCTAGGTTTCTTTGGGCTAGGTGTAGAGCAAGAAGAGCACTAAGCTCATGAGCTTCCTTGAGTTCCTCAATGAACTTCAAGTGTTCGGATGAAGGTGATGATGGTAAAGTGTTGTTGTTATGAGGGATGGATGTTTGCACATGCAACATAGGGGTAGCATGTGAGTTGGTAGGAGGTGGTGGTGACACTCTTGGCGGTGGAGATGTTTGTGAACTTGGGTAATCATGAGTGGATGAAGATGCTGATATGGATGAAGTGGATGTTCCAAGAGTGGTGAGTGTTTTTAATGATGCATTGGTGGGTTGAGTGTGAATGAGATTAGGATTAAGGTTTTGGGATTGATCATAGGGAGATGAAGGGTTAGGGATGGATGATTGGTTATGTGTTTGAACAACATCATTTGTTGGGTTATGGCAAGTTTCAAGCTTCCTTCTCCAAATTGGTCTCACCGAGATTTTAGCAACTCTTGAGGGTTTTGATTTTGAGTAGTTGGAGGATGACATGTTTGAGTCGATGATATGAATGAGCATTTATGATGAGGAGGTGCATTTATAGTGAAGGAATGATGTAGTTTAGGAAGGTAAATTTTGGTGGGTGGTTTATGACGAAATGTGTTTGTGAATTTTGGGAAGTATGGAATAAAATGGGTTGGAAATTGAAAAAGAGAACAGTAAGCCGGATCTCCAGATGGCCGGTCCCCTTAATTTTAAGGGGGCCGCCCATCTGCTGACTTCCAGATTACTGAAAGTGGGTTTTTGGCAGAGATTTGTAGAAAAGGTTGTGTTTTTGAGTTCAGTTTCAAGCAAGTCCAACTTCTTTCAAGGCAATTTAGGATTTAATAACTCATATGTGCTAAGCATATTTATTAAAGCAACATTATTTAACATGCAAACTACTCATTAAGCATATAACATGTATATACATATATTAGACAAGAAGATAATACATAGCACCAAGTAATTCATTGTATTATACTTAGGAAGATTAAAAGGCTAGTTAATTAATCCTAATGATTATCTATGTACAAGGGAATGGGGAGTTGTGATAGCATGGACTTCTAGACTTGTACCAAGTGAGATCTTTAATAAGTAAGCCATGATTTTTCATTTTTGATTAAGTTCACTTATAAGTGTCATATATACAAGTATATATGACATATATGAGATCACCAAGCATGATTTAAATAGATGTTTTTAGCATTATTCAACAATGTTTGAAAGTAGGTTCTTATGTAGATGTGAAAGTTTATTGAATCGCAAGACGGATATACCTGAAGTGTAAAGGCAATGTAACCTATCAAGCTAAGCATATCCTAAGGCAATGATTAACAAGACTATATGCATGAAGTAACCACTTGTGAAATTTAAAAAGAGAACTTACCTCACGTCCTAGCTATTCTTCTTAAAATCTCAGATAATGAATGAAGTGCGAATAATGAGTGAGTCTTCAAGATAACCAAGGTGTGAAAGTATATCGTAGCAAGCTCTTAACGCCTTAATAGACTGAACGGCTTGACCCGAACTTGTCTTGTACTTTATAGCAAGGTTCTTATTGATTGGGATGGATTATCATGTGAGATATTGAGTGTGATTCAATATTTGATAATTCATTTTTCTTCGCGCACATGTTTCAAATGTGAGTAGGTTGACATGAAATTGAGTTTCTTTCCTTTGTGCGTTTCGTCACCTAATCAATTAAAACAACTTGGTAGCTGGATTCTCATTGGTCCGAGATAGTTAGTTGAGGACATCCATTGCATTTGAATGCACATGGTGAGGATGTCGCCAAGAAGTACAAGAATTCCTTAACAGTTTGTTTCAAGATACAAACAGTGGATTTCTTGACTTATATCATTTATAATCATTGTAATTAACCTTATTTCTAAATTTCTCTAATAGTTTTTTCAATTTTAATTTATTTTGATTTACTAGTTGATGAGTTATCCGAATTAAATCCTAAACCGGTTTTATCATTGAATGACTTTTGACAACTTAGTAAGAATTTAAGAGATTTGGAGCTTTCTTCAAATTTAGCTAATATTTTTGCTCTTTCATTTAATCTTTTAATTTCAAGTTTATAATCTTGACATATTTTGCATTCTAGATCAATTTCAATATTACTTTCAAGTCTAGACATTTTATCTTCTAAAATTATTTCTTTTTCAAGATTACTTTCAAAAGTTTTTGATGATTTATGTTTGGAAATAGTTTTTAGATCTATGTTGCAAAAATGTTTAAACTCATTTTCTAGTTTTGAAAATTCTAAAATGAATGGATCATAGCAAAAATGTTCGGTTTCGGATTGTACCTTATTTGGAGTTTTATCTAGTTTGCATTCGTCACATACCGGATGATGATCTTCTCCTTCGTTTCTGTCACTCCATGATATTGGATTGTGTAGGTCACTAATATCTCAAATACACACTCGTATAATGAACTATAAAACTCGTACTACTACTAAACTAAGCTACGACTAGAGAAGATAAGTAAATAAGCAATAATCTAAAGAGAATAAGATGAGAATAAGATAGAAAGGAAGGCTTTCAATATTCGAATGATTCAAGGACAAGGCTTGCGCAACTTACATGAAAAACCAACAATAGAAATGTTGCCTCAACACCTCTATTTATAGGCATAACACTAGGGCAACATTTCCTTACATGATTCTAGAAAGAAAATGATAGGAGGGCCGGCCCATGGACTCCTTATGGACCGGTTCTTAAAGCTAACATAAAGTCCTAAATCGTGCAACATGTAAACTAAATGAACAAGACTTGTAATATGATTAAAATGTGTTCCTAACAATCTCCCCCTAAGTCTTGATCATCAATGTTGCATGACGTCATCTTTGCTTCTTAGGCTTCAGACGTCTTTATAATCTTTGTTTCTTTGTTCTTGTTCTAAGATGATATGATGTTGTCTCGATCTGCCAATCTCCCACGTCTTCTTGTCTTCTTCATCATGCTCATATGTCTTTGACTTGTTTTCTGCAACTTGTTCTCACTTTTCAATCTTAAAACATGAGAAAGGT
Source organism: Artemisia tridentata subsp. tridentata (assembly GCA_021014915.2). Lineage (NCBI taxonomy): Eukaryota > Viridiplantae > Streptophyta > Magnoliopsida > Asterales > Asteraceae > Artemisia > Artemisia tridentata. The sequence continues at coordinate 269,593,839 of CP139502.1, forward strand.
TGAAGTGCTTGAAGTTTTGACTTTACTGTATTATAAGTTGAACTTTTGATGTTACTGAGTCTTTGAGAGAACATTTCTTCAATATATGAACATGATGGAGTCTTGATGGTCGAACTCCAGCTCCTCAGCAGCAGCAGTAGCAACAGCAGCATCAGCACGAACCAACCGGTACTTACAGGCTCAGACTTGAGATTGTCAACAGCATAGTGTGAAGACTTTCTCAAATCCTAACCCAGACCGTTCTGAACCGGATTCCCCCGAAAGGGATAACACGGACACACCAAAGTGCACCCACGATTCAGTGAGTCGCTGGAGATCACCCCACGACTGTAGACCGTTTGGAGCAAACACTAAGCGTAACCCACAAGGAGTTACCGAAGTGACCTGCTGTCACAGTTGTTTGATGTTGTTCTGGCAGGATTTCCATTCAATCATTGATAATCACAAATTGTGACTTCTCTCATGAATGTTCTCGGCAGATTGCTAAGATCTGCGAAGGACACTTTCCTAAGTTACAACTGATGCCCATGATGTAGAACACCAGAGTAATTCTAAGTGTACCTAAGAGATCTTTTATGAATCTCATGGCTCTAGACTCAATTAGTGCACATTTGTTTGGTCGTCGGAGGCGTGGAGCAGATTGCCTCCTTTTCAATATCAACACTCTCGTAATGAAAGGTCGATAGATTATGAAGGGTTCTCCGTGTGAATGACACAAATGTCTTTTGAGAGACACTTGAGTGGCTTAAAAGGTTTATTAGTGCGTCACTGGTTCCATGACGTCTTTAGTCTTCAATACCGGTGATGCTCATCAACCAGTAGATTATGAATTGAACCCGGTGTCTGCCCTAAGGTTGAACAAATGGAGGGCTATTTCTTTTCACCCTTTTCTTTGCTTTTCTTTTTAATTCTTCAACCCCTTCTTTCTCCTTTCATTCATTTTCTCCTTTTTATTATCATACCTAGGACTTTCTAGTTCTAAACTATTGGTATTGTCCTTGGGTAGATCCCTCCGGCTCTGGCGGATCATAGGACGGTTTTTCCCTAACCTTAGTCACCTTATAACTCCATGACTATCCTAATGATGCCATAAAACCAAAACTATTGAAAAATCTCTCAAAGTGTCGATAATTTGTAAAGACATTTTGTTGACACCTTGAGAGTTTGATGATTTTCAGAAAGACTCCCCCTTAACATGTGCGCATAAGTAATAATTTTGAAATTTGCACATGCCGGAAAGAGTTGGCACTTTTGAATTGATTGACTTTCAATGAACCTGATCATTGCGAGACACGCTTACATCACCAATTAAACTGGCTTGAAATTATTACCCGTCCAGATCAGATTCAAAGATTATCGCTCGAAATTGGTACATTCTACTCAGACACGTCCTTTGCGAGACACGCTTACATCACCAGTTAATACTGGCTTGAAATTATTACCCGTCCGGGACATGTCCTTTCGACTACTGACTTTTCCTATCGTCAATTCGAGGGTCAATTCTGAGTATGAGCACAAGAGATTCCAGCAAATGAGACATCATATTTTAATCATCTTTTACTTCTCCCCCTCAAAAATTGCATACTCATGATGTTTTTGGAAAACGTTTATGATTAAAATATGCTGTTTTTGAGTTTTAGGGAAGAATTTCAAGAACATTAATATGTCTTTTGAACAAAGATTATATTTTCAAATACTCCCCCTTAACAAGGGAATACTTGTCCTTATGAGCAGAATGTTTGAAAAAACTTTAGAAAAACATTCTGGTTTTAATTCTGCTCATAAGTAAGAAGCTTTCGCTCCTTTTTCAGGATTGAGGCACTGAAGCGTACCGCAGGGTCCTTTCTTTGGGATCCGGGTTGTACACTGTTATGTGTGCACAAGCCGTAATGCACAGTCATATATATAAGTAAGAATTATGAATGAATAATGAATATTGAAATCAAATTCTTACAATTAACCGCCTTTGCCAAAAGTGGTGAATTGTGGATCTATCCTCTGAAATAATCTGATGGCAAATGGAGGACGACCACCAACATATGTTTCCAACCTCCTCATCTGATCCCTTCGGTAGAGCCTTTCTTCGATCGACCAGATAAAATTCTTGACTTGCCTAAGCTGATGATGATTCCATTTCTTGTGCTTCTTCAATACTTGATCCTGAACTCGTGAAACTAACCCATCTTGAACATTCTTCAGAGTGTCATCACAGAACTTGTGAATCTCTTTATGTGGCATGAAACGGTTTGTGTTTGTAGCACTTCTGTAGACTAATCCAAAGACAGGGTCGTTCTTGAGCAAGTACTGAGGCTCTCTGTTGTCAGTAAGAGTAAACATGGGTTCCTCAAGATTCAACTTCTTCTGATAGCTTTCAACTCCAATCTGAAGATCCTCAACACGTTCTTTAATAACCGTTCTTCTGATGAAGTGACAGATAGCCGTGCTAAACGCATACAGAAGAGTAGGATTAAGATGATTCAGCTTCCCTTGTACTTTCATCAAATACAAATCTTCAATGTCATGGAGATTGAGTGTGGGAAAATCTGCTTCGTTGAACGTGTAAAGTAGATCATCTTGTCTGCGAACAGTGATCTTAGAAATGAAAGTGTAGCCAAGCTTTTGTGATCCCTTGGCATCAAGCACCGCCTTGATACGAAGATCACTGAACACCTTTTCACGGGATGCCATGAGGCCAAGCTTGTACTTGTACCACGACTTACGTTTGTCAAACCAGTGGTGAATTCCAAGTTCAGCGTCACGATCATATTTTGCAAGTTTGTTGATGAAGAGTTTACGGTGTCTAGCTTCTTCCTCAATGGCAGGATTGATGTAGTTCGCAGCAGGAGTGAATGTGATTGAGGTAGCATATTTGACTTTACTAGAAGCCCCATGTACGAGTAGTTCCAGATCTTGATTGAAGAAGAATTCGAATGGGATTTCTGACATTCCATGGTATGGTCGGATCACAGGAAGTGGTTTTGTCCAGTCAGTGATGTATGGACGTTTCTTACTGTCAAGACCACCTTCCCTGAATACATCTGGATTTGTCCAATCGAAGTCTTTGGATAGTGCCCGAGCAATGTTCTCCAGATGATATTCCAACTCAGCGGCACTTGCAGATTTATCTTTTAAAAGAATGAAGGCATCATTTTTTATTCTACGAAACTCTCTTTTTGTCATCTTCTTAATGTTGAATGCATATTTGACTTTCTGAGTGTATTCAAACGTGCTATCTTCTATTTTGAAAGCTTCGTCGTTGTTGATCTGAGCCCTTGCAAGATGGTCGAACCAGTCATTTCCTTGTAAATCTTCATTAGTATCCAACCATGTTACCACAGCTGGTTCTTCAGAAGGTTTCTTACTGCTGGAAGGTTTAGACTTTGCTGGTATTGGAGGTGGTTGGGGTGGATCATCTTGAGGTTGACACTCAATGTCTTCATTTATGAAATGTTCAAAGTGATGCTCGGTTGCCTTAGGACCAGATTCTTGATGTTTTAGAGGTGGTGAAGAAATTTTCTGCTCTGTTGGTTCCTAATTGTGAATACCAGATCCACTCCCAGTCTTTTGTTTCTTCTGTGTAGGATTTGGATCTTGGTCCTCATTGTCGTCATCACGAATCCTTTTACCCTTATCAGCAGCAACTTTGCAAGAAACCTTCTCAATGTGTGCTTTAATAGACTTTATGAGACTGATTTCTTCAGGAGAAGGAGATGTCATAGCATGGAATCTGTTGAGAAGTTCAAGTTCGAGTTCTTCAGTGGTGAAGTCTTTGAGTTGCTTGAAGCCAGAATTGGAGATGATTGCTTCTTTGACCTTGACATCAAGTTGAGCATTGACATGCTCGTTAATATTTTTTTGAAGATCAGCAGTGAAGCGTTTGACATAATGTCTTGTCTTAGTTTTGATATTATCTTCTATGTCAAAAGTAAGAAACTCATCCATATTATGCTTTGTTTGCTGCATCTCCTTGACTTGATCAGACAGTTCCTTGACAAGGTATTTCATCTCTGTCATTTGTTCTTGCAACTTGCTCTCTTTTCTTGCTTGAGCAAGTTTGGCTGCTTTCTTTATTTGCCTGGATATGGGTGAGAGGACTTCAACTCTTGTGACTTTGGCGATTTTACTGACATGTTTGCCTTTCATGACTGTTCTAATCCTTTCTGCCATTGTTGCTTTGCCTTTGTGTGATGGTGATTTTGATGGTGATGGAGTGAGTGAAGGTATAGATGATGAAGAATTTGGTGGTGTAGGATCCTTGTGAGATGAAGGTGAAGGTTTTGGAGAGTTTCTAGGTGATTCTGGAGGAGTTGGATGCTTGGGAGGTGAATTAGGAGGTGTGATAGGTTTGGGAGAAGGAATGGGAGGAGTCTGATCTCGTGGTTGTTATTGAGGAGACTTATTAATATCCATAGGATCATTAAGTGGAGAGATAGTGTAGTTATCGGCTTCATCATCCTCCTTTTGTTTCCTTTCCACTTCTTCCTTCCTTTTCCTTTCTGTTTCAGCAAGTGCCTCCAGCTCATTTGCAGCTTCTGTAGCCTTTGATCCAGTAATTTCCTTTTCTTCATCAGAATTTCCCCATTCACCAGTGTCATCATGGTGATGTACCTCCTCTTGATGTGGGATGTCATCAAACATTGAATCTGAAATTTCGTTTTCTGTGAAGACTATCTTTTCTGATTCAGATTGTGTTTGATTTTCCAAGTCGGGTTGATTAACCGAGCTTGATTGAGGAGGGGGAACCGTAGATATAGCCATATCGGGTTGATTAACCGTATCTGGCTGAACTGTGGAAGTTTTTGAGTCACCGGGTTGATTAACCGGATTAGGGGATAAAACTGGTGCTGGAGTGACTCCTGATCCTCCTGCTCCCTTAGCAATTTCTTCCTTCTTCTTTTCTTCCAATTCCCTCATTACTCTCATATGTAGATATGCTCTTCTCTCTTCATCAATCTTCTTTTGTATAATACTTGCCTTAGCTGCATTCTCTATGTCAAGCTGTGTTTGAAACTCAACTTCTTTCTCATTAAGTATTTCCAATTCTGGTTCAGTTTCTTCAGAGGATTCAGAAGATTCATCATAAATACCAATATCTTCAATTTTTGGTTTTGGAGCAGTCTTTATAATTCTCCTCTTGCTTGGGGGTTGTCTCTTTGAAGCACTCAATGCACTTCCAGTTTTACTAGCTCTACTACTTTTGGAACGAGTCTTAGAAGAACCTGTTCCCTCAGTCAGCTTAGTGATGCCGACAAGCTTCTTTTCATAAGCCTGAATATAATCTTCGTAAGCAGGAGTTTCCTTGACCTCATCACTAAGTAGAACCTCAAACTGCTTAAGACCTTGTTTGTGAGTGCTATCCTTTGGAAAGTATACTGATTTGAAATCCGTGTCCATCTTTATCACATGTCTTTCTCTGTCTTCGGGTCGATTAGAAATATCATGATTCTTATCAAGGAGAAGTCTGATCAGCAACTTAGTGTAACGGACAAATGGAATTTTAGTCAATGGTTTTTTATACTGAGCCCGTATTTGAAACATAAGATCTTCCCAGATAATAGCAGCAAAATCAAGGTTATGTTTGGTAACAATTCCCCAGAAGAGTTGAGCATGAGAAAGTCTGGGATGTTCGTGACCACTGTCTCTTCCAGACACTGATCGAATCAGAATGTAGTACATTGCTCTACATGGTTGAGGAATGGACTTAGCATTGATATTTGAGATAATGTTGAGTGGAAGATTGGGATCTACATCATATCCAATGCCAATGAGAAAGTTAAGAATGTCTTGTTCAGTGGGTGAAGGCCAGTATTGTCGTGAGATATCCGGTGGATTAGGTAGAGATAAATCTTCACGTAGATGTGCTGGTGTGACTTTGACTTGTTTTCTGTCAAGAGTGCATGTGAAGAATTTGTCACTGTCATCAGGGTTGATAGTTCTCCACATCTGATGGATGTATAACTCAGGAATACTATCTGAATCCTCCAAAATACTACGGCATTCATGTCTTTTGAGGATTTCAATAACAATGCGACAACTTGGTTCAGCACACTTGATGTTGTCAAAGACAACTCTTGAATTGTTCTTGCCATACTTAGCCGTGAACCCTTGTGGGAATAATTCAGCTTTGGTGATCAATGGAAATGGTTGTTGTTGTTGTTGTGAAGACATTGTGGATAATCTGAAACAGCATTATGAAACCAATTTGCAGGATATATGTGTGTTAGCATTAGTTGAGACTAAGTGTTTGCACATAACATCCTTTATCAACATGACTATGCAATCGTTAATCTATGAATTGATCATTTTAATTTGCATAAGAAACCTTCTCTTTAATTTGACAAGACTTAAGGAAATTTGTAATTTCTTTGGAAATTTGTAATTTCGAAGGCAGTTGTCAAATGCGAGAGAAATTACCAATTGCGAGAGAAAATACCAATTGCGAGAAAAATTGTCAAATGCGAGAGAAAGTCCTATTGCGAGAAAAATTGTCAAATGCGAGAGAAATTCCAATTGCGAGAAAAATTTTCAAATGCGAGAGAAATTCCAATTGCGAGAAAAGTTTTTCAATTGCGAGAGCAATTACCATTTGCGATAGCAACCACCAATTGCGAGAGCAATGGCAAATGCGAGAGCAAATGACAATTGCGAAAGCAATTGCAAATTCGAGAATATCTTATACAAGAAATTCCGAAACCCGTTTGACAACGATTTTTTACCTAGATTTTTTTCTACGCATCTTTTTTTTTACACAAATTATTGATATCATGCCAATTGCAATGGATTCACATAGCTATTCTACGCATTATGTCCAAGTTATAACATGAATTAACCACAAAATCTCTAGAATCAAACTGCTTGTGCATCGTGTTCTTCATAAACCCTAAATTTCAATTAACGGCTGATTGATGTTTCAGGGCTTAATCTGAGGCAACACATGTTCAATTCATATCATAACAACAACATAACAACTCTCTAATTACTCCAAAACATTCGCATACGATTTTCCCCAAATTATGAAAATAAACCCTAAATTCAAGAATAAACATTCATATGAATTTTTGGTACGATTAAGTATGCATATATGTTATACAATCATGTTCTAAGCACAGAAGTACAATCATTATCATACATAACACATAGGATTAAAAAACCCCAAATCTACGCAAAACCTAGAATTACGAATGATCATTACACACAAAATCCACCGTTGGATCTCTAATTCCTTGAAAACCGTTTGTTATAATCACTTAATATTCATAAAAACACTCACAAATTAGTGAAAACTTGAACGAATGATCAGAATCTATGATAGCCGTTGATTAGGTTGTTGAATGGAAGTAAATGCGAGAGACAGGTATGGCAGTGAAAGTAAATGAATAACGCAGTTATGTCAGAGGGCATTTAACTCTTTACTTTTAACTTTTAACCTTTTTTCACAATTAGTCCCTTAACCTCAATATTTAGCACAATTAATCCTAACCAAACGATTTTCAATATTTAGCACTTATGGTCCTCTAAACTTTTGTTGTTACCATCAAAGTCCTAATCATTTAGCAAATAAGCCTTAGGATATATCATCATAACCAATACGAAGCAATAGTGTTACAGAAAATATGCAAGTACAAATTTTAAAAAATTTGTGAAATTTTGTGTCTCCCCCTCAACATTTGTTCAGAAATAAATAAAGACGGTTTAATAGGAACAAAATGTTGAATAAGGGTTTGTACTTGCACACACATATTTTTTTATTTATTTATTTTTTTTTTGAGAAAGTATTTACAAAGATGTTTTGGAGATGTTTGACTTTGTTAATTGTTTTTAAGAAACTTTTCCAAATCATTTGGTGTCAAACATCTCATACCAATCCGGTGAACTAGATCCACAAATCTTGCATGAGGCAAGGATTTTGTGAACAGATCCGCCAGTTGGTGTTCAGTTCCCACAAAGTATAATTCAACAGTACCCTTTTCCACGTGTTCCTTGATGAAATGGTACCGGAGATCAATACGCTTGGACTTCGAATGCTGTACTGTGTTGCATGAAATGGCAATGGCACTCTTGGAGTCGCAATACATCGGAATCTTGTTGAATATGTAACCGTAGTCCATCAGTTGTGATCTCATCCAGATGACTTGAGCACAACAGGCAGACATGGCTACATACTCAGATTCTGTTGAAGACAGGGAGGTACAATCTTGCTTCTTTGACAGCCAAGAGACTAGCTTGTCATCCAAAAACTGTGTTCCTCCGGATGTACTTTTCCTTGTGTCTAAGCACCCTGCATGGTCAGCGTCTGAAAATGCAACAAGTTCAAACCCAGAATCCTTTGGATACCAGATTCCCAAATTAATGGTTCCCTTTATGTATCTAAGGATTCTTTTAACGGCTGACAAATGCCGTTCAGTCGGTCGAGACTGATATCGGGAGCAAAGATATGTGGCAAATACAACATCCGGTCTGCTAGCCGTGAAATACATGATCGAGCCAATCATACTACGATACTTCGTAGGATCAATGGGTGTCCCATGTATGTCAGCATCTAGCTTCGGGGATGAGGAGGACATTGGGGTGTTATAGGTGTCACAGCTGGTCATACCATGCTTTTTCAGGATTTCCTGAGCATATTTTGACTGACTTAGAAATATACCACGGGGTGACTGATGAACTTGCAATCCTAGAAAGAATTTAAGTTCACCCATCATAGACATCTCAAAGTTTTGTTTCATCAATTTAGAAAAAGCGTTTGAATATTTTTTATTGGTTGAACCAAAAATAATATCATCTACGTAAATTTGAACAATGAGAATGTCTTCCCCGTGTGTCTGTATAAATAAAGTCGGGTCAACAGTTCCAATGGTAAAATGATTAGCAAGGAGAAATGCGGACAGTTTATCGTACCACGCCCTCGGGGCTTGTTTAAGGCCGTATAGTGCTTTCTTGAGCCGATATACATGGTTAGGATGATCTGGGTCCACAAAGCCTTCTTGTTGTGACACGTACACTTCTTCTCGGAGTTGTCCATTGAGAAATGCCGTCTTCACATCCATCTGATAAACTGTGATGTTCTTGTGGGCTGCGTATGCCAGAAACATTCGAACTGCCTCAATCCGAGCCACTGGAGCAAACAATTCCTCGAAGTCAATGCCCTCTTCTTGGCTATACCCTTTTGCTACCAGTCGGGACTTGTTACGAATCACTGTACCATCTGCATCCAGCTTGTTCTTCCAAATCCATTTCAATACAACAACATAAAATCCATCTGGTCTTTCAACTAATTCCCAAACTTCCAAACGTTTGAATTGATCCAGTTCTTCTTGCATGGATTCAATCCAGTTGTCATATGTAAGGGCTTCTTTGATGTTTTTAGGTTCAGATTGACAGACAGTGAGTGCATACATGCAGTGTTCACTATCTGAGTGAAGTTTTTATCTTGTGATGACTGGATTGTTAGGATTTCCAATTATATTTACCAGAGGATGATCTCTTGTCCATTTGTGGGTGGAAGGAAAATGTTGAATGTTGTTTTGGTGATCTGACGGGTCCATATTGCTCGAGGATGATTCTCCTGGTTCTGAAATATTTGGTGGTGGAGCAAATGGATTGAAGAATGCATTCCCGTCATAATCTGAAGGTGTGGGAACTTGGTTAGAAGTGGGGGAAGAATCTTCAACTGCAGGTGGAGGTGTTTGAACCATGGGTGATGAGGGTTCAGGTTGAGGTGCATTGTTATCAACTACTGTAGTAGTAGTTGCAGATTGATCAGGTGCTTGATTTTGTACATGTTGAGCAGCGGAACTCGTGGAAGCATCTGATGCACTACTAACACAAACTTCATCAAACATTGGTGCAAACAAATCTTCCAGATCTTTCCTGTTAAAAGGTAAAGGTGCAGCCGAAGATTCAGGGAAGTTTAGACGGTTATGTTCGGGTTCTAAGCGGTCTTGATCAGAAGCCATTTCCGTGAGTTCATCAAAATTTGCGTGTATAGTCTCTTGAATTTCCCCGGTCCGACGATTCCAAATTCTATATCCCTTAGAGTTCTCACAGTAGCCAACGAATATCCCAATATCTACTTTAGCCTTAAGTTTACCAAGATCATCTCTATCATTTTTCGGGTAACACAGTGCTCCAAAAACATGAAAGTAGTTGATATTTGGTTTTCTGCCTTGTATAAGCTCATATGGAGTTTTGTTGTGTCGTCTGTTGATCATGCCGCGGTTCTGGGTATAACATGCAGTATTAACAGCTTCAGCCCAAAGGTAATCTGGTAATTGAGCATTGATCAACATTGTTCTAGCTGCTTCCACAAGCGTACGGTTTCGTCTTTCAACTACACCATTCTGTTCGGGAGTGCGAGCAATTGAATATTGATGAACAATCCCATGCTTCTCTGTGTATTCCCGAAGGGTTTGATTCTTAAATTCAGTGCCATTATCTGTACGAATAATCCTGACGGTGTTACGGACTTGAACTTGAATCTTTGTGAGAAATGTGATGACCATTGACGGGTCTTGATCTTTTGTCCGAAGAAAGTAGACCCATGTCCATCGTGAGTAATCATCCACTATTACCAAAATATACCTTTTCCCGTTAGTAGTTTGAACCCGCATTGGACCACACAAATCCATATGTAGCAGCTGGAGGACATGATCTGTGCTGTGTTCTGTTTTGGGAGGAAAGTGAGCACGGTGACTTTTCCCTTGTTCACATGCAAAACACAAATGATCTTTGGCATATCTGAATTTGGGTAACCCGTCAACCAATTTATGTCTTGCCAGGTCAGTCATAGTTTTGAAATTGAGATGAGACAATCTTTTATCCCATAACCAAGCCTTTGTGGGATTAGCTTTGGAGAGTAAACAGATAGGAGATGAAGCTGTCATGCCTTCAAAGGATATGGTGTATAGACTGGTTCCGCGTCTTCCTTTCATCAAATCATTTCCTTGAAGATCACGAATGAAGCAAGTCTTCTCCCTAAATGCTACTTCTAAATCTCCATCACAGAATTGTCCCACTGAGAATAAATTGTGACCAAGGCCTTCAACATAGTATACACGACTGATCTCGATGTTCCCATTAGCATAATCTCCATAGCCCATTATTGCTGCGAAGTGATCATTCCCGAACCTGACCGTTCCGATGAATTTTGCGATAAAGTTTGTGAGAATCTTGAGGTTGCCGGTCATGTGTCGGGAACACCCGCTATCAACAATCCATAGGACAATTTGAATCACCTGCATCACAAACATTGGAAACAGGTGGAGAATTGATAACGGTTGGACCCGTTGGGTTAGAAACACAAGATTTAATTATTTTAGGAACCCATTTAAAGCTTGCAGTGTTTTGTAACCAACGTTGCCATGTCCAACTAGTCTCAGCCTTTTTCCTTATGAATGCACTAGGTGATTTGGTTGTCTTAGGTTTGGCTATGGTTGTTTCAATGGTTTGCTCAGAAACAACTAGTGGTGGTTTCCCTAAAATGGACTTGGCAACAGTTTTGAGCCTAGAGGAAGAGCCACTAGGTCGTTTCTTTTTACGTTTCAGAAGAGTTTTAGCAATGCAGTTTTGATGATCACCAGATAATATACTAGCACGACAAACAATACAACTAGCATCAACCAAAACATCAACATTATCATTCATAGATTCAACATTTGTTACATCATTCCTAGAATTAGACTTAGCTAAGGTCGATTCTATTCCTGACATTACATCTGTGTTATTCAAACTACTTTCTTGAACTTCTGAAGACTTAAATGAACCATTCCTAGACTTCCTGACTCTACTCTTCTGTTGTTTCTTGGTAGTCTTGGAACTGCTAGCCTTAGAGATAGTATCTAGTCCTGTGGAAGTAGAAGTGTTTGCATTAGTGGTTGAGTCTGATGCTTGGGTAATTGCTTTGTCTACTACATACATCCCTGGGGTAATCTTATGAACATTTGCTTTGCCTTTGTCTAAAACTCTGATTTTCTTCTTTAGATCAACAATGATGTGTTGGAATTCTTGATTTTGTGAATCTAATTTTCTGTTGAGGCGGACTGTGTCATTTCTGTTTTGAAGAATTTCATCCAGTTCCTTTTCATTTTCAAATAGTTTAAGTCTTAAGAAAGCCTTTGTTTCCTTGTGATTATCAGGAACATGACTGTTTTGAAATGATAAAGATCCTATGAGATTTTGAAATTTTAGTTCAAATTCTGCACTTTGATTTTAACACCAATCAAGCCTTTTTTGAAGATTAAAAACTTTTTTTTCCACATCATTGTTGATTTGTCGAGGATCCTCATTCTCTTTGACCAAATTTTCTATCTCCATTTGCAACATCTCAACTTTTACAGCATGATCTTTCACAAGTAATTCATTGCATGACTCATAAAGCGAATTCATAATCAGAGAAACAACGTCATAACACAGAACTTTTTCTAAGAGTCGATCATTTTCTTTTGCTAAAAATTTCTTTTGAAGTTTTTGACGTTGAACCTTGTCATCTTTAGCTTTGAAAATGGTTTTCATAGATGCTACTTCCGTGTATAACTCATCTTCCCATTTTGTTGCGCATTTCTTCAGATTTCTGACATGAGGAAGAATTTTCTTTTGAAGAATCTCTTTCTTTTCTTTTTGAACAGGAGAAAGAAAAGAAGAGACAGGAATTTGAGAACTAAACTCAATTTCATTCTCCAAACGAGAAATGTCGTCCATAAATGTCTGAAAATATCGAAGAACCTGACATTTTTGAGGCATTTGTGGATCAACAAGATCCACTGTCAAACAATCTTTGAATTGTGCAGCAGTTGTGGGGACAAAAGTTATAGACGAAGGAGCATTTATGTTTGTGTATGTTAACGTTTGTTCTGGATGGTCCTTAGGAGGGACAAATGATTTCCTCAAATGAGGTCGTGCATTATAATCATAATGTACTCTTGAAAACTCTTTTTGTGAATTTGATCGACCCTCAATCTTGTGTGCAAGAAAATCAGTTTCTTCATCAATAGAATACATAACAACACGTTGAAAGGTATCATCTAACAAAAATGTTGCATTGTATAACTTAGGATTGTCTTTAAGTGCTATGTGTAAATTACGGGGTTTGTCACTTCCAAGTGCAAAACTTACTCCTTTAGGACTCGGTTTCACAGTTAGTTTTTGAATTTGTGTTACAGAATTACCCGTTTTATACACAACATTTTGAAATTCCTTGAGTTTGGTTTCCAAATCCAGAATTTCCTCAAGATATGAGTCAACGCGTTTCCTAGTGGCTTGCTTTTTTCAAGAAGATCCTGCTGAGATGTTGAAAGCTCTGATTGAGTTTTTAACAACTCAGAAGTTAAAGCATCAATTTGTTTTTTGAATTCAAATTGATCCTTTTCTTTTTGAGAGAGAAGCTCAGCTTTGGCAACGGTTAGCTCACGAACTTGACTTTCTAAATTTTGAACTTTTACGTACTCTTGTTGGAAAGCAATTTCAATACCTTTTTCACGTTTATCTTGTTTTAGATATCCCGAAAGTTGTAGTTTGTAGCACTCATTGTCCTTCGTTAACAATGCAATTTTCTCTTTCAGATTTTTATTGATTTCATTGCATTTTTCAATTTGTGATTGGGTGGTCATTAATAAGGCCTGAAGCTCTGAATCTTGATCAGTCAAAGGATCATTTTGTTCAAGATGATCCAAATTTTCATCGTCAATCGAATCATCAAATGAAATGACGATTTTATCATCATCAAATGATACAACAATGTTTATTTGATCATCTGATGGAGATGAGAATGATGAATCATGTTGAACAGAATTGTCATTAGTAGATGAAGATGCAGATGGTGAAGCAATTTCATGTATAAGACATTGTGGATCAGGTACCTGAGATAGACCATCGGTGTCATAGACCGGGCCTGTCTCGGACATGTTTATCTCTTGCGTGTTTGCCATGAGCATTACTGCAGCATTTGCCTCAAGATCTTCCATCTCATCATCAGATGCAGCATTTGCCATGAAGCTTTGCTCATTTTGTGTCACCATTCCTGCTGCCTTTTCATCTTTAAGAGCCATCAGAAGAGCTTCCTTGTGATATGCACTGCCCATAGTACGAGGCTTTGGACATGCATTTTCCATGTGACCATTCCCACCACAGTTGTAGCATGTGATTGAAGTATTTGCAATGCCTTTCTGTGCATTCCCAGTCATCTGATTTCTGCTCTGAGTATTACCCACACTGTTCCTGTTACCCCCTGCTGAATTAAACCTATTCCCTCCTGACTGAAACCTATGAGACCCGTAGTTTCCACTGTTTCCTGAACCATATCTGCCCGAAGACCGATTCTGAATTTCCACTCTGCCTTCATTAATAACATCTTGATTCCTGGTGTTGGAAGATGAACGAAGACGGTTGTTGGATTTGGTGAACTTGCCAAATGCCTTAGCAATTAATCCAAATGCTTCATTAAGAGAGTTGAATGCATCCTCCTCTTCATCATAATCAGTGTTTGAGTACAACATGGAATCTGAGTTGTTATATGGAACCATTTGATTGTCAGAGTATTGTGATGGTGCTTCATATGGGATGATTTGGTTAGAAGGTTGTGGTGGAAAACTTGGTTGGCAAGATGATTGACCAAATTCCTGGTTTGGTAGTGAAAAGTTGGATTGAGCAACGAGAGCAAGTGAGTTAGGTGTTGGTGCTGGGATGAAACCGCCTCGTGCTGCAACTTCCTTATCTACCTCAGATTGATGTTGTTTCAGAAAGTCATACATTAGTCCATACTTGACCTCACCAATCTTCTTAGTTTGCCTGACAAATGTTGCATATTTCTGCCATTCTGGTCCAAGGCAACCCATAAATTTTGAATTGATAGCAATCTTAGGTAACTTGATGTCATGACGATCGAGGTCATTTACAACATTTGTGAAACGGTGGTAGTATGATTCAATTTTCTCCCCTGGTTCCATGATGAAATTGTTATATTCCATGTAAAGCTTTGACTCAAGGTCTTCTTGATTTAACACAGTCCCTTCCATGAGAAGATGCACATGTTCCCACATGTCTTTGGCAGTCTTTTGAGCATCAATACTTCGGTAAATAGGATTAGGAATCCCCTGAAGTATGTAAGACATTGCCAATTGATTTTCCTCTTGTTGCAGTGTTTGTTCATTTGTGTAGTTAGCGACAGCAATAGGAGTTGATGTTTCATCTCTTTCTGTAGTTCCTGGAACAACATTTACTGGAAGTGGAAAGGGTCCTTCTTCAATGGCTTGCTTAAGATATTTCCCATGGGGTTTACGGAGTTCAATGAATCTGAGAAATCTACTTGCCCACTGCACATAGTTACCAGGTGTCAGCATAGGTGGAGTATCCTGATTCCCAGTTTCATGTCGGGATTGCTGACTGCTGATTGCCTCAAACATCTTGTTAAACCAATGTGGCTCTCTGGAGTAGGATGGATTGTTCATCATTTGATTCTGATGCATGATTTATAGTGGGGATACTAGTGGTGGAGAGAGAAACTGATGTTGTTGCACGAATGCTTGTTGTTGTTGATACTGAGGATGAAATTGCTGTTGTTGAGGATATTGTTGTAGCTGATAGTAGTAATTGAAGTGAGGTGGTTGAGACATTTTGTTGGATCTTTAGATAATTAAGATGTGTTTTAAGAGTTATGATGTTTGATTTTTTAAGTTTACTTAAGGCTCTTAGTCCAATTGCGAGAAACACTGTTTGAATTGCGAGAGATTCTGAATTGCGAAAGAGGTTGTCCAATTGCGAAAGATCTGAGTAATTCCGCGAGATTCACCAAATGCGAAAGAGAATTGTAATTGCGAGAAACAATTTCAATTGCGAGAGAGCTTAGCAATTGCAAGAGATAACTCTGAATTGCGAAAGATCAAGCAATTTCGAAAGATTTTCAAAATTACAATTTCGATCACGTTCTCAAACTTTTATACAAAAGATGAGAATAATTCCAAGTCGATGTAGTTTCACAAACTTATACAAGGAAGGAAACACCGAGTACCAAATCCGAAGAAGCTGATGAATTGCGAGAAATCCTTGTTCAGTCCAATTGCGAGAAACCCTTAAACTAGCAATTCCGAGAAACCCTTTTTACCAAATGCGAGAAACCCTTGAATTTTTGCAGACCAATTGCGAGAAACCCTTTTCCTTCGAATTTCAACCCAAAACGTTGTAGGATGATGAAAATCGTAAAACTAATGAATATTAGCGATTAACACAACAAATTTGCACCAAAGTTTACAACTTTATCCTTAAAACACGAAGATTTGATGAAAAGGAATAAGCAACGATTTGCCAAACTCGCGTTTTTCACACTTTTAAAGCAACGAACCACAAAAACTTACGTAAACCAATTAAACCAAATGAAATAATGATTAAATCTACTCTAAAACACTAAACTTAACTACCTTTGGCGTATGATACCACTTGTAGGTCACTAATATCTCAAATACACACTCGTATAATGAACTATAAAACTCGTACTACTACTAAACTAAGCTACGACTAGAGAAGATAAGTAAATAAGCAATAATCTAAAGAGAATAAGATGAGAATAAGATAGAAAGGAAGGCTTTCAATATTCAAATGATTCAAGGACAAGGCTTGCGCAACTTACATGAAAAACCAACAATAGAAATGTTGCCTCAACACCTCTATTTATAGGCATAACACTAGGGCAACATTTTCTTACATGATTCTAGAAAGAAAATGATAGGAGGGCCGGCCCATGGACTCCTTATGGACCGGTTTTTAAAGCTAACATAAAGTCCTAAATCGTGCAACATGTAAACTAAATGAACAAGACTTGTAATATGATTAAAACGTGTTCCTAACAGATTGAGTTCATTTTGGAGTTGATTCATGTAGTATTTGTCGTTAATACCTTCATTAACAACATTTGAACTAGTAGCACATGTATCTATTTTATCTAAATGTTTATCTATTAAATTTTCTAAGATGACTAATTCATGTACAAGATCAAAATCCTTATCTTTGGCTTGACATTTTTCTTGATGAAAGTTTAAGAGATTTTTCCAAATATCATTTTCTGTTTTACAGAAAGATATTCTTTCATGTTCAACTTTCGGCAAGGTTTTGTAAATAATTATTTTAGCTTCATTATTTTTGTTATTCGTTGTTTTTAAATAATCATTTTGAGTTTCAAAATCCGTTTTTGTTGGTTGATGTCACAATTCGCATTTTCGGGTTTTTATTATGCACGAGAGTTCATTATTTCAATTTACGTATGTTCGTTTATTTAATTAACGTCACCACTCAGTCTTTACTACGAAACATATACCCGATACTCCAGACAATGATCCTAATAAATTTTTATACTAATTTTAATAATATAAAGTTTATATTATTATTTTACCCGGTGTTATTAAACCAATTTCTATATTTTTCGTTAAAGGCTTACAACTCCGTCAGATTACGACAAATTAACCCGATAGTTATTCCGACACCCGATTTATATTAGTAACATCATTTTATAATATTTACAACTTCGTCGTATTTTATTTCACTTCGTTAGTATTTATTTCAAGATAACTCGATACCCGATAACACTCAAACTACACACTAAATAAACTAACTCATACAATAATATTACAAATATCTTACACTTGCCTTTTTTTTTCACCAAAACCCACGCCCCCCCATGCTCTAGCCATACCCTTTCACTTCTAAATTCCTTTCACATTAATTGTAGTTGGTACTATGTTTATTAAATTATTTACTTACACATAAAACTAGCACACATTTCATAAGTTCAAGATAAAACATTATTCTCCTTTGTCTCTCTTGAAACCCACGGCCAACCACAAAGACCAAGCAAATATTATAATTTTTCATAGCTCAAGTAATCTACATGTCCCATTTGATGTTCTAGTTAAGATCCTACAACAAAAACTTCAAGAATCCTTCTTGTTTCTCTCAAATCTCAACATATTTTGTAAGTAACTCAAGACTATCTTATTTTCATGTATTTACTTTCAAATGATCTTGATATTTATGTATTTTCATGAGATCTTGTGTAATAATGCAAAATACTTTAGTTATGGTACCACTTTTCTTTAAAAATGCTTTAAAACACTAGATCTATACTTTTCACTAATATTCTCATGAACCACACTATATTTAGTTAAGTTTAGGACTCCATGACACTTTAAGAAGTGTATGGTAGATCAAGAGTGTTTGTGGAGTTGAATGGAATAAGTTTGATTAAGTTGTGAACTAGAAAAATGTATTTTTGGAACTATATAAGTACCTACTGCCACGATTTTTACTTTCTGGAAATCTCAGATTTTTGTGAACCATTTTGGTCTTAATATTTAGAAAATACACTCAATAAGGAACGCGTGGGCGCTTGAATCACTAAAAACGGACTTATAACGAAGAAGTTATGAATTATTTAAGTTACGCGACGAAAACTATTCTTTTCAGAAAAATAGGTGCTGATCACCGAACTTTCAGGAGCAAAATGAGTCGTTAACCTTGATCTAGATGAGCCGAGACCTTGAAAATATGTTAGTTTATGTTTATACGAACCCGTGGATATAAAGAACGCCGAAAACGAGCTTGTAACGAACGAGATATGAATTTTTGGAGATACGACGATATATATACATTTTGACAGCACCTTTTTAAAAGGAGTTTTTAGTACCATTACTAGTATTTTCACAACTTGAACCATTATTAGCCGTTCACCAAATCAATCGAGGCGAGGTTGATTCAACGTCAAAAGTAACGACATTAAGATATTGTTAAAAAGATATTGAGAACGACAAGTTGGAATATTAACATACAAAGTATGCATATTTTTCGCGACTAGTTTTACACGGCAAAATTGACATAAATCATATATTGCAAAAAGTATTGTTTTGCGGCAAAATTAGTATATTTGACTATAACATACCAAATAAGGATCATTGAGTATCGTTTCACTATATATGAACGAGAAATGATTTATAACTTGACAATATGTCACAAACGTATATTTTGACAATAAAAGGTATTTTCAAAAGTATCAAGTGGTATCGTTAACATAAGTATTTGCATGAGTTGAGTTGTATCATTGCTTACATGAAGTCATATCATTCATAATAGGTCACGTTTAGAGACCGAGATACATTTCATCACTACTCATCATTGTCATTGTGACATCATACCAGGTGAGTTTCATAGCCCCACTTTTACTCTTTAATACTTGTTTTAAACTCTTTGGGGGAGATACATGCTTAAACTGTTTGCTATTACTCAAGACAATTTTACTCATATGCTATGCTATGCTTTCATACTCTTAAACATGATGTGTAGTTTTATTGCGATATATGACTTAATGTGGAAAACTATTCTATACGCTATATTCTTTCACCACTGTTTAACTCCTGGATGGAGCCGACGGAGAGGTATTGATAGTACTATCGGGTTGACACCCCCACCCTTGGCCCGCGATTCATGGCCTTGGGTGAATATAATCCAGCTATGAAGCATTCTTGCTTATTCTTGTCGTGAGGTTCAGTAGGCTATTAAACTTTACATTAAGCGTGCATATATCGTATACACATTTGACTTAATCATACTATATGTTAGCAGTGGGTTGTAAACACACAGGTTGCGAGTCTTGTATGGCCGGGGCTTGGAACTGAGTGGATTTACAATGCCTTTGCTGTGGAAACATTCTTTGAAGGCTTTTTCAACTATTTTAATACAAACTCTATGAACTCACCAACCTCGTGTTGACACTTTAGCATGTATTCTCAGGTATTAAGCAAAGGCACGCTACTGGAGGTTTTGGCAGGGCACGGCATGGTCATAGAAGACTCTGATATTCATAAGGGACCGTTTTAAATGATATTTTCAAGGGCCTAATTCCGCACTACTTTTTAACAATGTAAATTTAACACTTTTGTTAAACAATTTTATTCTAAATGAATGAGGTAAAAACCGTTCTTTGTACTAGTGTTATGATACCAATTGAGTAGCACCCCAGTGACATGTATGCTTCTGCTGGACCCGATTTTGGGGGTGTTACAGTTGAAAATCACCAATCGAAATGACATGCCAAAGATCCAGATCAACTGATTTCACATAATTTTCAAATTTATTTTTCCATTCAAGAAAAGTATAGTTTTCAAATAGCGGTGGTGTTTGCATAAATTCCCCTTATAAATATTTTTCGGATTCCATAGATCGATTCAAGTTTTAAAATACAGTATATTTTAAAGATCTCGATTAACGTGGCTCCTGATACCAATTGTGGAAAACTAGAAGGGGGGGGTGGGGTTGAATAGTTTTTCGTCTTTTTAATTTTATTATGAAAACCTTTGTTTATTTTTTTAAACACTTAGATTCAAGTTTGTATGAAAAATAAAACTTGAATCTAATTATTTGTTATATATTTATTCTTTTAAATTGATTGTAAAAGTTTTGGTTTCTTGAATGGAGTTTCAAATTTGGTCTTTATGTGAAGTCGGCCTCTAAGTAATACTAACAATTATATAAGCCTATGTGTATGAAAGTAATGACGATGTAAGTAAAGAAATAAATAAGGGATGGAAAGAGCTAACCAAGACATGAGAGATTTATAGTGGTTCGGCTACAAGGACACCTTCCTTGCCCTACTACACTCCTCGAGCACCTAGCTCGAGAGTTTTCTTCACAACTTCAATAAGCTCCCTTATGGCGGAGAAAACCTTACACGACTTTGGCTTACATGGGTTTAACGACACAAAGCTAAATGTCGAGTTCTAATCGTAGCTAGAACCAATCTCACAACTTCACAACACAACTTCTTCACGACTTGTTCACAACGGCTTCACGACTTGAACTCTAGGACTTCACGACTAGGACTTCACGACTTCAACACGACCGCTTCACAACTTCTATGCTACGGCTTCACGACTTCAACACAAGGACTTCACGACTAGGACTTCACAACTTCAACACGACCGCTTCACAGCTTCTATGCTACGGCTTCACGACTTCTTCACAAGGACTTCATGACTAGGACTTCACAACTTCAACATGACCGCTTCACAGCTTCTATGCTACGGCTTCATGACTTCTTCACCACGGGTTCACGACTTCTACACTATGTCTTCACAACTTCTACTCTATGACCTCACAAGTTTTATACCACAACTACTTATACAACTTCTTCACTACTTACACACAACACTAATCTACTATACACACCTGATGCGTGCGATGTGTCGTTGCGGTTTAGCAGTATTAATGCCTACTCAAGTTTTAAATTTATATTTAGCCGACTTATCAATAACACACACACTTAACGAGCAGTGTACTCGGTCAGTATGAATATAATGGTAAGTAGAGTGTCGATCATTAAGAGTGGAACGTATTATCTAGTTATTCTAATCAGTATTTTAATATTCTAAGTTAGCTATACAACCTAATCTAACGCAAGGGGGTTTCATCCTGAGAGACTGGCACGATTGGTTGCAATTAAATAATAAACTAAACTAATAGGCACGAATCAGCAAGTAGCACACACGTACACAGATAAATACACGAGACAATAAGAAGACCTTTCCTGATAGATAAGTAGTTTGTCACTTGTTTTATTGCTAGTTTTATATGAAGTGTATAGTTCGATGCAACGCACCGAGATTAAGTCCTTTCTCGTTGGTTCTAATCTTATCGGCGAGTAAACCCTTAATGATTACTTATGACTATCCTATTTATCTTTCTTCCTACTTTTCTACAGACGATAGAATGCATAGGCGATCTAATAAATAGGCGAGGGCAGAGGCATGGCGACCCGATCAACGCTTAGCTAGACACAGAGGTTATCAATGCACTAATAAAAGTCACCAAAGACATCAACATATAAACTTTAATTAATGGGAAAGCAGTTTTAAGGGAGTGCAATCTTTCCGTTGTCACATTACACAAGCCACCAATCCTAATGAATTAAAGTTTACTAACACAATAAAACAAAACTACTTAATGAATTAAATACATGCAGGACCTTCTTACAGCTCTTGTATCTTTGTTCAAGGTGTGTCTTGTGCTGCTGCCTTGACTGAATTCGTCCTAGGGTTTCTGTACTTCGCTCTCGTATATAATATTTGTGCTACGAAATTCGTCTGGTCTTGGGGTATTTATAGTTTCTGTCTGAGGGTAAGATGCGGCGCATCTAATAATAGATGCGGCGCATTGACTTAACTTCGCGTGGGGTCCAAGATTAATATATTCAGGAATATTCGTACACCGCCAGAAGATGCGGCGTATCTTCATAAATAGATGCGGCGCATGTCCTCTTGTATCTTGGATCGTATCTGGTGAAATCTAGATAGTGATGCGCCGTATGTAATAAGCAAGATGCGGCGCATCTGGAGCAGAATGTCTTGATCTTGTACATTTCGGTAGACTCTTAACTTCTTGCTTGTTTTGCTCCATAATTAGTCCAAAACCGCCAAGTTTCACCAAATGCTTGTTTTTAACTGAGAATTACAAAAGTAAACGATTAAGTATCAATCCTCATACATAGTATAATAAAACAAGTCAAATTAATAGGATAAATGATGGTAATAAAATGTACTTATTTGAGTTCATCAAATATCCCCCCACTTGAACTTTACTTGTCCCCAAGTAAACCTTAGAATTAATCTTATGAAAATGTATCCTAAAAGATATTTGGATTTATTTTTATATTTAAGCATGTATTCATTTTTGTCATAATCACACAACCAAACACTTAACGAATTCGAAGTAAAATAAAATATTTTGATAAAAGCAAATCTAATCGTTTAACTGTCCAGTCGTGACAAATTTTCTCTCATAAGCTTGGCAAGTATACACATCTCCTCCACTAAAGCCAAGGAATAACAAGTCTAAAGCGGTAAAAAGGGTTTTTAGGCTTAAAGGGTTAATTATTCTCCTTAATCTCTATCGATCTCAAATTCCAGAAAAGGCGACAAAATCACAAATACATGATCGAATCCACGAACACGATACTTGCAATTGCTCAAATCCTTAACTCGAATAGGCTAAAGATAGGTCCAAACTTTACCAATAATAATATATCAAAAAGGGCGACAAAATCATAAATACATAGCCGAATCCACGACTACGATACTTAAGATTGCTCAAATCCCTAATCTCAATAAATCAAAGGTTTGGTTGGATAAAGAATAATACAGGGTATGGATAATATTTGGGATATAAATTGGTGTAAAAATAAAAAAAATAAACAAAACAGATAAATTAAAATCCTAAATTGTGGTTAATCACTATCCCAACCATCCCATGAATAAGACTCATATCATAGAATAACTCACACTTTAACACTTGAAACACACGCTTTTAGGTAGACACGAATTATACTCAACAAGATCTTAATCAAAGAATAAACCTTAGTTGGTGTTCCCATAACTGCCAACTCCCATTCAATCCATAGATATAATATACAACAACTAGTGGTGATATCGACCACTTAATACAAAACTTTACATAAGTTGTTTAAAACAAACATCCAACTTTTCCTTTTTTTTCTTTTTCTTTTCGATTTTTTTTTTTTTTTTTTTTTTTTTTTTTTTTTTTTTTTTTTGATAAACAAAGATGTGTAAAATTTCACCACATCACTATAATGATAATTCTGGATAATTTTTCCATACTTTTCATGACTTCAGAAATAACGGTAATAGTGAAAGTAGTAAACACACGAAAAATAAACTCAAAGATATACAATATTTACTTTCACTCCAATTGCATTGTGCAATTTCCCAACCTAACCATAGATAATGAATTACACACGCGAACACAGGTAATGTAAGGAAACACACTTTGCCTAAAGAAATTAACCAACCACGGATTTTAATCTATAGGGTAGGCTAAGGTGTAAGGGTGTAACGAAACATTTTAACAAAGGTGTAAGAAACGAAAGGAATGGCTCTGAGTGTTTTTCTAGGGGTATCTTACTCTAAAAGTGAGAGTAACAAAAGGGTTTTTACGGGGGTTAACTAACCAGTGTAGTTAGTTAATAACACATAACATTTATAGGCTTTTTGGGTGTAATCCTAGAAATTTACCAAGTTAGACAAGTCATTCCAATTATATAAATAATACTTATTATGGTGGTCTCGAATAGTATACAAGCCAAGTTCTAAAGTTTACAAGTCACCGGCACACTCATAGATTTGTGAATTTTGAAAAATCACAATTTTTTGAAAATAACGTTATGTGTGCAGCTATGCAACTTAGACTTTAAACAAAAACATGCTAAAAAATTTTAAATTTTTATATATTAAGCACATTTTAAGCATATTTTGAAAAAGTTTAGGACATGTAAGTGTTAAGTGTTCTAATTCTCCAATCCCCCCACTTAAGTTAAACAACGTCCTCGTTGTTTGTATAAAAGGTTAAAAACTGGAAAATAAAAGAATTAGAACAGAGAAACTCCCCTGGGATTTGCTCGGTATGATCCTCCATTTGTATAAGAGCAAAAATCACCTTTCTTGTGGATTAGAACGTTTAAGCTTCATATTCAATGTATCCACAGGAAATGCAGGAATCTAAAATACCACCAAGGCTTTAAACACACCTAAGTTAAGAAAGGTTCAAACTTGCATAATACATTAGTAGTTAGGAAAAATAAAACGTAAAAATTAAAATGAAAATCATCAGGTCAGTCGATGCGCCGTATCTTATGGAAGAAGATACGTCGTATCGAGCCTGGAATAAATACGGATCAGAATAGAAGATGCGTCGCATCCTTAACCAGGGATGCGCCGCATTAAAATAAACTGATAAAAAGTTTTAAAGTCGAAAGTAAAAATGCAGAAAAATAAAGTAAGATATGACCAGTGCAGGAGATGCGTCGCATCTTGGGATTGAGATGCGCCGTATCCTCTGCGGGCCTGACTGACTCGACATAGAACAGAATAATAAAAATTTTCCGGGTTGTCTCCCGGTCAGCACTTGTCTTTATTCCAGAGTCTTCAAGTTAGACTCACGTTCAGCTCTTTATTCCAATACTTCAGGTTCAAACTCCACCACCTCGTTCTCAGTATCCTCAATTTTATTATCAAAGTATTTCTTCACACGTTGCCCGTTTACTTTGAATATACAACCATTTTTATCGCATATTTCAATAGTTCCATATGGATACACTTTCTTGACAACGAACGGACCCGTCCATCTTGATTTAAGTTTACCAGGATACATCTTTAATCTGGAATTAAATAGTAGCACTTTCTCTCCAATAGTAAACGTTTTATCTCCACGTAACCTCGAGTCATGCCATCTTTTAGTTCTTTCTTTGTAGATCTTTGTATTTTTGTAGGCCTCATCTCTTAGTTCATAGAGTTCATTAAGTTCCATGAAACGGTTCTTCGTTGCAGCTTCCATATCCATATTACAATTCGTCAAAGCCCAATATGCACTTTGTTCAATTTCGACCGGTAGGTGGCATGCTTTTCCGTATACAAGACGAAATGGAGTGCATCCCGTTGGTGTCTTATAGGCTGTACGGAATGCCCATAAAGCATCATTTAACTTGTCAGACCACCCTTTCGGATTATATCCAGTCGTTTTTTCAAGAATTCGCTTAATAGCCCTATTGGTTACTTCAGTTTGCCCATTGGATTGAGGATGGTATGCGGTGCAAACCCTATGATATACTCCATATTTTTGCAAGGCTCTTCCCAGATGGTGATTACAAAAGTGTGTTCCCCTATCACTAATCAATGCTTTAGGAATTCCAAACCTAGAGAACAAACTTTGCAAAAATTTAAGTACTACCTTGCTGTCGTTTGTTGGTAATGCTATCGCTTCGACCCATTTTGATACGTAATCAACAGCAACCAAAATATAATTATTACCTTTAGATTCAGGAAACGGCCCCATGAAGTCCAATCCCCATATGTCGAAAACTTCACATACATGGATATAATTTTGTGGCATTTCGTTTCTTGATGTTATATTCCCGGATCGTTGACAGGCATCACATCCTTTTATATAATCTTTTGCATCATCCAACATAGTGGGCCAATAAAATCCCGCATCAAGGATCTTTCTTCTTGTGATGACTGCACCGTGATGTCCCCCCGTTGGCCCTGAATGGCAATGTGCCAATATTGCTGGGATGTCATCACCATCTATGCATCTTCGTATAATATTGTCAGGACATAATTTAAAGGCATAAGGTTCATCCCAAATATACTCGCTAGCGCGAGTTAGAAACCTTCTTTTCTCGTCGGATGTTAGCCCTTTGGGAATTTCATTTGCAACAATAAAGTTTATAAAGTCGGCATACCATGGTCCATTATTATTGCTCTTAATTCCTACCATCATAAGGTGTTCATCAGGAAAGTCATCAGCAATTTCCCTTTCGTCAAGCACCTCCATATCAGGGTTTTCAAGTCTTGATAAGTGGTCAGCAGCTAGATTCTCGGCACCCTTTTTATCTTTAATTTCAATATCGAATCCTTGGAGCAATAAAACCCACCTAATAAGCCTTGGCTTGGCATCCTGTTTATTGAACAAATACTTCAAAGCAGAATGGTCAGTGTAAACCATAGTTTTTGACAATATAAGATATGATCTAAATTTATCGAATGCAAAAACTACTGCTAAAAGTTCTTTTTTCGTGGTGGTGTAGTGTTCTTGGGCATTATTCAATGTTTTGCTAGCATAATAAATTGGCTTAAATTTATTATCTATCTTTTGACCAAGTACAGCTCCAACAGCATAATCACTAGCATCACACATTAGTTCAAAAGGCAAATTCCAATCTGGCGAAATTATAATAGGTGCGGAAGTTAGTTTTTCTTTAAGTATATTAAATGCCTTTTTGCAATCTTCAGAAAAATCAAACTTCGCATCTTTTAGCAATAATTGGGTCATAGGCCTAGATATCATTGAAAAATCCTTTATGAACCTACGATAAAATCCAGCATGCCCTAAAAAACTTCTAACACCTTTTACATTAGTGGGGTAAGGTAGTTTGGCAATTACATCAATTTTAGCTTTATCGACTTCTATACCTTTCCCAGAAATCTTATATCCTAACACAATTCCCTCTCTAACCATAAAATGACATTTTTCCCAATTAAGAACAAGGTTAGTTTCTTCACACCTAGTAAGCATTTTATCAACTTTAAAGAGACAATCACTAAATGAGTTACCGAACACCGAGAAGTCGTCCATGAAGACTTCCATAAAGCCTTCTACCATATCATGGAAGATAGCCGTCATACAACGTTGGAAAGTAGCAGGGGCGTTGCATAGTCCGAACGGCATTCTCCTATAGGTGAAGGTTCCATAAGGGCAGGTGAAAGTCGTCTTCTCTTGATCCTCAGGGGCAATTGGTATTTGGAAGAAACCTGAAAAACCATCTAAAAAACAATAATAATCATGACCTGATAGTCTTTCTAACATTTGATCAATAAATGGAAGAGGGAAGTGATCTTTTCGCGTAGCATCATTGAGTTTGCGGTAGCCGATGCAAACTCTCCATCCGGTAACAGTTCTTGAAGGGATTAGTTCATTATCGTCATTGAGTACTACCATCATTCCTCCTTTTTTTGGTACAACGTGGATAGGACTGACCCACGAGCTGTTGGAAATTGGGTAAATAAGTCCGGAGTCAAGTAATTTCACAATTTCATTTTTCACCACATCTTGGACTTTTGGATTCAAACGCCTTTGAGGTTGGATAGTTGGTTTGAATTCATCCTCCATAAGGATTTTATGTGTACAGAATGACAGGCTAATTCCCTTAATATCAGACATACTCCACGCTAATGCTCCTCTTCGTTTATATAGTACCTGCAAAAGTGATTATTTTTCTTTTGGCGTTAAGTCAGATGCAATAATAATGGGCGAATTAGTGTTCCCATTTAGATAGGCATAGTCCAAAGTAGAAGGGAGATCCTTAAGCACAGGTTTAACATTATCAATTTCAGTAGCACTAGCAGAATAAACTTGTTCTTTAATTATGTTGTTGCTGTCATCAGATAGATGCGCCGCATCGATATTTTCGATGCGCCGTATGTCGTTACATACAGCAGAGTCAGCAGCTAAATTATAATCAATAGTATTCTCTTCAACTTGATCTTCTATAGCAATTGTGTTTTCTAGATTTTTAAGCAGAAAAGAATCAAGTAAATTACTTTTTAACAATTTCTGAGTAAATTGATTAATCGTGTCATCAGAAACATCGATATTATAGCATTCATCGTCATCGGATTTATCTTTACTCATAGATTGTTCCATGTTGAACTCAACCTCATCTTTTCCTATGGTAAGAGTTATCTTTTTATTAAAAACATCAATTATAGCCCTAGCAGTGGCTAAAAATGGTCGTCCTAATATTATAGGAGTTCTAGAATTTTCAGGCATATTGAGGATAACAAAGTCGATAGGTAATTCAAATTTATCAACTTTTATTAATATATTTTCAGCTATTCCTAATGGGTATTGTATGGACCTATCAGCTAGTTCTAAGCACATCCTAGTAGGTTTTGGTTCACCAAGACCTAATTTATCATACATAGAAGATGGCATAAGACTTATACTAGCTCCTAGGTCGGCTAAAGCATTTTCAATATGCAAATTTTTAATTTGACAAGGAATAGTGAAACTCCCTGGATCTTTTTCTTTAGACGGAAGTTTTTGAGCAATGCTGCTGAGCTTCTTTTCCCCATTGTTATGGTGCAAGCCTCTTCAAGTTTAGACTTGTTTGTAAGCAAGCTCTTCAGATATTTAGCATATTTTGGCATTTGCACTAGGGCTTCCATAAATGGTATGCTTAGCTGCAGCTGCTTGAGATTCTCCAGGAATTTCTTTTGATAGGCATCTTCTTTCTCTTTCCTTACCCTATGTGGGAAAGGTAGTGTTGGTCGTTTAGGTTCAACAGAAGGTTCTTCTCTGATTACAGGTTCTGGATTAGTCTCTTTTGGTTGCTCTTGCTCAGGTGATAAAGATTCAGGGGAAATCTTGTTTGTACCGTCATCCTCGGGTGTCTCTCCGATTTGAAAGGTTGACTTTCCTCCTCTAGTTGTAATCCCTTTCAAGTCTTGCTTTACCAAAAGAACCCTGTTAAGCACCGTTGACAATTGGTGCACTTCAATTGCCAATCCGTAAATCATGTTGTTTTGTTCCTTTAGTAACAGCTCATGACTGCCTTTGAATTCATTAATAAAGTTTCTTGCTTCATGATGTTCTTTTTCATTGGCTTGAGCGATTTGTAGTGCGAACTCTTCCATGGTAAGATTTCTTTGGGGTCTTCCGAATAAGTTGGGGAAAATATCGAACATTGCTCCTGAAAATTAAAGAGAGGTAGATTTCAAAGTAAAAGTTTCCAGGTATAAGGGTCAGAGTATTTTCCGTTCGGAGATAAGAAAAATAAAAGTTGCTGATATCTGCAGACGATGCGCCGTATCCAAAAATTTGGATACGCCGTATCTTATAATCGTTAAAATTAAATCAGACTTTTATTCAGAAAATAGATACGCCGCTTAGAAATTAGAATGCGCCGTATCAATTTTAATAATCAAAAATCGATATTTATTTAAAATTAAATGCGTCGTATTAACAAAAGTTAATGCGCCGTATTTTCGTTACGTTTCAAAATATAAGATTTTTGATTCAGAAGATACGCCGTATCGACAGAGATCGATGCGTCGTATCTGTTTAATAATTCGAAAACTGTTTTTAATTAAAATAAAAGATACACCGTATCTGCTAAAGCAGATGCGTCGTATGGCGTTAACGTTTAGAAAAAATTTTCTTTAAAAACAGATACGCCGTATCTTGGGGAAAGATGCGTCGTATCGAATTAATTAAACGCGTTGTATTTTATAAAAATTAAACGCAATACGCCGTATCTGAGAGATCAGATGCGCCGTATCGTTTGATTAAGCTCAGTACAGCGATAGCAGAATACAAAAAAATACGAAAAATAAAAACAAATAAAAACACAAACGAAAATAAACACAAATAAAAGCAAACAAATAACACACAAAACAAAAAATATGCAAATAATACAATGAATGCAATTTAACTAAATATACAACACATAATTAGCGGTTAGATTAAAAATTAAAAAGAAAAACCTAATTAAAATACTAATAAAATTAACAGATAATAACAATTCACTCCCCGGCAGCGGCGCCAAAAACTTGATGCGTGCGATGTGTCGTTGCGGTTTAGCAGTATTAATGCCTACTCAAGTTTTAAATTTATATTTAGCCGACTTATCAATAACACACACACTTAACGAGCAGTGTACCCGGTCAGTATGAATATAATGGTAAGTAGAGTGTCGATCACTAAGAGTGGAACGTATTATCTAGTTATTCTAATCAGTATTTTAATATTCTAAGTTAGCTATACAACCTAATCTAACGCAAGGGGGTTTCAGCCTGAGAGACTGGCACGATTGGTTGCAATTAAATAATAAACTAAACTAATAGGCACGAATCAGCAAGTAGCACACACGTACACAAATAAATACACGAGACAATAAGAAGACCTGTCCTGATAGATAAGTAGTTTGTCACTTGTTTTATTGCTAGTTTTATATGAAGTGTATAGTTCGATGCAACGCACCGAGATTAAGTCCTTTCTCGTTGGTTCTAATCTTATCGGCGAGTAAACCCTTAATGATTACTTATGACTATCCTATTTATCTTTCTTCCTACTTTTCTACAGACGATAGAACGCATAGGCGATCTAATAAATAGGCGAGGGCAGAGGCATGGCGACCCGATCAACGCTCAGCTTGACACAGAGGTTATCAATGCACTAATAAAAGTCACCAAAGACATCAACATATAAACTTTAATTAATGGGAAAACAGTTTTAAGGGAGTGCAATCTTTCCGTTGTCACATTACACAAGCCACCAATCCTGATGAATTAAAGTTTACGAACAGAATAAAACAAAACTACTTAATGAATTAAATATATGCAGGACCTTCTTACAGCTCTTGTATCTTTGTTCAAGGTGTGTCTTGTGCTGCTGCCTTGACTGAATTCGTCCTAGGGTTTCTATACTTCGGTCTCGTATATAATATATGTGCTACGAAATTCGTCTGGTCTTGGGGTATTTATAGTTTCTGTCTGAGGGTAAGATGCGGCGCATCTAATAAGTAGATGCGGCGCATTGACTTAACTTCGCGTGGGGTCCAAGATTAATATATTCAGGAATATTCGTACACCGCCAGAAGATGCGGCGTATCTTCATAAATAGATGCGGTGCATGTCCTCTTGTATCTTGGATCGTATCTGGTGAAATCTTGATAGTGATGCGCCGTATGTAATAAGCAAGATGCGGCGCATCTGGAGCAGAATGTCTTGATCTTGTACATTTCGGTAGACTCTTAACTTCTTGCTTGTTTTGCTCCATAATTAGTCCAAAACTGCCAAGTTTCACCAAATGCTTGTTTTTAACTGAGAATTACAAAAGTAAACGATTAAGTATCAATCCTCATACATAGTATAATAAAACAAGTCAAATTAATAGGATAAATGATGGTAATAAAATGTACTTATTTGAGTTCATCAACACCTTACACACAAATGAATGAATGATTTACAGACTTTGTTAAACTAACAACTTAAGTAACAAGATGATACTAAGTTGTAATACTTCTAATCTTGATTGATAGAAGTATTCTTCTTTTACACTTGGATGGTTGAAGCTTGGATCACTTGGAAACCAATGCTTAAGAGAATATGATCAAAGGATTTTAGAAAGTATTTACAAGGATTAGAGAGGATTTACAACAGAAAGTTTGGGGTGCAAAAGGTGAGTAAAAATCCAGGGAAAGGCTGGTATTTATAGGCAGAAAAACTGGACAGCTGTGAGCTACTGGAGCGTGGCCGGCCCCCTTAAATAGGGGGGCGGTCCCCTTAATTTTAAGGGGGCCGCCTAGCATAATTAAGGGGGCCACCCTCCCTAGCCGTTGCCCAGTTTTGTCTTTTTGTGGGGAAGGTTTTTCTGGAACATTTTTACTGATTTTGGTTGAAAATTTGAATTCATAAATTTATAATGAATTAAACCTTTTTATTTATTACCAAAAATGTTTTTCTAAAAGATATAAAATGTTTTTGACATTTTATAAAAAATCTAGTGTTTAAGAAAATGTTCCTTTGATCATATAATGCATTAAGCATTAGCTCAATCATACCTTAAGTGATTTGAGTTGTAGAAATAGATATTTACAACTAAATACTTGTTTACGTCATAATTTTCCGATTAATGATTTTACATTTTGTGATTATCAAAACGTAGAGATATCGAAAAATATTAATAACGTGTTTAGGCATTATTTATATCAACAATGATTCTGAGGGCGAATCTTCCATTGTAGGACGAGATACAACAACTGCTGCTGAGCCAGGTGTGGGAAAAGACAAGAGCATACAAGATGATGATGCTTTTACTAGACTCATGCACTTCTTGAACTTGATCAATTTGGGCAATCTTCCTCCCCAATCTTTCTCCCCTGATTCTGAGCATAGACATCCACAATCTTTCATCCTCCCCTGTTTGGTTAATCTTCCTCCCCTATTTGGAAGATCTCTCACCATCATCTGAATTTGACTCCTTTGATGAACTAGAAGAACCTGTTTGAAATCACCATCTTGGCTAATCTTTTCCACCAATCTAGCTTCTGAGTTCATCATCCAATTTGGATACCTTATCAGACAATTTTGTACATATAGCCATCAATTCCTTAAATTCCACTCTGCCCTCATCACTTCCAGGTGTGTTAACTCCTGTGAGAGGTGAATCATGGGGCATTGACTCATAATCCATAATATGATGGGTTTCTGAGCCACCCTGAATCCAAAAGGTTTTAAGAAACTTTTGACTTAGCAGTATGAACTTGATTTTTAATGAAAAATCATACTGCTAACAACCATTTTGAAGGGATTAAGTGTAATAACAGACACATAATCAAGATTTTGGTTTAAATTAACCTCTGGTTGTGTGAGAACCAATGTATTCATTTATAAATAACTGATTTTGTACAGATAAACCCATTCAAGGGCTTTCTTGACAGGGTTTCCAGCTCGTGGCAGTTGTTGCCTCTAACATAAGTGTTAGATTCACATTTGCTCGTTGTTCTTTCTATCAGATGTCCTTAGACTAACTGATTATACTAATTAAAGTATAAAATGATAGAAAGTGAGTTGAGTCAGTTACTATCTGATCAACTAAGCCATTAATTCAAAATGAAATATCACAATAAGTTTCAAGAGAGAAGTTTTAAAGAATTTATTAACTTAGGTATAAACCCTTGTGAATGAATTCCCAAATTCTGACTATCATTAACCTATTATGTCAGCAATTTGAATCACCAACTGTTGTTTGTTCACACTTTGCACTTGTAACTTCCTTTGTGCTCAGTTTGCATACCTGTAATTGTTAGTCCAAAACCAAGAAAACAAAATGCAAAGCATTTGGTTTATAGCAGTATTATCATATGACTAACAGTATGAACAAAACAAACCAAATTTGTACTAACAGTACAAACTTTTCAATAACAGTACTAATTGATAATGCTAACCGTACTAATCCAATTTATATACAAAAACACACAGTTTTAAATCATTAAGGATTAAGCATCCCAATACTTGCTACCAAGTATTGAAATCTTCCTACATCAAAAGCTTTTGTGAGAAGATCTGCAAAGTTTTGATCAGAATCAATTTTAACTACTTGAATCAACTTTTTCTCATTGCAGTCTCTAATAAGATGATGTCTAATTTCAATGTGTTTTGTTTTAGGGTGTTGCACTGGATTTTTAATTATACAAATTGTACTGCTATTATCAATATATATGACAGTGTTCATGAAATTGTACCCATAGTCAAGAAGTTGATTTTGAAGCCAAAGCACTTGACCACAGCAACTTGCAGCAGCTACATACTCAGCTTTAGTTGTTGAAGTAGCCACAATTGTTTGCTTCTTACACTGCCATGAAATGAGTCTACATCCAAGGAATTGACATCCTCAAGTTGTTGACTTTCTGTCCAAGCTTGCACCAGCATAATCACTGTTTGAATATGCTACCAGGTCAAAAGGTGATTCCCTAGAATACCATAGACCTAACCTAGGTTGACCCTTGAGATATCTAAAGATCCTCTTGACTGCAGTTAAGTGAGAAACCTTAGGAGACACTTGAAATCTTGCACAAGCACAAACAGAAAACATGATATCAGGTCTTGATGATGTGAGATACATCAAGGAGCCTATCATAGATCTATATGTGTGTACATCCACATTTTCTCCATCTACATCTTTAAGAAGAGGCTTCTCAGGATCTATTGGTGTGCTTGCCACTTTTGAATCAGCAAACTAAAATTTCCTTAGAATCTCTGCAACATATTTATCTTGACTGATAAATATGCCTTCATTTGATTGCTTAACCTGCAGACCCAAAAAGAAAGTAAGTTCCCCCATGGAACTCATCTGAAACTTATCATGCATAAGTTTCTCAAACTCTACACACGTCTCCTTCCTTGTAGATCCAAATATGATATCATCCACATACACCTGAACTAGCAAAAGGTCCTTCTTGTGCTTCTTGATGAATAATGTCTGATCAATCTTGCCTCTTTGGAATCCATTCACTATCAAATAGGAAGCCAATGTTTCATACCATGCCCTTGGAGCCTGATGAAGGCCATAAAGAGCCTTGACAACCTTGTACACCTTGTCTGGATGTTCTGGATCAATAAAACCTGGAGGTTGTGAGACATAAACCTCCTCTTCAATAGTACCATATAAGAAGGCACTCTTGACATCCATTTGATAAACTGTGAAGCCCATAAATGAAGCATAGGCTAAGAATAGTCTAATTGCTTCAATTCTTGCTACAGGAGCAAAAACCTCTTCATAGTCTATACCTTCCTCTTGTGTGTACCCTTGGGCTACAAGTCTAGCCTTGTTTCTTATCACAATGCCCCTTTCATCCTTTTTGTTCCTAAAAACCCATTTAGAGCCAATTACCCTTACACCCTTGGGTAAATCCACTAGCACAAATATGCAAGAGTTTGCATACTCATGCTGCTTTGATGCATAAAGAGCATCAAGAAGCCCTTGTTGGTCTGAAGGCATAAGTTGCTTCCTTGTCTTCACACCAGATTGTACATCACCAATCACATTGTCCAGGGAGTGGACTTTGTGAATCCTTGTGTGTGGTGTAGAAGGAACATGATAGTCAGGTGGGAGATTGTTGAAATCCACCTCATCTTCTGAGAAATCTGCTTCATTTGAGTCTGATGGGCCAGCAGTAGAAACATTTGGCCTAGCAGGATCAAGTTGGGGCTCAGCAGTACCATCATCATTAGTATTTTTGACTTGATTCTCTTATTTCTCAACTCCATCTTCCTTGTTTTCACTTTCAATCCCTTCTTTAGAAGCATCAGTAGAAGGTTTTCCATCTATTGAAGTTGAAACCACACTTGTCCATATTGGCATCAACACATAATCTTGATCTTTCTCTTTTCCTAACCCTGCCTCATTTGTTGCATCATTAGCTTCTGAACCTGAAAAATCATTAATTTCTGCAACAACAGGCACATAGTTCATTGATTGGGTTAGAGACTCAATATCAAATAGCCATTTTAGACCTTCACCTGCAACATTATATTTGTTCTCTAAGAATTCCACATGCAGGTTTTCCTCAACCTTCCTAGTTCTTGAGTTGTATACTCTAAATGCTTTGCTATTGAGAGAATACCCAACCAAGAATCCTTCATCTGCTTTACCATCAAATTTTCCTAGATGGTCTAAGGTATTCAGAATTGTCACATGACATCCAAAAGGTCTAAGAAATCCTATTGCAGGAGTTCTACCTCTAAAAAGCTCATAGGATGTCCTATTGTGAGACTTAACAACCAAAACCCTGTTCTGGACATAGCAAGCAGTATTAACTGCTTCTGCCCAAAAAGTGATAGGCAACTTAGAGTCAGCTAACATGGTTCTAGCAGCTTCTATGAGTGTCCTATTTCTCCTCTCAGCAATTCCATTCTGCTTAGGAGTTCTAGCAACACTAAATTCCTTTCTAATACCTTTTTCTTTGCAGAAATTATCCATAACTCTATTCTTAAACTTTGTCCCATTATCACATCTAATGACTTTTACTTTCTTATCTACTAGGTTTTCTATCTCTGTAATGAATGTTTTAAGAATGCTAGATGTCTCATCCTTAGAACCTAAAAAGAAACTGGTATGTGCTTAAACACATACTTTTTCTTGACCAAAAACCGGACCAAAATAACCAAAAACCCGACCAAAATGCCAAAAGATATTGTGTTTTTATGTTTTTGCATGTGCAGGGATGGATATCGTGAAAATTGACAAAAGACACAAGAAAATCAAGAAAACGAGCACGAGATACGGAAAGGCTCAGAACCGGAACCGAGAACAAGGAAAGTGGTCAAAAAGTCATCCGAGGTCCTCCCACTATCAAAGATTGTCAACTCTAACCCTTAGATTATCTTTTAAAAAAAATGGCAAGATCAGTCCTTGAAGAATCCAGAAATTACATAA
The DNA here is from genome assembly GCA_021014915.2 of Artemisia tridentata subsp. tridentata. Classification (NCBI taxonomy): domain Eukaryota; kingdom Viridiplantae; phylum Streptophyta; class Magnoliopsida; order Asterales; family Asteraceae; genus Artemisia; species Artemisia tridentata. Next base: position 269,630,376 of record CP139502.1, read on the forward strand.
ATAGTCCCTAAGATTAAAACTTTAAACTCTTTTAAAAACCTTACACCCGGATCCTACACAAATTAAACTAACCCACACCTTAAACACAAGCCCAATCCACATCATAAAACCCGTCCCACCTTATCATACTATCCGGCCCATCTTTACTACAACCACAACCCGATCCACCAAAACCTTATCTTCGGTCAAATATTTCACTCGGTCAAAGAAAGATAAAAAAAATAAATAAACACTCACTTTACCCTTTCTTTATCCCTCACACTTCCAAATCCGATCCCCAATTCACCCCTTTCCCCCATTTCCACTATCCCTCAAAACCCTAGAATTACCGTACATGATTTTACGGCAATTAAGGGTACAATAGTCAATGATTGGATCTTCTAGAAGGCCCTGACAGAGAGAATGACACATGGTAGGCTCTCATTGGTCCGAACACGCGTATTTGTGATCGTACGGTTAGCAAAATAGGATTGATGCTCAAGATGATCTAAGGGTGGATATGGAGCTAAGAAGCACGAGGATCGCCAACGTGGCATAGCCCAGAAGGTTTGGTTTAGCCTATAAATAGAGGAGGGTTTTTCTCATTTTCGATATGTAATTTTTATTTTGCAAAGTTATGCTGTCAAAATGTTTTCTTAGTTTTCATTGTAACTTTCTTAAGTCTGTTTAAATTTCTAAAGTCTGTTTTAGAGATTTCCTTTGTAATTTTTAATTCGAATTAATGAAAGTTTTCACTTTAATGTTTTAATTGTTGTTACAGTTGATTGATACTGAGTTCGGTTATTTAGTGTTTGTTGAATTTAATTTCTGATCATCAATTAAAAATATATATATATATATATATATATATATATATATATATATATATATATATATATATATATATATATATATATATATATATATATATATATTATCAGCTTTTTATTAAGTTGTTTTCTAGTTTTAAAAGCTTATATAAGCTTGCTAGCTTAGTGTAAGCTTTTGTTGAGCTTCATTCCATGTTTGCACAACAAATTCAAAAAGTCAAAAATATAGTCAACGATAGTCAACTATATTGTGAATCATTGATCAAGGGTGGAATTCTGATAAGTTGAGCTAGACTGGGAAGAGCTTAGCCTATCTAAAAGATAGGCATCTTTGGAAATCCCCTCTGTTCTTGCTGAGGGGAAATTTGTATGATCCAATTTCATTTTAGCTTCATATTGAATTTCATAGTTAAAATAGATTAGGATTGTTTTACTTGATTGAAGTTGTTTGTTACTGCCTTAATTCTCAGTAGTTTATTTGAATTTTGATGTTAGATCTATTGTTGGAGTTGTTTGATTTCATGTTTAGCTTAGAAGCTTGCGTAGTTATTGTTGATTTTTAAGTTCTGAGCTAGATTTGTTACTGCTGAATTTAGTTGTTAACTTGGTATCTACTAGTTTTGTTGTACTGAAATTAATCATTGAATAGGGTGAATGTGTTTAAGATCTCAATGTTGAAGTGTAAACTGCTAATTAGGAGTTTAGTATGCTAATTCTGAGATTAGATTGAGATAGTTTAAGAGTTTGTCTGTTATAAGTCTGCTATGCTTTTCAGTTTTGATGACAAGTTCACAAGTTGATTTCTAGCAATTTAGTTGAGTTAAATGAAAGATTTTTGGGGCAAAAGCTAGGCAGGCTAGCTGTTCATAAGTGTCTGCTTTTGTTTTGCTTTTCTCAGATTATTTGGTTAGCTAATTTGTGTCCATTTGGTGCCTGTTTGGACTGTCTAATAAAGAAGTTTGCAAAACTTGACTTACTTTTGGTCAAGCTGTTTTTCCAGCTTATTCTATTTTCTTTTAAGCTCTTTTCTTTTCTAAAAATTTGTTTTGTTAGTTGTTAATTGAGTCTTGAAAGAAGAAAAATAAAAAAAAAATAGTTTGGATTAATTTGTAAAACCCAGGATTCGAACCTGGGTGAGTTTGTTAGTATAAAACATTTTTAGTTTTTAAGATTTTTCAATTCAGTCATTGAGTTTTATTTTTAACGAGTTTGGTCCTTGTCTTTGTTTCAAACCGTTTTAAGCTTTATTAAAGTTTCAAAAATTACAATTTAAGTCCTTGTTTTTGTTTTAAAAAGTTTTAGTTTAAATAAAGTTTCCAAAATTGCATTTTCAGTCCCTCGATTTTTATAAACTTTTGTTTCTTTATTTTCTTCTATTAAATCAGTTTCATTACAATACATTTGTAGTTACTTAGATTTTTATTCTTTTTATTTTAGTATAATTTCTCTAATAGATTTATAAATCTCGGGATTAGCCCGGGATTTGCATTTATTTGAATTTTCTTTGTGTGCATTTATTTTAATAGCGTAGATTGCTTTTAATTTTTCTTATTATAGTGTAATCAATTCTAAAAAAAAATATAATCTTTCACGTCACTTATTCACTTCACATATTCACGACTCCGATTCGACTTATTCGCCGTCAAACCTTCGTTGGGAGAACGACCCGGGGGAATTGTATTCGTTACAATTTCTTTGGAATCAAAAATAAAAAAAAAACAAATAAATATATACAACACCAATAAAATGGCGCCGCTGCCGGGGAAGGCTTGAAACGAGTGCGTCGATTTCGTCCGTTGTTTTTGTGATTTGAAGATCCTTCCTTGGAAGTTATTGTTTTTTATAAAAATAAAAATACAAAAATATAATAAATAAAACACTTTTCCAAAAGTGTTTTCATTAATACATCTTAATAAACATCCTCCGTCTTCCGTTGAAGGAGGGCGGTTGTAAACCATTCCAAATAACAACAAAACAAATCGTGAAATTGATCGTTATCGGATTACTTTATTACTACAACCTAATTACGGGGTTTAAGGAAGCTTGACATTAAATTGTCGAGCTGAAGAAGGCGGGTTTTTAAGCATCTTCGGAGCTACCTTTGCCTTCCCGCCACGCTGCGCGTAGTTTTAAAGGAAACGGTTACGGTTAACGTAACGGTTACCAAAAAGAAAATAAAGTCTTTTGTTTTTCAATATATTAAAAAAGCCAAAAATAATTCCCAACCAAAAATACAAAAAGATTTTTGATTTTCATTTTTGATTTCTTTTTGGTGTATGAACACCCGCTCATCTTCTCAAAATCTTATTTCTCCATTATCAAATCCCGAAAGGGTAATTCGACACACACACCGTATTCATTTCCCAAACGTTGAGGAAATGAACGACAATCAAGCTCCTCCGGTGGAGCCTAATCAAGGAGCACAACCGGGCCCCGACCTCCGTCCGATGGAGGAACAACTTCAAACACCATTTAATGGTGTGCGAAGGGCCATTGTGATTCCCGACATACTTGCTAATCAATTTGAAATCAATCACGGGTTATTGAACCTCATCACTGGTATCTCTTACCACGGTTTCGAGAGTGAAGATCCTCACATTCACATCAGGAACTTCACGGATATAGTTGAGACCATTAAGCTTAATCAAGTATCTTATGATGCAATCAAGATGAAGTTTTTTCCTTTCTCCCTTAAGGGAGCGGCTCGAACTTGGCTTGAGAAGGAACCCCCGAACTCGATCTATACTTGGGGTGACCTAGCTTCAAAGTTCGTGAATCATTTCTATCCTCCTTCTAAGATTTCTAATCTCCGCGCTCAAATCTTACGTTTCCAACAAGCCTTTGATGAATCGTTCAGCGAGGCTTGGGATCGGTTTAAGGAGTTGATTGAGAAATGTCCGAACCACGGTTTTTCGAAGCTTCATCAAATCGATACCTTTTATAATGGTTTGAGTCTTGCCGATCAAGATTCACTCAATTCGGCGGCCGGTGGAAATTTATTGGCTCGTAATACTCGAGAGGCGTTCGGAATAATTGAAAACAAAGCTCGTGTGAGAAATTCAAGGAGCAAGCTTCAAACGTCTAGTGCTAATAGTAAGAACAATGAAGAAGTTATGAATGCTCTCGCCGCACTTAATAAGAAATTCGATTCATTTGTTATTGAGAAAACACCCAACCAAGTCAATGTTATTAACCATGGTTGTGAGATATGTGGTGGTCCTCATTCTTATTTCGAGTGTCCGGCCACCGGGGCTTATGGACACGAGAATGTGTATGCTACTAATTCGGGTGGTAATGGTTACCAACCCCAAGGTGATCGTAATCTCCTTAGCTACCGTTCAAACAATTCACTTGGACCACCACCGGGATTCAACAATCAAAATCAAAATCAAGGTCAAAATCGTAATCAAGTTAACAATAATCAAAATCGTGCAAATAATGGTTTTCAAAACAATGGTTTTAATCCAAATCAAAACCGGGGTTTTCAAGGAAATCAAAATCAAGGGAATTTTTATGGGAATTTCAATGCTAATCAAGGAAATATGAATCAAAATCAAGGAAATTTTCATAATCAAGGTTTCAATAACAACAACCGAGGGCAAAATTTTAATCAAAATCAAAATGTTGTTCCAAATCCGCCACCCTCGGATGAGATTCTTCGACAATTAATGCTTCAAAATCAAAATTTGATGAGAACTCAAGAGTTGTTAACTAAGGAAATGAGTGAGATTAAGAAACGTTTAAATGATCAACCCTCGGGTTCGGGTACTACTTCTCTTCCCAGCAACACGATCGCAAACCCGAGGGGAGACGTTAAAGCGATCACAACACGTAGTGGTGTTTGTTATGATGGACCTACGGCTCCGACTACCTCTTCTTCTCTTCCTCCCAAGGTAGTCGCCCGTGAAACCGAGGAGACAACGGATACGGCACTTCCTGCTAATAACGGAAGGACCGAAGACATCCAACCTCCGGTTGTCCAATCGTCAAAAGGAAAAGGGAAAGTTGATTTTGAACAAGAGGTTCCCGTTAAGATAAAACTTCCGTATCCGTCGCGACTTGATGAACAAAAGCACCATGATAAGAATACGCATCAGATGGAGAAATTCTATCAAATCTTTCAAGATATGAGTTTCGAAATTAGCTTTGCGGATGCTGCTCTCTTAATGCCGAAATTTGCATCGATGGTGAAGAATTTGCTGAGTAACAAAGATAAATTGTTTGAGACGGCAAAAACAACCCCGTTAAATGAACAATGTTCCGCGGTTCTCCTTAAAAAGCTTCCGGAAAAGCTAGGAGATCCCGGAAAGTTCCTTATTCCGTGCAATTTTCCGGGGATGGTTCAATGTTTCGCCTTGGCCGATCTTGGCGCTAGCATTAACCTAATGCCTAAGTCCGTCTGGGAAAAATTATCTCTCCCCACTCTCACTCCGACCCGCATGACTCTCGAGCTCGCAGATAGATCAATTACTCGACCAATTGGAATAGCCGAAGATGTCTACGTTAATGTGGGAAAGTTCCATTTTCCGGCAGACTTTGTGATTGTCGAATTTGATGCCGATCCGCGAGTTCCTCTCATTCTCGGGAGAGGATTCTTAAGAACCGAGCGAGCATTGATTGATGTTTATGATGAAGAGATTACCTTGCGAGTTGGTAATGAAGCCGTGACTTTCGATTTGGATCAAACCGCGAGATACTCCTCCAACGATAATTGCATGTCCGTGAACCGTGTTGATATTATTGACATTACTACGGAGGAGTATGCTCAAGAGATTCTCGGTTTTGCTAGTGGCAATCCCACTTTGGATTCTTCTTCTACCTCTATTGATGATTCTTCTCCGTCTACTATTTCTTCACCGATCATCTCCGACTCTTCCCCACCCCTCACTCCGTTTGAGGGAGGTGATTTCTTTTTGGAAGAGGTCAATGAGTTTCTTGCTACCGACACATCTTCTTCACCAGAAGATGATGATTCTTATTATGATCCGGAGGGGGATATTCTTATGCTTGAACAACTTTTGAATGAAGACCCTACCCCCTTTTCCCCTCCGATGGACCTTAAAATGGCCGACGTTAAGGAAATTAAGCCGTCTATTGAAAATCCTCCGGAGCTTGAGCTCAAGGATTTACCTCCTCATCTTGAATATGCTTTCTTGGGAGATTCCGATACATTTCCCGTCATCATTTCAAAAGCTCTCAAAGATGAGGAGAAGACAAAACTCTTAGACGTGCTTAAAAAGCATAAAAGTGCCATTGCTTGGCAGATCTCCGACATAAAGGGAATTGACCCTAAATTCTGCACCCATAAGATCTTATTAGAAGATAATTTCAAACCCGCCGTTCAGCAACAGAGACGGGTTAACCCAAAAATCCATGATGTCATAAAAAAAGAAGTTATTAAACTCCTTGACGCAGGGATGATTTATCCGATCTCGGATAGCTCATGGGTTAGTCCGGTCCACTGTGTGCCTAAAAAGGGTGGAATGACGGTGATAACAAACGAAGAAAATGAGTTAATTCCCACACGTCTCGTCACCGGATGGAGAGTGTGTATCGATTACCGAAAACTCAACGATGCTACCCGTAAAGACCATTTCCCTCTACCGTTTATGGACCAGATGCTTGAGCGTTTGGCGGGAAATGAGTTCTATTGTTTTCTCGATGGCTTTTCTGGGTATTTTCAAATACCAATTGATCCCCAAGATCAGGAAAAGACCACCTTCACGTGTCCTTATGGAACATTTGCCTACCGACGCATGCCTTTCGGCTTATGCAATGCTCCGGGCACGTTTCAAAGGTGCGTGATGGCAATATTCCATGACATGATCGAGACGACAATGGAGGTCTTTATGGATGACTTCTCGGTTTATGGAAATTCTTTCTCCTCGTGCCTCTCCCATTTAGAGAAAATGCTTGAACGGTGTGAAAGCACCAATCTCGTTCTAAATTGGGAGAAGTGCCACTTCATGGTTAAAGAGGGCATAGTCCTCGGCCATAAGATTTCCAAATCTGGGATTGAGGTCGATCGAGCTAAATTCGATGTTATCGCTAAGCTACCTCATCCCACTACCGTCAAAGGAATCCGTAGTTTCCTTGGTCATGCCGGTTTCTACAGACGATTTATTCAAGACTTCTCAAAAATCGCCCGGCCTCTGACCCATCTTCTTGAAAAAGATGCTCCATTCATCTTCTCTCCCGAATGCATCGAAGCATTCGAGGTTCTCAAAAAGAAACTGACTGAAGCTCCCATCTTGGTTGCCCCCGACTGGGACTTGCCTTTTGAGCTAATGTGTGATGCAAGCGATTATGCTATCGGTGCAGTCCTAGGGCAACGCAAGTCCAAATATTTCCAACCGATACACTATGCTAGCAAGACAATGACCAATGCTCAATCTCATTACACTACTACTGAGAAAGAGTTGTTGGCCGTTGTCTACGCTTTTGAGAAATTTAGACCGTATCTTGTCTTATCAAAAAGCATAGTGTATACGGACCATTCTGCTCTTAAGTATCTCTTAGCAAAACAAGATGCTAAACCGAGATTTTTTCGGTGGATTCTTCTGCTCCAAGAATTTGACATTATCATTCGTGATAAAAAAGGAGCAGAGAATCTAGCCGCTGATCATTTGTCCAGACTAGAAAATCCTTATCAAAGTGTTCTCGAGAATAAGGAAATCACCGAGACATTTCCTCTCGAGACACTTGGGAAAATATCTTCAAAAAATGATCCGAGTACCCCATGGTTTGCTGATTACGCAAATTACCATGCGGGGAATTTTGTGGTGAAAGGGATGTCGTCCCAGCAGAAAAAGAAGTTTTTCAAAGATGTTAAACATTATTTCTGGGACGATCCCTACTTATTCCGGATATGTGCCGATCAAGTGATAAGACGGTGTGTGCATGGCTAAGAAGCCGTTGACATCCTCAACGCTTGCCATAATAGACCCACGGGGGGACACCATGGTGCCAGCTACACCGCTAAAAAAATATTCGATTCTGGATTCTATTGGCCGACAATCTACCGCGATGCCCACGACTTGGTGAAGTCTTGTGACTCTTGCCAACGTCAAGGAAAAATCTCGCAAAAAGATGAAATGCCTCAAAATGCAATTCAAGTCTGTGAGATTTTTGACGTGTGGGGCATCGATTTAATGGGGCCATTCCCGTCTTCACGAGGGAATAAGTATATCCTCGTGGCCGTCGATTACTTGTCAAAATGGGTTGAAGCTAAAGCGCTCCCCACTAATGACGCCCGAGTGGTTGTTAAGTTCTTGAAAAATCTCTTCTCCCAATTCGGAACTCCTCATGCTATAATCAGTGATCGTGGTACTCACTTCTGCAATGATCAATTTGCAAAAGTTATGCTCAAGTATGGTGTCACTCACCGAATTTCTACCGCATATCACCCGCAAACAAGCGGACAATTTGAGGTTTCGAATCGTGGATTGAAACGTATCCTTGAAAGAACCGTTGGTGAAAATTGAGCCTCGTGGGCCGACAAATTGGATGATGCTTTATGGGCTTTCCGAACCGCTTTCAAGACACCCATCGGGTGTACTCCTTACAAGCTGGTTTACGGAAAAGCCTGCCATCTGCCCATCGAGCTCGAGCATAAGGCATATTGGGCCTTGAAACATGCCAATTTTGACCTTAAGACCGCGGGTGATCATCGTAAGCTCCAAATTAATGAATTAAATGAGCTTCGGGATCAAGCCTATGAGAACTCTTTGATCTACAAAGAGAAAACAAAAAGGATTCATGACTCAAAGATTAAGAACCGCGTTTTCAACGTTGGTGATCAAGTCCTCCTCTTTAATTCTCGATTGAAGATTTTCTCGGGCAAACTCAAAACCCGTTGGTCTGGGCCATTCACCATCACTCAAGTTTTTCCATATGGAACCGTCGAGTTAGCTCAAAATGACGGTCCAAACTTTAAGGTGAATGGTCATAGGTTGAAACACTATTTTGGAGGGGATATACCATCCATGGTTGTCCCGGATCTCCAAACTTTCCCCATGGACAACTAAATTCGGGGTCGAGTCAAGCTCATGTGACTCGGTTAACAAAAACAAGCGCTTCGTGGGAGGCACCCCATGCTTATCCATCTATCTTCTTTCTATTTTCTTAATAAAGAGGAGGGGATCCTCTTCCATATCTTGTGTCTCGTTGTTTTGTGCTGTGTCCAGGAATGCCGATGATGAAGACTCTCGTGCTCGTAGTTTCCTTCACGCTACTCGAGTTTCATCATCCGCTGCTTATCCAATATCCTAAATCTTATCGTTTTACATCTATCTTTTGGCATAATTAATAAATGGCCTTAGATTTTTGTAGGGATACCCGTACCTTTAAGACATTGAGGACAATGTCTCGTTTTAGTTTGGGGGGGGGGGGGGTAATCTTGCGATTTGATTTTTGCCTTGCATTTTTTGCCGTTTTCTCATGCAACCCCGTTTTTTCCTCCAAAATTGAAAAAATCCAAAAAAAAAAAAAAAATGAGAAAATTTAAAAATTTTGTGCAAAAATATAATAAGTTTTGACATTTTTGTTGACTTTCCGCTGGGTAGAGTAGGAATAAAATTTTGACTTGACCGGGCGTGTTGAGCCCTAGCTTGTTCCCTTAACCAATGATAATCATATAAGCTTGTGCTAGTCTTGTACACAAGGAGCTGCTCTTTTGCGTATTCCCGTACTTGACTTTATACATGCATGGCTTTAAAGCTTTCGCTAGTCTTTTACATAAGGAGCTAGAAAACGCGAATTCTTTTCAAGAATTTGCAAGTTTCTGTAATTGACTTTATATATGCGTGGCTGATTATCGGCTAAGTATTCGCCAATTTCATTATTTGAGATTTTTAAATGTGCGAAGAGCGAGAAATGATAGAATTTATTTAGAAGTTAGATGCCAAACGTGGAGTAGTTGGTTCTCTTTAGAGCTCGTCGTAGGTACTTGTGGTCTTTTGCTCCCGCAAAATTGTTTCACCCCATATATTGTATAAATAATTAAAGATATTTAGGTTTAGAACGAAATTTAGTTCTCCATCTTCTTAAAAGAATTTTTGCTCTAAAAATTGGGTACACATCAAGGTCCCGTATTGAGTGAATAAGTTGTAAAGTGCTCTTAGATTTCGGATTGAGATCGGACCTTGGATCCTTACTTCTAAAGGCGGTAAGGTCTTGGATTTAAACCGTGAAGGTTCGTCTTCTAAGGGTTACTATTGAATGTTTGATGATTTGGAAACACCCGGTAATCCCGTGGTATTAAGTTATTGAGTGAAGAAAAGTTTGAGTTAAAAAAAAAAAAAAAAAAAAAAAATGTATGTTGAGATGTATGGATTTTGTGCTTAATGTGTTAGACAAGTTGATGGCACGTGAGGTGCATGTGAATGACCCTAGATCGGGCACATGAGGTGCACGTGATGTTTCTCCACAACTAATGTCTACATGTTTGTATGAGTTCTTTAGTCTTGGACGTATGTAATAACCTTGATTTGGACCTCATTTTTAAGGCAAACTTTCTTGCAAGAAGATGGAAAACTACTTAGCGTTTTAAACTTGGTATCTTTATCGGAATAATAATTATAAAAACGAGAAGATTATGAAGAAATTCATTTCTCTCACAAAAATAAAATAAGTAGAAACAAAAATAAGAAAATGGGAGCGAGAGGTTCTTACACAAGTAACTTCCATGAGTAGTGTTGGCATCTAATTTCTAAGTAGGTTGTGATCTCGTTTATAAGCTTAGTTTGGGAGCATGTGAAAAATCAAGGACGAAGAATTTTATCCTTATGGTCACTCCTCTATGAGTTGTGTTTCTACTCTATGACCCTAAAAATTATCGTTAGATAATGATTGTCAACAAAGCCGTCACTTGAATAATAAGAAAAATACAAAAATAGAATAAAAGGAAAAATGGGGAGTTTTTAGAACTTTGGATTTCTTGATCTCTTTTGAAAATTTTGCTACTTCCCAAAGTTAGTAAAAAAAGATTGGAAATTTTCGGTTTCAAAAACGTGTTTTATGACATTGCATGAGGACATTGCAATAGCTTAGTCTGGGGGAATTTGGTATGTGCTTAAACACATACTTTTTCTTGACCAAAAACCGGACCAAAATAACCAAAAACCCGACCAAAATGCCAAAAGATATTGTGTTTTTGTGTTTTTGCATGTGCAGGGATGGATATCGTGAAAATTGACAAAAGACACAAGAAAATCAAGAAAACGAGCACGAGATACGGAAAGGCTCAGAACCGGAACCGAGAACAAGGAAAGTGGTCAAAAAGTCATCCGAGGTCCTCCCACTATCAAAGATTGTCAACTCTAACCCTTAGATTATCTTTTAAAAAAAATGGCAAGATCAGTCCTTGAAGAATCCAGAAATTACATAAATAGTCCCTAAGATTAAAACTTTAAACTCTTTTAAAAACCTTACACCCGGATCCTACACAAATTAAACTAACCCACACCTTAAACACAAGCCCAATCCACATCATAAAACCCGTCCCACCTTATCATACTATCCGGCCCATCTTTACTACAACCACAACCCGATCCACCAAAACCTTATCTTCGGTCAAATATTTCACTCGGTCAAAGAAAGATAAAAAAAATAAATAAACACTCACTTTACCCTTTCTTTATCCCTCACACTTCCAAATCCGATCCCCAATTCACCCCTTTCCCCCATTTCCACTATCCCTCAAAACCCTAGAATTACCGTACATGATTTTACGGCAATTAAGGGTACAATAGTCAATGATTGGATCTTCTAGAAGGCCCTGACAGAGAGAATGACACATGGCAGGCTCTCATTGGTCCGAACACGCGTATTTGTGATCGTACGGTTAGCAAAAGAGGATTGATGCTCAAGATGATCTAAGGGTGGATATGGAGCTAAGAAGCACGAGGATCGCCAACGTGGCATAGCCCAGAAGGTTCGGTTTAGCCTATAAATAGAGGAGGGTTTTTCTCATTTTCGATATGTAATTTTTATTTTGCAAAGTTATGCTGTCAAAATGTTTTCTTAGTTTTCATTGTAACTTTCTTAAGTCTGTTTAAATTTCTAAAGTCTGTTTTAGAGATTTCCTTTGTAATTTTTAATTCGAATTAATGAAAGTTTTCACTTTAATGTTTTAATTGTTGTTACAGTTGATTGATACTGAGTTCGGTTATTTAGTGTTTGTTGAATTTAATTTCTGATCATCAATTAAAAATATATATATATATATATATATATATATATATATATATATATATATATATATATATATATATATATATATATATATATATATATATATATATATATATATATATATATATATATTATCAGCTTTTTATTAAGTTGTTTTCTAGTTTTAAAAGCTTATATAAGCTTGCTAGCTTAGTGTAAGCTTTTGTTGAGCTTCATTCCATGTTTGCACAACAAATTCAAAAAGTCAAAAATATAGTCAACGATAGTCAACTGTACTGTGAATCATTGATCAAGGGTGGAATTCTGATAAGTTGAGCTAGACTGGGAAGAGCTTAGCCTATCTAAAAGATAGGCATCTTTGGAAATCCCCTCTGTTCTTGCTGAGGGGAAATTTGTAAGATCCAATTTCATTTTAGCTTCATATTGAATTTCATAGTTAAAATAGATTAGGATTGTTTTACTTGATTGAAGTTGTTTGTTACTGCCTTAATTCTCAGTAGTTTATTTGAATTTTGATGTTAGATCTACTGTTGGAGTTGTTTGATTTCATGTTTAGCTTAGAAGCTTGCATAGTTATTGTTGATTTTTAAGTTCTGAGCTAGATTTGTTACTGCTGAATTTAGTTGTTAACTTGGTATCTACTAGTTTTGTTGAACTGAAATTAATCATTGAATAGGGTGAATGTGTTTAAGATCTCAATGTTGAAGTGTAAACTGCTAATTAGGAGTTTAGTATGCTAATTCTGAGATTAGATTGAGATAGTTTAAGAGTTTGTCTGTTATAAGTCTGCTATGCTTTTCAGTTTTGATGACAAGTTCACAAGTTGATTTCTAGCAATTTAGTTGAGTTAAATGAAAGATTTTTGGGGCAAAAGCTAGGCAGGCTAGCTGTTCATAAGTGTCTGCTTTTGTTTTGCTTTTCTCAGATTATTTGGTTAGCTAATTTGTGTCCATTTGGTGCCTGTTTGGACTGTCTAATAAAGAAGTTTGCAAAACTTGACTTACTTTTGGTCAAGCTGTTTTTCCAGCTTATTCTATTTTCTTTTAAGCTCTTTTCTTTTCTAAAAATTTGTTTTGTTAGTTGTTAATTGAGTCTTGAAAGAAGAAAAATAAAAAAAAAATAGTTTGGATTAATTTGTAAAACCCAGGATTCGAACCTGGGTGAGTTTGTTAGTATAAAACATTTTTAGTTTTTAAGATTTTTCAATTCAGTCCTTGAGTTTTATTTTTAACGAGTTTGGTCCTTGTCTTTGTTTCAAACCGTTTTAAGCTTTATTAAAGTTTCAAAAATTACAATTTAAGTCCTTGTTTTTGTTTTAAAAAGTTTTAGTTTAAATAAAGTTTCCAAAATTGCATTTTCAGTCCCTCGATTTTTATAAACTTTTGTTTCTTTATTTTCTTCTATTAAATCAGTTTCATTACAATACATTTGTAGTTACTTAGATTTTTATTCTTTTTATTTTAGTATAATTTCTCTAATAGATTTATAAATCTCGGGATTAGCCCGGGATTTGCATTTATTTGAATTTTCTTTGTGTGCATTTATTTTAATAGCGTAGATTGCTTTTAATTTTTCTTATTATAGTGTAATCAATTCTAAAAAAAAATATAATCTTTCACGTCACTTATTCACTTCACATATTCACGACTCCGATTCGACTTATTCGCCGTCAAACCTTCGTTGGGAGAACGACCCGGGGGAATTGTATTCGTTACAATTTCTTTGGAATCAAAAATAAAAAAAAAACAAATAAATATATACAACATCAGAAACCCATGTAAATCTGCTATAGTCATCAGTAACAACAAGACAAAATCTTTTATGCTTAATACTACTCACAGAAGTAGGACCAAATAAGTCCATATGAAGCACAAACAATGATTGATCAATAGAGTTAAAAATCTTGGGCTTACAAGTAGCTTTATGTTGTTTGCCTTTGAGACAAGCAACGCAAGTTTGGTCATTTTCAAATCTTTTCTGAGGCAAGCCTCTTACCAAACCATCTTTGACAATTTTATTTATGGTTTTGAAATTAATGTGACCAAGCCTCCTATGCCATTTCATAGATTCATCCAATGTTGCCTTTGCAACAAGACAAGTAAGGGCCTCTTTAGGAACAATCTTCTTCATATCAACACTGTACATGCTGCCCTTTCTTGGAATTTTAATCAATACTTGACTTTCATCAGGTAGCTTAAAATCAAAAGAAAGCACACATTTGTGAGACACTAAACAGGTTATACTTAAGCTCTTGCACATAGTACACATCTTCAAAATCCAATTTACCGGTTTTAAGAGTACCTTTACCAGTAATTCTTCCTCCTATTCCTCCCCCAAAGGTAACATATCCTACATCCAATGATTAAAAGTCTGAAAGATAAGACATGTTGCCTGTCATGTGTCTGGAACACCCACTATCTAAATATCCTTGATCTTTGTAACACCCCCAAATTCGGGTCTAGCGGAAGCATACATGTCGCTGGGGTGCTACTTCAATTGGTATCACAACACAAGTACAAAGAACGGTTTTTACCTCAATTATTTAGAATAAAATTCATTAACAAAAGTGTTAAATTTACATTATTAAAAAGTAGTGCGGAAATTGGCCCATAAGTATGTTAAGCGGTCCCAATTGTTTATCAGAGTATCTTGATCCTATAACCATGCCATACCATTCCAAAAGCCGCCATAGGTAAGCTAACACTTTGAGAACCTGAAAATACATGCTAAAATGGGTCAACACGAGGTTGGTGAGTTCATAGAGTTTAGTGTAAATTATAAAGCATTTGAATAAGAATTTCCCAGCAAAGGCATTGTGAATCCACTCAGTCCCAAGTCCCGCCCATACAAGACTTGCAACCTGTGTGTTTACAACCTACTGCCAAATAAGATTTGGTTTAGGTAAAGAAAAGTAATATATGGACCACAAGAATTAAAGTTGGTTTGACCAGTTCATTCGGTTATGTGACCAGTTCATTCGGTCATGTGACCAATCCATTCGGTCGTATTACCATTACATTCGGTTAAGTGACCAATTCATTTGGTCAAGTGACAAATTCATTCGGTCAAGTGACCAGATCATTTGGTCGTATTACCAGTACATTCGGACATGTATGAATAATCGTTCAAAGTGCTTGTGTCCATGAGTAAATAGAATTAAGTATGTAACATGTGAATAAATAACGCATTCGAGTAAACAACAAACTCATAAGTAAAGCAAGTAATGGTTTGAGTAAACAAGTAGCATATTCAAGTAAAACAAGTATTGCATTTAGATAATGACGAGCATGTATTCTCCCTTAAAAGTATTTCATAAAAAGTAAGATAGGGGCCATGAACTCACCTGGAATAACCGATATGATAACAGAAGTAAAGCGCACGAAAATTGAGGTACGGACGCTCTAACCACGACCTAAATGATTCATATGATCTAATATAAGTCATGAAATGATGCTACACATGCAAATACGTATGTTATCGATACCACTCGAGAAATTTGGAAATAACGTTTATCGACGAAAAATATATTTTTGACGTCTTGTTAAGTCATAAAACATTTTACGTGTATATATGTGGTAACGACATCCCACGATCGTCGTTTAATGATTTATAGCAAAATAATAGAGTTTTCCGTCGTAATTTAATATTTTCAGCACTTGTAGAAAATGACTAAGTAGCTTCGCAAAGCTAGTCGTAAGTTGTTGAATATTGAGTGTTAGGAAACGATCTTTGTGTTTTTAGAAAGCTTGTAACAACATCTTAAATTCGTATCATCGAAATTTTGTCTATACGAGTCTCGATCATAAAGAAAAATAATGGTTAAGTTAGGTAGTTGGCTAAATTGGCTGTTTTGGTGCAGTTTTCGGGTATGTTTGAAAGGTCATATCTTACTCGTTACAAGTCCGGTTGACGAACGGCTGGTCAATTTGGAAAATAGGCCGGGAGTACTTGATTTTACTTCAAAGGGTTAAGGTCTCAAACTGTCTCGATCAATGAGAAAAACGGTCCTCAACGTGACTACTCGCAAAAACAGTTTTACATTTAGAAACATTTTTAATAAAAGCTGATGGAAAATGTGTTGTGAACGTCGGTTTTCAAACGCTTGTATCTCGGTCGTTATAAGCTCGTTTTCTACGTTCTATATATCCTCGGCTTCGTATTACAGCTAACTAACAGATTTTTTATATGTCGGCTCATCTAGATCGCGTCCAACACCTCGTTTTAACCATTGAAATTCGTGTGACAGGACACTATTTTTCAGAAAATAGTTTTTAGTCGTCAAACTTAGAATTAACGTATCTTTCTCGTCGTAAGCTCGTTTTTGCTCATTCCAGAGGTCACGGTTTCGTTTTTGAGTGTATTTTCTAAATATTAAAACCATCATAACCCATGGTCTACTAATTTTTCCATAAATTTCAAAAGTGGACAGAACCTCATCTATATTTTGCTAAAACCAATTTTATTAGTTCAATACTTGTACAAATCACTTTCAATCAAAACCAAAGCTATTCTAAGCCTACCATACACCTTCTTAGGGTGTCATGGGTTCCTAATCTTCACTAAAAATGATGGATCTCATAAGATCACCAATAAAATTCTTTAGATTCAAGTTCTAGGATGGTTCTAGAATTTGTAGATTTTTGTATTTCTAGAAATGTATTGTAATTTTCGATCCTAGTTCCTTGCTAGTGGTCCTCATTTATATATAATTTATACTTTTTGCCGTTCAAAAAAAATTCTTTAGATTCATTTTAGTGACAAAAATTAGTGTTAAGTGGTATATAACATATGTATATTTGCATGATTTGTAACTTGAACATAAAAATAGATCAAATGGAAGTATGTAAGAGTAGAAAATTTATTTAGAAACTTACTTGAGTGATGAAGGGGTTTTTGTAGCAAAATACATAATTACTTCAAGGGTTTTATGCCAAAACCTTAACTATGATTACTAATAGGACTTGTAAATTACTTGATCTTGAGATTTTTATGTGTTTTCTTCTTCTTCTTACAATGGCCGAACCACAAGGAGAGCGAGGAAGAAGATGATGAAGTTTTTAGTTACTTGGAGTGTTATGAGATTTTGAGATAACAAGATCTAGTTATAGGATTTCTTTTAGACAACTAGTACAATCATTTAATGAAGTTAGTAGGAAGTTTTCAAGGTAGTAATGGGGGTAGTATGGGGGGTGGGCCGTTGGTATGGAAGGGGGGGGGGGAAAGGAAGTCAAATCTTGTAAGTATTTGATATTTATGTGTGATTTAGCTAGGATTTGGCTAGGATATTGTGTTACCGGGTACTGAGTTAGCTAGAAATAAATTTTGACGGAACAAAATTAATTATGATGAAGTTGTAAAAAAATTATGAAATCACATTTCTTGCAAGTATCGGGTGTTCAAATAGTTATCGTGTTGAAATTTTGTAAACCGTCGTAGTTATAAGCTTTTAACGGTATATATAGTAAGTAGTTTCAAAACACCAGGTAAACTATCAATATAATTTTTATATCATTATAATGAGTGTGAAAATATGCTAGGATCATAGTCGGGAGTGTCGGGTATATTGTTCGTAGTAAATACATGAGTGATAGCGTTTATTTAATAAATAAATGTACGTAAATTGAAATTATGAAACCCGTGAACGACCTAGTATGAAGATGATGTTACTGATGATATGTAGACTACTCTATTCTATATGATATGTCCTTAATGATGTTTTATGAATACGCAGCTAAACCTTAATGGTTACGCGAATTTTGAATACCCGTAAACCAAGTTTACGAAATGATGAACGATGACCATGAATAGTGATTTCCCTCCGGGAATGAATAGTGTTTCATGAATAGTAAAATTTTTGAAAACATCTCAAAGTCGCAAACTGACTTCAAAAACGATGAATAGTGAAATGATGAATATAACCCGTGAATAGTAAATTTTGAAGTTTGGAAAATAACCTGGAATTATGATTTGTTATAGTCTTCCACCCTAAAAGGAATTCAGTCCCTGAATTCAGTTAGTGTTGGTCTCTGGAGTGGATTCGGTGAAAAGATGTGGATGTTCTTGCTACGATTGTGTACACACACAGGAATTTTTGAAACATTTAGAAAACGAGTAGAGAATCAACCTGGACATAATTCTATTATAACTATTCCCAGTATTGCAAAATTTATTTCTGAGTCGGACATAGGTGGTCAGGCTATGTCCCACTGTCCCTGGTCGAATATAGATGACCAGTCTATACTCCGCCGAGGTTCAATGAATTTTGAAATACTCAGCTCAGTTATTCTAATAATATGTCCCTCGTATTTAGAAGCCATTTTGAAAGACTAAGGTAAGTGACCAAACTCGAGGTCGAATGATGAGATTACGTGAGGAAAGGTGTAACGCGGTGACATATATGATACGTGAGCATGCTTATATGGAAGACAATTATACTAATCAATGAGAATAAGTAGGTATAATGGATCCGATAATAAGACACAAATCTCATCAAATATGTCAGCAACAAACCACAAATGAGGCATCAGCTTGGTAGGCAGGTACGTGGCGGTCATAGGGTTAAGTTTTCGTAAAAGTAGTTATAGTCCAGGTTTTAAAAATACACAGTTCTCTATAACCAAGGCTCTGATACCAATCTGTAACACCCCTAAATTCGGGTCCAGTGGAAGCATACATGTCGCTGGGGTGCTACTTCAATTGGTATCACAACACAAGTACAAAGAACGGTTTTTACCTCAATCATTTAGAATAAAATTCATTAACAAAAGTGTTAAATTTACATTATGAAAAAGTAGTGCGAAAATTGGCCCATAAGTATATAAAGCGGTCCCAATTGTTTATCAGAGTATCTTGATCCTATAACCATGTCATACCTTGCCAAAAGCCGCCATAGGTAAGCTAACACTTTGAGAACCTGAAAATACATGCTAAAATGGGTCAACACGAGGTTGGTGAGTTCATAGAGTTTAGTGTAAATTATAAAGCATTTGAATAAGAATTTCCCAGCAAAGGTATTGTGAATCCACTCAGTCCCAAGTCCCGCCCATACAAGACTTGCAACCTGTGTTTTACAACCCACTGCCAAATAAGATTTGGTTTAGGTAAACAAAAGTAGTATATGGACCACAAGAATTAAAGTTGGTTTGACCAGTTCATTCGGTTATGTGACCAGTTCATTCGGTCATGTGACCAATCCATTCGGTCGTATTACCATTACATTCGGTTAAGTGACCAATTCATTCGGTCAAGTGACAAATTCATTCGGTCAAGTGACCAGTTCATTTGGTCGTATTACCAGTACATTCGGTTAGGTGACCCGTCCATTCGGACATGTATGAATAATCGTTCAAAGTGCTTGTGTCCATGAGTAAATAGAATTAAGTATGTAACATGTGAATAAATAACGCATTCGAGTAAACAACAAACTCATAAGTAAAGCAAGTAATGGTTTGAGTAAACAAGTAGCATATTCAAGTAAAACAAGTATTGCATTTAGATAAAGACGAGCATGTATTCTCCCCTAAAAGTATTTCATAAAAAAGTAAGATAGGGGCCTTGAACTCACCTGGAATAACCGATATGATAACAGAAGTAAAGCGCACGAAAATTGAGGTACGGACGCTCTAACCACGACCTAAATGATTCATATGATCTAATATAAGTCATGAAATGATGCTACACATGCAAATACGTATGTTATCGATACCACTCGAGAAATTTGGAAATAACGTTTATCGACGAAAAATATATTTTTGACGTCTTGTTAAGTCATAAAACATTTTACGTGTATATATGTGGTAACGACATCCCACGATCGTCGTTTAATGATTTATAGCAAAATAATAGAGTTTTCCGTCGTAATTTAATATTTTTCAGCACTTGTAGAAAATGACTAAGTAGCTTCGCAAAGCTAGTCGTAAGTTGTTGAATATTGAGTGTTAGGAAACGATCTTTGTGTTTTTAGAAAGCTTGTAACAACATCTTAAATTCGTATCATCGAAATTTTGTCTATACGAGTCTCAATCATAAAGAAAAATAATGGTTAAGTTAGGTAGTTGGATAAATTGGCTGTTTTTGTGCAGTTTTCGGGTATGTTTGAAAGGTCATATCTTACTCGTTACAAGTCCGTTTGACAAACGGCTGGTCAATTTGGAAAATAGGCCGGGAGTACTTGATTTTACTTCAAAGGGTTAAGGTCTCAAGTTGTCTCGATCAATGAGAAAAACGGCCCTCAACGTGACTACTCGCAAAAACAGTTTTACATTTAGAAACATTTTTAATAAAAGCTGATGGAAAATGTGTTGTGAACGTCGGTTTTCAAACGCTTGTATCTCGGTCGTTATAAGCTCGTTTTCTACGTTCTATATATCCTCGGCTTCGTATTACAGCTAACTAATAGATTTTTTATATGTCGGCTCGTCTAGATCGCGTCCAACGCCTCGTTTTAACCATTGAATTTCGAGTGACAGGACACTATTTTTAAGAAAATAGTTTTTAGTCGTCAAACTTAGAATTAACGTATCTTTCTCGTCGTAAGCAAGTTTTTGCTCATTCCAGCGGCCACGGTTTAGTTTTTGAGTGTATTTTCTAAATATTAAAACCATCATAACCCATGGTCTACTGATTTTTCCATAAATTGCAAAAGTGGACAGAACCTCATCTATATTTTGCTAAAACCAATTTTATTAGTTCAATACTTGTACAAATCACTTTCAATCAACACCAAAGCTATTCTAAACCTACCATACACCTTCTTAGTGTGTCATGGGTTCCTCATCTTCACTAAAAATGATGGATCTCATAAGATCACCAATAAAATTCTTTAGATTCAAGTTCTAGGATGGTTCTAGAATTTGTAGATTTTTGTATTTCTAGAAATGTATTGTAATTTTCGATCCTAGTTCCTTGCTAGTGGTCCTCATTTATATATAATTTATACTTTTTTCCGTTCTAAAAAAATTCTGTAGATTCATTTTAGTGACAAAAATTAGTGTTAAGTGGTATATAACATATGTATATTTGCATGATTTGTAACTTGAACATAAAAATAGATCAAATGGAAGTATGTAAGAGTAGAAAATTTATTTAGAAACTTACTTGAGTGATGAAGGTGTTTTTGTAGCAAAATACTTAATTACTTCAAGGGTTTTATGCCAAAACCTTAACTATGATTACTAATAGGACTTGTAAATTACTTGATCTTGAGATTTTTATGTGTTTTCTTCTTCTTCTTACAATGGCCGAACCACAAGGAGAGAGAGGAAGAAGATGATGAAGTTTTTAGTTACTTGGAGTGTTATGAGATTTTGAGATAACAAGATCTAGTTATAGGATTTCTTTTAGACAACTAGTACAATCATTTAATGAAGTTAGTAGGAAGTTTTCAAAGTAGTAATGGGGGTGGTATGGGGGGTGGGCCGTGGGTATGGAGGGGGGGGAAGGAAGTCAAATCTTGTAAGTATTTGATCTTTTAGGTGTGATTTAGCTAGGATTTGGCTAGGATATTGTGTTACCGGGTACTGAGTTAGCTAGAAATATATTTTGACGGAACAAAATAAATTATGTTGAAGTTTTAAAAAAAATTATGAAATCACATTTCTTGCAAGTATCGGGTGTTCAAATAGTTATCGTGTTGAAATTTTGTAAACCGTCGTAGTTATAAGTTTTTAACGATATATATAGTAAGTAGTTTCAAAACACCAGGTAAACTATCAATATAATTTTTATATCATTATAATGAGTGTGAAAATATGCTAGGATCATAGTCGGGAGTGTCGGGTATATTGTTCGTAGTAAATACATGAGTGATAGCGTTTATTTAATAAATAAATGTACGTAAATTGAAATTATGAAACCCGTGAACGACCTAGTATGAAGATGATGTTACTGATGATATGTAGACTACTCTAGTCTATATGATATGTCCTTAATGATGTTTCATGAATACGCAGCTAAACCTTAATGGTTACGCGAATTTTGAATACCCGTAAACCAAGTTTACGAAATGATGAACGATGTCCATGAATAGTGATGTCTCTCTGGGAATGAATAGTGTTTCATGAATAGTAAAATTTTTGAAAACATCTCAAAGTCGCAAACTGAATTCAAAAATGATGAATAGTGAAATGATGAATATAACCCGTGAATAGTAAATTTGGAAGTTTGGAAAATGACCTGGAATTATGATTTGTCACAGTCTTCCACCCTAAAAGGAATTCAGTCCCTGAATTCAGTTAGTGTTGGTCTCTGGAGTGGATTCGGTGAAAAGATGTGGATGTTCTTGCAACGATTGTGTACACACACAGGAATTTTTGAAACCTTAAGAAATCGAGTAGAGAATCAACCTGGACATAATTCTATTATAACTATTCCCAGTATTGCAAAATTCATCTCTGAGTTGGACATAGGTGGTCAGGCTATGTCCCACTGTCCCTGGTCGAATATAGATGACCAGTCTATATTCCACCGAGGTTCAATGAATTTTGAAATACTCAGCTCAGTTATACTAATAATATGTCCCTCGCATTTAGAAGCCATTTTGAAAGCTTAAGGCAAGTGACCAAACTCTAGGTCGAATGATGAGATTATGTGACGAAAGGTGTAACGCGGTGACATATACGATACGTGAGCATGCTTATATGGAAGACAATTATACTAATCAATGAGAATAAGTGGGTGTAATGGATCCGATAATAAGACACAAATCTCATCAAATATGTCAGCAACAAACCACAAATGAGGCATCAGCTTGGCAGGCAGGCACGTGACGGTCATAGGGTTAAGTTTTCGCAAAAGTAGTTATAGTCCAGGTTTTAAAAATACCCAGTTCTCTATAACCAAGGCTCTGATACCAATCTGTAACACCCCCAAATTCGGGTCCAGTGGAAGCATACATGTCGCTAGGGTGCTACTTCAATTGGTATCACAACACAAGTACAAAGAACGGTTTTTACCTCAATCATTTAGAATAAAATTCATTAACAAAAGTGTTAAATTTACATTATTAAAAAGTAGTGCGGAAATTGGCTCATAAGTATGTTAAGCGGTCCCAATTGTTTATCAGAGTATCTTGATCCTATAACCATGCCATACCATGCCAAAAGCCGCCATAGGTAAGCTAACACTTTGAGAACCTGAAAATACATGCTAAAATGGGTCAACACGAGGTTGGTGAGTTCATAAAGTTTAGTGTAAATTATAAAGCATTTGAATAAGAATTTCCCAGCAAAGGCATTGTGAATCCACTCAGTCCCAAGTCCCGCCCATACAAGACTTGCAACCTGTGTGTTTACAACCCACTGCCAAATAAGATTTGGTTTAGGTAAACAAAAGTAGTATATGGACCATAAGAATTAAAGTTGGTTTGACCAGTTCATTCGGTTATGTGACCAGTTCATTCGGTCATGTGACCAATCCATTCGGTCGTATTACCAGTACATTCGGTTAAGTGACCAATTCATTTGGTCAAGTGACCAATTCATTCGGTCAAGTGACCAGTTCATTTGGTCGTATTACCAGTACATTCGGTTAGGTGACCCATCCATTCGGACATGTATGAATAATCGTTCAAAGTGCTTGTGTCCATGAGTAAATAGAATTAAGTATGTAACATGTGAATAAATAACGCATTCGAGTAAATAACAAACTCATAAGTAAAGAAAGTAATGGTTTGATTAAACAAGTAGCATATTCTAGTAAAACAAGTATTGCATTTAGATAAAGACGAGCATGTATTCTCCTCCAAAAGTATTTCATAAAAAAGTAAGATAGGGGTCATGAACTCACCTGGAACAACCGATATGATAACAAAATTAAAGCACACAAAAATCGAGGTACGGACGCTCTAACCGCGACCTAAATGATTCATATGATCTAATGTAAGTCATGAAATGATGCTACACATGAAAATACGTATGTTATCGATACCACTCGTGAAATTTGGAAATAATGTTTATCGACGAAAAATATATTTTTGACGTCTTGTTAAGTCATAAAACATTTTACGTGTATATATGTGGTAACGATAACCCACGATCGTCGTTTAATGATTTATAGCAAAATAATAGAGTTTTCCGTCGTAATTTAATATTTTTCAACACTAGTAGAAAATGACTAAGTAGCCTCGCAAAGCTAGTCGTAAGTTGTTGAATATTGAGTGTTAGGAAACGATCTCCGTGTTTTTAGAAAGCTTGTAACAACATCTTAAATTCGTATCATCGGAATTTTGTCTATATGAGTCTCGATCATAAAGAAAAATAATGGTTAAGTTAGGTAGTTGGCTAAATTGGCGGTTTTTGTGCAGTTTTCGGGTATGTTTGAAATGTTGTATCTTACTCGTTACAAGTCCGGTTGACGAATGGCTGGTCAATTTGGAAAATTGGTCTGGAGTACTTGATTTCACTTCAAAGTGTTAAGGTCTGAAACTGTCTCGATCAATGAGAAAAACGGCCCTCAACATGACTACTCACGAAAACAGTTTTACATTTAGAAACATTTTTAATAAAAGCTGATGGAAAATGTGTTGTGAACGTCGGGTTTCAAACGCTTGTATCTCGGTCGTTATAAGCTCGTTTTCTACGTTCTTTATATCCTCGATTTCGTATTATAGCTAACTAATAGATTTTTGATATGTCAGCTCGTCCAGATTGCGTCCAACGCCTCGTTTTAACCATTGAAATTCGTGTGACAGCACACTATTTTTCAAAAAATAGTTTTTAGTCGTCAAACTTAGAATTAACGTATCTTTCTCGTCGTAAGCTCGTTTTTGCTCATTCCAGCGGCCACGGTTTCGTTTTTGAGTGTATTTTATAAATATGTAAACCATCATAACCCATGGTCTACTGATTTTTCTAGAAATTGCAAAAGTGGACAGAACCTCATCTATATTTTGCTAAAACCATTTTTATTAGTTCAATACTTGTACAAATCACTTCCAATCAACACCAAAGCTATTCTAAGCCTACCATACACCTTCTTAGGGTGTCATGGGTTTCTAATCTTCACTAAAAATGATGGATCTCATAAGATCACCAATAAAATTCTTTAGATTCATTTTAGTGACAAAAATTAGTGTTAAGTTGTATATAACATATGTATATTTGCATGATTTGTTACTTGAACATAAAAATAGATCAAATGGAAGTATGTAAGAGTAGAAAATTTATTTAGAAACTTACTTGAGTGATGAAGGGGTTTTTGTAGCAAAATACTTAATTACTTCCAGGGTTTTATGCCAAAACCTTAACTAGGATCACTAATATGACTTGTAAATTACTTGATCTTGAGATTTTGATGAGTTTTCTTCTTCTTCTTACAATGGCCGAACCACAAGGAGAGAGAGGAAGAAGATGATGAAGTTTTTAGTTACTTGGAGTGTTATGAGATTTTGAGATAACAAGATCTAGTTATAGGATTTCTTTTAGACAACTAGTACAATCATTTAATGAAGTTAGTAGGAAGTTTTCAAAGTAGTAATGGGGGTGGTATGGGGGGTGGGCCGTTGGTATGGACGGGGGGGGGGGGGAAAGGAAGTCAAATCTTGTAAGTATTTGATATTTATGTGTGATTTAGCTAGGATTTGGCTAGGATATTGTGTTACCGGGTACTGAGTTAGCTAGAAATAAATTTTGACGGAACAAAATAAATTATGATGAAGTTGTAAAAAAATTATGAAATCACATTTCTTGCAAGTATCGGGTGTTCAAATAGTTATCGTGTTGAAATTTTGTAAACCGTCGTAGTTATAAGCTTTTAACGGTATATATAGTAAATAGTTTCAAAACACCAGATAAACTATCAATATAATTTTTATATCATTATAATGAGTGTGAAAATATGCTAGGATCATAGTCGGGAGTGTCGGGTATATTGTTCGTAGTAAATACTTGAGTGATAGCGTTTATTTAATAAATAAATGTACGTAAATTGAAATTATGCAACCCGTGAACGACCTAGTATGAAGATGATGTTACTGATGATATGTAGACTACTCTAGTCTATATAATATGTCCTTAATGTTGTTTCATGAATACGCAGCTAAACCTTAATGGTTACGCGAATTTTGAATACCCGTAAACCTAGTTTACGAAATGATGAACGATGACCATGAATAGTGATTTCCCTCCGGGAATGAATAGTGTTTCATGAATAGTAAAAATTTTGAAAACATCTCAAAGTCGCAAACTGACTTCAAAAATGATGAATAGTGAAATGATGAATAGTAAAATGGTAAATAGTAACCCATGAATAGTAATTTTCAAAGTTTGGAAAATGACCTGAAATTACGATTTGTCACAATCTTCCTCATCTGCTTGTGAATGTCCCTGCACATAAATAAGGAAATTAGTTTCCTTGGGGAACCCAAGCCATTACTGACTTGAGTTTGCCTCGTGCATCAATGTAATTAAATCTTTTGAGAACAGTTGATGCAACATTAGATTTAAGAGGTCTCCAAATCCAACATGCTGAGGCCTTAACAGCATTAGCCATCTTTTCCCTAGCAGTATATTTAATGTTGCCAGTACCCTTTGGCATCCAAATTTGTTTTTGTACCACTGCTTTTGTTTGAAAAGGTCTTTTAGCAGTTGTTGGTGCATGTTTGAAAGTCATTTTTGCACTTTGTACTGCTGGTTTTGGGTAAACAGACTTAAATGGTCTGGCAGTAGTAACTGCTTATCTAGCAGTAGAAACTTGTTTTGGGCCAGACTTTAAGAAACTTGCTCTGGGTGGCATTCTAGCAAAATTAGAGTGAGATTTAGGCCTTTCTAAGTTCACCATATGGTTTGAATACCCAGTTACCCATTTGTTGCAAAAGGCTGCAAGATGGTCAAAACTTCTACAAGTGTAACAACCTTTGTTATAGAAGACAAAGTCATCACCTAGTTGGTGAGACTTGAGGTCATTCCAATTCCTTTGGTTACCTCTGAGCTCGTTTGTGGTTCTATATTGTTCACAATATCTTACTGGTTGCCTAACTTGTTTAACATTTGTTTAAGGCCTAACAGTATTATTCTTGACCATTTTAGGAACACTTGTTCCTTTTACCTTAACAACATCAGGTTTAACAATAACCTGATCTTCCTCATCATCATCAGATGTCCAGTCCTCAATGATTGGACCATCTGATTTCCTACCAGAGGACACCTTGTCCTCAGGAGGTGAAGTATCACTTCTACTCTCACTTACTTTTATAGGTTTATCAACAACTATATCTTCTTTTGGCTTAACACCATATTCTAATTTAGGTTGTTGAAATTCAGACAAGCCTGTGTGCTCTAGGTCTGTCCCTGGGGGTGCAGGAATTCCTCTGTAAGGAGGTGGAACATTATTATATCCTAACCCAGACTTGGCCTTATTGATCACTTGACATTCAATTATTTTGTTTACACCTTTAGAGGCATAGTCTAATGTTTCTACACTTAATTGAATGTTTTCATTTTTCTTTTTAAGCCTATCATACTCGGTTCTTAAAAAGCTAATTTTAGCATCTTTAAAAAATAAGTCTCTTTTAAGAAGACCTTTATCGTCAGAAAAAGTAGATTCATTGGTCTTATAGTGTATGATCTGCTCCTCTAGGACAGCTAAACCTATCTTATGATTTGTTAAGTTTTGATGAGTTTTGTTTAGTTCTATCCTTTGATCATTATAATGTTATCTTAAAGTTTCTAGTTCTTTAAGAGCAGTGCAAGTATTAGAACAAACTTTATCAGATTGTACCTCAGTAGCAGAGAAGGCCATGAGAGCTATCTGAGTAGAAGCTTCTTCTTCATCTACCATAAAACTCTAATCAAATCCTAAGCCATCAATAGCTACCATAGCTTTTGAGTTTGGCTCAGAAACCTCCACAGCCTTGGTCTTGCTTCCAAAACCTTTGCTCTTGCCATCCTGCTGCCTAGGTCTTCTGCATTCCCTTGAAAAGTGCCCCATCATGTGGCAATTGTAGCATTCTATCTTTGATTTATCAAAACCAGCAGTATCATTGCTGCTGATAGTGATTTTCTTCCCTGTTCTTTGATAGAATTTCTTAGCCCTCATGCTAAGAAGATAAATTTTCCATTTGAGGTCCATCTCCTCCAAATCATCATCATTGATTTCCTGGAGGTCTTCATGAGTAAGCATAGACCCATCATTCTGACTTGTTAGAAAGGCACAACATGTTTTCTCATCCAGAATACCAATAGTACTGCTTGATGAACTAGCAGTACTAACTCCCACATTAACCTTCACATCTTCAACTGGATTTAAGTTACTAGGAGATGACACAAATGCCATGTTCCCAGTGCTTAAACTAGATCCTCCAGTCTTCTTCACATCTTGTTCCACAATTTTGAAATTGCTATACAAGTCCATTAGGTTCATGGTGTCAATGTCTGGCTTGTTCTTCCAGACAACAACATGCATAGCCCACTCTTCAGGTAAGCTTCTCAGAAATTTAGAGTTTAGATCTTCTTGAGGTATATGATCGTTAGTAAAGTATGTATATATCAAATATACACGATACGTGCGAGTCAGCAAGTCAATTTTTTAGGAAAAAGATCAACGTGCAAAACTCACAAGTAAGATATATATGATACCGGGCAAGTATTACCCGGGTCGTGTCCCAACGAGGTGTGAATGGAGGATGTCATTTGAGGTTTGTAATTAAAATGCTTGAAAGAATGATTTTTACTTTTTGTTTTGTTTTCTATTAAACTAAAAGATTAAAAACTATTTTAAGTGATTAAAACTAGATTAATTAAGCAAAACTACAAAGATAATAATGAACTCTAGAAAATAAGATAATAAAAAGATATGCTTGTTAAGTAATAATTAAACTAATAACAATTAATTCTACGATAGTGAACATGATATTAAACTAGGTATTTAAACTAAAAATGATAAAAATGTAAGAGAATAAGATTAAGACCCGGTGATTTACACGAGAGAATTACCACCCGATCTTATAAACTAAATAAATTAATAAAGTCTATTTCTCTATTAACTTTAATTTTACTAATTAGTTAATAAAGTTGAAAACTTTGTTAACTAAAGAGATTAATAAAAGTTATTAAAGTTGTAAATTTTAATGATTTTATTGCTTATAAGACCCTTAAGCTCCTTGCCTTAGGTCGCGAAAGATAAGAGATCAAAGAAAAACAAGAACTTTATTAAAGGTTAGCAACAATAAACAATAATAAGCAATACTATTATATGAAATAAACTAAAAGTAGTCTAAAAAGTAAAAAGATCAAAACTTTATAACTAAAACTATTAGATCTAAGTCCACCCGAAGCTAAGTTGCCCACTCCGAAGAATAGACGCGAATCGGGTATGTTTAAGGACTAGATTTAAATGAACAAGCTATTAAATAGCTTATTGCTTAAGAAATAATAGAAAAATTTTGCAAACTTTATATAAAAAATTAATGAAACTAACAAGATAAAAGCTACTAAATAAATAAAAAAGGTGCTCTCAAACTTAAGAAATGTCAAGGCTTATTTGGAAAATAAGCCGAGCTTCATAAGCTCATGCATCTCTTTAGGTGTTTGAATTGAGCTAGAGGGTAAAGAAAAGAAGTAATAAGCGAAAAAGTTAAGCTAGAAAGAGATAAATTACTACTACTACAAATAAAAAAAAACTACTAAAAACATAGAAAAATAAAAGTGTGTGCAAATGAAAATAAATGAAGGCTAAAATTATTGCTACTCTAATACAACAGTGTGTAAATGAAAAATAATGAAGAGAAAATTAAAAGATACTTGAATATATAAAGGACTGAACTGAGTAAAATAAATGTCAAGAGAGAATTACAAGCTAAAGACTACTATTGAAAAAAAAAATACTGAAGAGAAAA
The DNA here is from genome assembly GCA_021014915.2 of Artemisia tridentata subsp. tridentata. Taxonomy (NCBI): domain Eukaryota; kingdom Viridiplantae; phylum Streptophyta; class Magnoliopsida; order Asterales; family Asteraceae; genus Artemisia; species Artemisia tridentata. The sequence continues at coordinate 269,660,208 of CP139502.1, forward strand.
AAAATAAAAGCTACCAATAAAATAAAAACTGTTAACTAAAAAAAAAAAAAAAAAAAAAAAAAAAAAAAAAAAAAAACACTACTCCTCTGGTTGATTTTGCGCCTCTATTTATAGGCATCGGAGTCGGTCATGTTGCTCCAAGCTATGCCATTTGTCGCGAGCTGGTTGGCTGAAGAAAATATGGTGGAGGCGGTTGAAATTAATTTGGAAATGTGATCTTCAAGCGCTATCTTCTCTCTTCTTTTTTTTATTCTTTCTTGTCGCTGCATGTGGGAACTAGGATAGCTTAGGATAGCTTTCATTCTTTTGTTTTCTGTTTTTCTCTTTCGTCTTCACGTGAAAAGAAAGATAGCAGGTGGAATCCCATAAATTGCAATCCACTTGTTTGACTTTTTTTTTTTCCTTTTCTTTTCTTTATTCTTTTCTTTTTAAAACTTGTCTTCATTTTAATACTTGGGCTTCAATTTTTAATTTTTTCGTCTCTTGCCTCGATGCTTAAAATAAAATTATCGTTGGCTCGATTAAGCATGCTCTTTTCAATCTCTTGCTTGTTTTTGTCCATTTTGCCTTTCTTTTTGTCTATTTCTCACATATCCGTACCTGCACATGTACAAACACCAAAACAAGCATATATATGGCATTTTTTATATGTTTTTGGTCTTTTAAGTCCGTTTTATTAGGTAAAAGATATGTGTAATTTAACACATATCAAAATCCCCCCAGACTAAGGTATTGCAGTGTCCTCACGCAATGTTATCAACTCACGCTTTTGAAACCAAAAATTTCAAACCTCTTTTTACTAACTTTGAAAAGTAGCAAAATATTCAAAAGAGATTAAGAAATCAAAAGTTCTAAAAAACTCCCCGCTTTTCCAATTTATTTACCTTCATTCTATTTTTATATTTTTCTTATTTTTATGTGATGGTTTGTTGACTTTCATTATTTTACAATAATTTTTAGGATCACAGAATAGGAAGCAAGACTCATGAAGAAGCGTCCATTCGGATAAAATTCATCGTCCATGATTTTTCACAAGTCCCCAAACTAAGCTTAAAAACGAAATTATTGTTAAACACAAGTTAAGATGCTAACGCTACTCATGAATGTAAGTTGTAAATTTTTCACCCCCTAATTATTCTATACATTTGGTACAGGTGCTCATTTTCAAAAGTTTTATCAAGGAAATCGACATCATTATGGTTATTACTTGTTTAAGTCAAATATTAATTCACCGGGAATCTTGAAATCTAAGGATCAAAAGGGCCTTTTCCATGTAGCGGCTTTCTTCTTGGCACATCCCAAACCAGTTGGTTTTAGGTGACCAGGCTTTTGACACCCACAGAGAATAGTACCGGAATCAGCGTGATTTTGATTTCAAAGATTTCTAAAATTCCCGCTAAGTTAATATTAAATACTTAAATAGACAATAACCAACGATCATTTGGAGATTAAAGATGCAAAGATGAGATCACTCCATGTAGCGACTTTCTTCTCAGCTTGTCCTTTTAGCAAAGCTTAGGAGGCTAGGTTTTTACACCCTCGAGAATAGTATCGAAGCTTTCGGGGTCTTTCGAAATCAATAATCTACCAAATTCCCGTTTAAACTTTTAACACAAAATTGACGAATACTAGTTCAACTTCCGATTTAAATTTAAGAAAAAGCAAGCTTTATACATTTATTTATAAGCAACATTTTTATTCACATAACACATATTTTTCATTTTTTTTTCATCATCATTTTTTTTAACTTAACACATACATATACTTGCATCATACTTGTGATTTTACTCACTTTCTTTTGCGATATTATTCCAATTTAAGAAAGTATGCTTGTTCGAAAATTTAAATAAAAAGTTGAACTCGTACTCTATATCAAAGTTGTATAAAAATTTGTAATAAAATGATTTATAAGTTTAAAAATTTGAAAATAGCACTAATTTAGCTTATGGGAGGAAAAACTACAAATTCCACTGATGAACTTTTAAGATAACCAACTAATCCTTGCTTAGCATCACAACTTATAATTAACTCTATCATTTCTCGTTCTTCGCAAATTTAAAATCTTTAATAAAAAGATCTGCGAATGCTTAGTCAAAATGGTTAAGGGGACAAGCTAGAGCTCAACACGCCTGATCAAGTCAAAATTTTATTCCTACTCTAACCAACGGAAAATCAACAATGTGTCAAAACACTTATGATATTTTTGCAAATTTTTTTAAATTTTCTCATTTTTTTTTTTTTTTTTTTTTTTTTTTTTTTTTTTTTTTCATTTTTTTGGAGGACAAACGAGGTTGTGAGAGTATAAGACACAATGCAAGGCAAAATCAAATCGAAAGATCACCCCCTCAGACTAAAACGAAACATTGTCCTCAATGTTTTAAAGGGTAAGGGTCATCCTACGTAAATCTAAGGCCGTTTATGAATTATGCCAAATAGACAACGTTAATTGATAAGATAAAGGATACCGAACTTCTCATATACAAAACCATGAACACGAGATTCTTCACACATCGGCCCATTCATGCATACAATAACAGAGACAAAACACAAGAATGGAAGAGATAAAACTCCTCACGTCACACTTATCAGCACACAATACAAAACACACAGATAAGCATGGGTTACCACCCACGAAGCGCTTGTTTATGACCGAGTCGCTAGCTTGACTCGCCCCGAATTCATCGGTCCATGGGGAAAGTTTGGAGATCCGGGACAACCATAGGTGGTACGTCCCCTCCAAAGTAGTGCTTCAACCTATGACCGTTCACTTTAAAGTTTGGTCCATCGTTTTGAGATAACTCGATGGTACCATATGGAAAAAATTTTGCAATGGTGAAGGGTCCAGTCCAACGGGTTTTAAGTTTACCCGAGAATATCTTTAATCTAGAGTTGAAAAGAAGGACTCGATCACCAACGTTAAAAACGCGGTTCTTAATTTTTGAGTCATGAATCTTCTTTGTCTTCTATTTGTAGATCAAAGAGTTCTCGTACGCTTGATCACGAAGTTCATTCAATTCATTTAGTTGAACCTTGCGGTGATCACCCGCAGACTGAAGGTCAAAGTTTGCATGTTTCAAGGCCCAGTAGGCTTTGTGCTCGAGCTCAATTGGTAGATGGCACGACTTTCCATATACCGGCTTGTATGGAGTACACTCGATGGGTGTCTTGTAGGCTGTACGGAATGCCCAGAGTGCATCGTCTAATTTGTCTGACCAGGAGGCACGGTTTTCTCCTACTGTCCTTTCCAAAATCCTTTTTAAACCTCAGTTTGAAACTTCCACTTGTCCACTGGTCTGTAGATGATAAGCGGTAGCAAGACGGTGAGTGACACCGTACTTTAGCATGACCTTTGCAAATTGGTCATTACAGAAATGCGTACCGCGATCACTTATTATTGCACGTGGAGTTCCAAACCTAGCAAAAAGATATTTCAAAAATTTAACGACTACTCGGGCATCATTGGTGGGGAGTGCTTTCGCCTCAACCCATTTTGACAAATAGTCGAAAGCCACGAGTATGTACTTGTTCCCTCGTGAAGACGGGAATGGCCCCATAAAATCGATGCCCCATACATCAAAGATCTCGCAGACTTGAATTGCATTTTGAGGCATTTCATTCTTTTGCGAGATTTTTTCTTGACGTTGGCAAGAGTCACATGACTTTACCAAGTCGTGAGCATCATGGTAAATAGTTGGCCAGTAAAAACCAGAATCAAAGACTTTCCTAGCAGTGTAGTTGGCACCATGATGTCCCCCCGTTGGTCCATTATGGCAAGCAGTAAGGATATCAACGGCTTCTTGGCCGTATACACATCGCCGGATGACTTGATCCGCACAGATTTTAAATAGATAGGGGTCATCCCAAAAGTAATGCTTCACATCTTTGAAGAACTTGTTCTTTTGTTGGGATGACATCCCTTTAACCACAAAATTACCCGCATGGTAGTTTGCAAAGTCAGCAAACCATGGGGTACTAGAATCTCCACGAAAAGATACCACATTAAGTGTCTCGAGAGGGATTGTTTCATTAATTTCCTTTTTCTCAAGCTCACTTTGGTGAGGGTTCTCTAATCGGGACAGATGATCAGCTGCTAGGTTCTTGGCTCCTTTTTTATCACGTATTGTGACATCAAATTCTTGAAGGAGGAGAACCCATCGGAGCAATCTCGGCTTTGCATCTTGTTTTGCAAAGAGATATTTGAGAGCCGAGTAGTCCGTATACACTACGCTTTTGGACAAGATCAAATATGGCCGGAATTTTTCAAAAGCATACACCACGGCAAGTAATTCTTTTTCCGTTGTGGTGTAATGAGCTTGAGCTTCCGTCATAGTTTTGCTAGCATAATGTATAGGCTGAAAGTGTTTGCCTTTTCGTTGCCCCAAGATCGCACCTATTGCAAAATCACTTGCATCACACATAAGTTCAAAAGGTAGGTCCCAATCGGGGGCAACTAAGATCGGTGCTTCAGTGAGTTTTTTCTTTAGAGTTTGAAATGCTTTGATGCACTCTTCATAAAAAACGAATGGAGTTTCCTTTTCCAAGAGACGAGTCATTGGCCGGGAGATTTTTGAAAAATCTTGAATGAATCTACGATAAAAACCGGCATGACCAAGAAAACTCCGAACACCTTTGACAGTGGTGGGATGAGGTAGCTTTGCAATTACATCGACTTTAGCTTTGTTGACCTCAATCCCGCTTTTAGAAATTTTATGGCCAAGGACAATGCCTTCTTTGACCATAAAATGGCTTTTCTCCCAATTTAGACATAGATTAGTGTCTTCACATCGTTGAAGCATGTTGTCTAAGTTGGAGAGACATGTTTCAAATGAATTCCCAAAGACAGAGAAATCATCCATGAAGACTTCCATTGTTTTTTCAATCATGTCATGAAAAATAGCCATCATACAACGTTGGAACGTTCCAGGAGCATTGCACAAGCCAAAAGGCATGCGTCGGTATGCGAAAGTTCCGTATGGGCATGTGAATGTAGTCTTTTCTTTATCCTGTGGATCAATGGGAATTTGAAAGTAACCCGAGAAACCGTTGAGAAAACAATAGTATTCGTTTCCCGCTAGTCTTTCGAGTATCTGATCCATGAAGGGTAAAGGAAAATGGTCTTTACGGGTGGCGTCATTCAACTTTCGATAGTCGATGCACACACGCCATCCCATAACCAATCAAGTTGGAATTAACTCGTTGTCATCATTTTCAACCACGGTGATACCACCCTTCTTAGGAACACAATGAATAGGGCTCACCCAAGGACTATCAGAGATAGGGTAAATTAATCCGGCATCAAGAAGTTTGAGAACTTCCTTTTTGATAACCTCGTGGATCTTGGGATTAACCCTTCTTTGATGTTGAACCGCTGGTTTATAGTCCTCCTCCATTAAAATTTTGTGTGTACAAAATTGAGGGTTAATACCCTTAATGTCAGAAAGTCTCCAAGCAATGGCTTGTTTGTGCGACTTTAAAACCTTTATGAGAGCGGTTTTCTCCACATCATTTAAGTCTTTAGCAATTATGACGGGAAATTTATCGTTTCCCTCAAAAAATGCATATTCAAGATGAGGTGGAAGGTCCTTAAGTTCGACCTCAGGAGGATCATTAGAATTTTCAATTGGTTTGATCTCCTTATTATGAAGTTCTTTTGGAGGGGGAGAAGATGGATCATCATTAAGTAACTTCTCAAGGAGGAGAATGTCTCCCTCGGGGTCAAATACATTATCATCAACTCCCGATGGAATTGAATCACAAGACAAACAAGCTTCAATCTCTTCCAAGATGAAATCACCTCCCTTAAATGGAGTGAGAGAGGGGGAAGAGAGAGCGATGATAGGATCAAAAGAAGTGGGATTGCCACTTGAAGAATCTGAGAATCCAAGGACTTGTTGAGCGTACTCCTCATAAGTATTGTCAAGAATATCGATCCGGTTAATCGATATGTCGTCATGTTTTGAGGAGTACCTCAAAGTTTGATTCAGATTGAATGTTATGGATTCGTCATTAACATGAAGTGTTAACTCTTCCCCATAAACGTCAATCAGTGCACGTCCTGTTCTCAAGAAAGATCTCCTGAGAATGAGAGGTACTCGGGGATCGCATTCAAAATCCACAACTACAAAATCGACGGGGAAATGAAACTTTCCTACTTTGACAAAAACGTCTTCAGCAACGCCTTTAGGAATAGTAACAGTTCGGTCCACCAATTCAAGAGTCATCCTTGTGGGAGTAAGTTCCGGGAGTGAAAGCTTTTTCCAGACGGAAAGAGGCATTAAATTGATGCTAGCACCGAGATCGGCTAAGCCTAGGCATTCTTCTAACTCTGGGAAATCACAAGGGATGAGAAATTTACCAGGGTCTCCTAATTTTTCTGGAAGTTTCTTAAGGAGTACCGCTGAGCAAATCTTATTTAAAGGGGTTTTTGTCAATTCAAACAATTTCTCCTTGTTGCTTAAAAGACTCTTGAATTGAGAAGCGAATTTCAGCATATACAGCAAGGCATCAGCAAAATTAATATCAAAGTGTAATTTCTGGAAAATTTCCAGAAATTTCATCATTTGGGTGTTAGTTTTCTCATGGATCCTTTGATTATTAAGCCTTGAAGGATATGGAATTGAAGGCTTAGGATTTGTCTTCTGAACTTCAGGTTCCGGAATTGGAGTTGGTGGGATTGGAGGTGGGACTGGTGCTGTAGCTTGTGGGCTAGTAGTTTGTTCCTTGTCCTTAGTTACCTCAGTCTCTTGTTCCATTTCCCTCACCGGAGAGGGAGTAGGAATCGAGGGTCCATCAACTTTCTTACCACTTCTTGTTGTGATCGCCTTCACATCGCCCCTCGGGTTAGCGATCGTGTTGCTAGGAAGAGTTCCTGAGCCCGAGGGTCGATCATTTAAAGACTTCTTGATCTCAGTTATTTGGTTAACCAACAACCGATTTGTTTCATCTTGGGATTTCATGAATTGCTTCAACAACTCATCCGAGGACGTCTGATTTTGATTAAAACCTTGGTTTTGATTGAAAATTTTCCCTCGGTTTTGATTTTGGACATTCCTCAGATTTTGGTTAAAGTTTCCCTGATTTTTACCTCGGTTATGATTTCCTTGGTTTTGAAAACCTTGATTTTGAAAACCTTGGTTATGACCTTGATTTTGAAAACCTTGGTTATGGAAACCTTGGTTCATCCGATTTTGGTTTTGGTTAAATTGGGCACTTCGGTTTTGCCTATTTGGATTTTGAGGATTGAAACCGGGTGGTCCGAGAAAATTGTTGGAACGGTAGCTGAGAAGATTACGGTCTCCTTGGGGTTGGTAACCGTTACCTCCCTGATTATAGGATCCCGCAGCAGCATAAACGCTCTCTTAAGTGAAGCCACTAGAGGCTGGGCACTTGGAATACGGATGAGGACCACCACATGTTTCACAACTTTGATTGACCACATTGACTTGATGATTATTGTTATTTTGATTCTGATTATGATGCATTCTTAGCACAGCTGTGGACAAATCATCCATCTTTTTAGTGAGTGCGGCTATTTCGGAGGGAGAAGAAGTAGTGGTAGATTTAGCTGACTCGTTCCTCTCGTCAGAGGAATCCCAATAATTATGGTGGGCGGTCATGTTCTCGATGAGATCATAGCACTCTTCGGGTCGCCTTTTCATAAAGGTACCACCGGCTGCAGCATTGATTGTGTCACGGTGTCTCAATGTTAAACCATTATAGAACGTATCTATTATGGTGACAAGTAACATATTGTGATTTGGACACCGATCAATCGAAAGCTTGTAGCGTTCCCATGCCTCAAATAATGATTCATCGGGAAGCTGGCGAAAGTTACTTATATCATTTCTTAATTTCGTCACCATTGACGGTGGAAAATATTTTGCCAAAAATTTTGACACCATTTCATCGAAATTATGAATTGAATTCTTTGGAAGACGATCAAACCATGCGGTGGCATGATGCGTCAAAGAATATGGGAAGAGATATAAGCGAAGGGCGTCATCGGAGACCCCATTTTGTTTCATACTCTAGGTGACGGTGAGGAATTTGTCAAGATGCTTATTTGCATCGTCACCTGGTAATCCGTGAAATTGGCAAGAATTTTGGACTTCTTGAATCATGTGGTGTTTAAGTCCAAAATCCGCAGCTTGGATATTGACGGGGGCAATCGGGCCACCCCGTCCGTCCATAGTCGGTTGGCACAACTCCTCCATCATTCGTAGATCGGGAGTTGGCTCTGGATCTTGATTATCATGATCATCCATCTTTTCAACGTTTAAAAATTCAACACGGTGAGTGTGACGAATAATTATTTCGGGATTTGAGAGCGATGAAAGAAGATCGTGAGAAGAAGAAGAACGGGTGTTCATACACCAACAAGAAACAAAAATTTAAAAAGAAAAACCAAATTTGAAAATGAAAATATTTTTGGATTTTTATATTAAAGAAACTCTTGAAAAACAATATTTTTGGTATCGATTCGTCAACCGCTATACGTTTCTCTCAAAACTACTCGCAGAGTGGCGGAGAAGCAAAGGTCCGCTCGAAAGCTTATTAAAAACCCGCCTCTTTCGGTTCGTTAATTTAATGTCAAACCATCCTTAAACCACTTGTATAGGTTGTAATTTCAAGATAATCCGAAAACAATTAACTTACGATTTGTTTTGTTGATTTTTTATATATATTTTTTTTGGTTTTTAAGAAAATATTCACAAAAAGAATGAAAACTTCACAAGGAAGGGTTTTCAAAACATGAATAGATAACCTTAACGATATTGTCGCAACACAACCTCCCCGGCAGCGACGCCAAAAATTGATCGTGTTTAAAGTACGTATATATCAAATATACACGATACGTGCGAGTCAGCAAGTCAATTTTTTAGGAAAAAGATCAACGTGCAAACCTCACAAGTAAGATATATATGATACCGGGCAAGTATTACCCGGGTCGTGTCCCAACGAGGTGTGAATGGAGGATGTCGTTTGAGGTTTGTAATTAAAATGCTTGAAAGAATGATTTTTACTTTTTGTTTTGTTTTCTATTAAACTAAAAGATTAAAGACTATTTTAAGTGATTAAAACTAGATTAATTAAGCAAAACTACAAAGATAATAATAAACTCTAGAAAATAAGATAATAAAAAGATATGCTTGTTAAGTAATAATTAAACTAATAACAATTAATTCTACGATAGTGAACATGATATTAAACTAGGTATTTAAACTAAAAATGATAAAAGGGTAAGAGAATAAGATTAAGACCCGGTGATTTACACGAGAGAATTACCACCTGATCTTATAAACTAAATAAATTATTAAAGTCTATTTCTCTATTAACTTTAATTTTACTAATTAGTTAATAAAGTTGAAAACTTTGTTAACTAAAGAGATTAATAAAAGTTATTAAAGTTGTAAATTTTAATGATTTTATTGCTTATAAGACCCTTAAGCTCCTCGCCTTAGGTCGCAAAAGATAAGAGATCAAAGAAAAACAAGAACTTTATTAAAGGTTAGCAACAATAAACAATAATAAGCAATACTATTATATGAAATAAACTAAAAAGTGGTCTAAAAAGTAAAAAGATCAAAACTTTATAACTAAAACTATTAGATCTAAGTCCACCCAAAGCTAAGTTGCCCACTCCGAAGAATAGACGCGAATCGGGTATATTTAAGGACTAGATTTAAATGAACAAGCTATTAAATAGCTTATTGTTCAAGAAATAATAGAAAAAGTTTGCAAACTTGATATAAAAAATTAATGAAACTAACTAGATAAAAGCTACTAAATAAATAAAAAGGGTGCTCTCAAACTTAAGAAATGTCAAGGCTTATTTGGAAAATAAGCCGAGCTTCATAAGCTCATGCATCTCTTTTGGTGTTTGAATTGAGCTAGAGGGTAAAGAAAAGAAGTAATAAGCGAAAAAGTTAAGCTAGAAAGAGATAAATTACTACTACTACAAATAAAATTAAAAAACTACTAAAAACATAGAAAAATAAAAGTGTGTGCAAATGAAAATAAATGAAGGCTAAAATTATTGCTACTCTAATACAACAGTGTGTTAATGAAAAATAATGAAGAGAAAATTAAAAGATACTTGAATATATAAAGGACTGAACTGAGTAAAATAAATGTCAAGAGAGAATTACAAGCTAAAGACAGCTACTGAATAAAAAATACTGAAGAGAAAAAAAAAATAAAAGCTACCAATAAAATAAAAACTGTTAACTAAAAGACTAATACAAAAAAAAAACTACTCCTCTGGTTGATTTTGCGCCTCTATTTATAGGCATTGGAGTCGGTCATGTTGCTCCAAGCTATGCCATGTGTCGCGAGCTGGTTGGCTAAAGAAAATATGGTGGAGGCGGTTGGAATTAATTTGGAAATGTTATCTTCAAGGGCTATCTTCTCTCTCTCTCTTTTTTTTTTTTTTTTTTTTTTTTTTTTTTTTTTTTTTTTTTTTTTAAATTCTTTCTTGTCGCTGCATGTGGGAACTAGGATAGCTTAGGATAGCTTTCATTCTTTTGTTTTCTTTTTTTCTCTTTCGTCTTCTCGTGAAAAGAAAGATAGCAGGTGGAATCCCATAAATTGCAATCCACTTGTTTGACTCTTTTTTTTTTCTTTTCTTTTCTTTATTCTTTTCTTTTTGAAACTTGTCTTCATTTTAATACTTGGTCTTCAATCTTTAAATTTTTCGTCTCTTGCCTCGATGCTTCAAATAAAATTATCGTTGGCTCATTTAAGCATGCTCTTTCCAATCTCGTGCTTGTTTTTGTCCATTTTGCCTTTCTTTTTGTCTATTTCTCACATATTTGTACCTGCACATGTACAAACACCATAACAAGCATATATATGGCTTTTTTTATAAGTTTTTGGTCGTTTAAGTCTGTTTTATTAGGTAAAAGATATGTGTAATTTAACACATATCAGTATATCTACCCCAAGAATAGCAAGTTGGCTCACAATCTTCTGAAGCCTGTTAAACATATGATCCAATGATTCATTGCTTGTGGAAGAGAAGTTTTCAAAGTTCTTCTTGAGAAGAGTCTTCTGAGTCTTCTTGGTGGCTTCATTCCCACCATACCTAGCAACAATGGCCTCAAATAATGACTTAGCATCTTTGAACTTGCTGAAATTTAAAAGTTGATCATTTGGAATGGTCATCATCAACATACTTCTGGCCTTGAGGTCATTCTTCTTCTTTACTCTATCTTCTGCAGTTGTTGGGTTGGTCTGCACAGTTGTCACTACCTTATCATCAACTGTTGTTGTAGAAGTTGTAGGCTTGAAAGAGTTTCCGTCTTCAATAATTTCCCAAAGTGTATAGTCTTTCACTTGGAAGTACTCTTCTATCCTTAACCTCCACATATCAAACTCATTCTGCTTGAGCATTGGCAACTTAGCAGCCACATTAGTTTGAGATGTCTCCATGTCCATTTCCTCTTCTAAATCAAAGATATCAATCTGGCTCTGATACCACTTGAGAGGATTTGTAATACACTTTGAGGATGTTAGTCCTTTATAACGTGTGTATATGATACTTTGAGTGAATATGATTAAGTATGCGGAATCAACTTAACCACACTTAGAAGAATATTGGTTTGTGGATAATGGAACAGTGATGCTTGATATTGAACAATGAACACAGAAAGTATTACACCAAACGATTCAATATTATTGAGAATAATACAAGTGATCTTTACTATCACTACGGTTACAAAACCTTGAATCTCTATTACAAAGATAACTATTTCTGTTATGTTCAACTCACTCAGTCTTGCACTCGACTAGTCACACTTAATATTTAATCTAAGATCTCTCTTATATAGAACAAAGGAGATCTTTACAATATTGTTAAGTCATGTCAACTACTTGCTTGTTGAGTGTGTCAATAGCTTAGATACAACTTGTTCTATGTTTACAACTTGTTGACTGATCACTTATCAAAGATATTATCTACCGTATATATTTGACTTTTATACACAAAATATCTTTTTCATACTTATCCATTCAGCAGTAGTATACATGATAGTTATCCATTCAGCAGTAGTATGAGTTACTCCAACAGCAGTATCTGATACACTAGCAGTAGAATCTTGCGGCAGTTGAATCTCCAACACTAGCAGTAGTATTGAATACACTAGCAGTAGTATTGACACTTAGATTATTTTTCTTTATGCATCAGCAGTACCTTTGGATGTACTAGCAGTACTAACCTTGTGAACATTTAATTTCCAACAATAATCTTCAGAACATTTAATTCCCAACAAGCTTTATACCAGATAAAGTGTAAGCGAATTTGTGAAGGCTTCTCCGCTGTTCAAAGGAGTTCATGTCGTGTAGTGTTTACGGAACTCCCGAGTTGGGTACTTGGAGAGTGGAGTAAGGAAAGGAAGGTGTCCTTGTAGCCGAACCACTATATAAATACTTGTGTTGTGGTTGTGTCTCTCTAACTCTATCTCGTAGTTTAGTTTATATGCATATCTAACTATCAATATCCAACACACCAAACTAGATTGACGTAAGTCGACATAAAAGGTTTGAAACAAAGTTTTAATCGGTAAAACTATTCAACCCCCCTTCCAATTTTCTACAAACTCAATAAAGAGCAAGAGGAAAAACTGAGACTAGAGGAAGAATGAGAGGCTGAAGTTGATTACCTGGGTTATAATTGGAAGACAGATGATCCCAATGACCATTTCAATCCAAAGAACGCTCCAAAGAACTTCACAATCCACTTTCCATCTAGTGGATCAAGTGGAAAAATAAAGAAATCAGAACAGAAGATCTATTGGATGAACAGGGCAAGTGTTGAAGGCCAAGCCAATATGAAAGGAAAAAAACTCAAATTTGATGGACAAATCAGTGGTTCTACAACTGATAAGACTTTGAATAGCTCACCATGAACAATGTGTCTTTTAGTGTTTGTTTTATGCTTTTATCAATGGGCCAAGTGAGCACCTTTATTTTGTATCAAGAAGAGGTGGTCCAGGCATGTAATTAACTAACATAACTTTGCTGATATTTTGTGAATCTGTAAGGGGTTGTCCCCCACATGCACTTTGACTAGTCCCATGTTGGTATTAGCATATCAATTAAAAGCACTTTGTTTTGTGTATAGATTCAAATCTAAATTGTTACTTTTTTTGATACATTAGTAAAGGGTCATCAATTGAAGCACTTTTACTCACATATACACTATTTTTTTCTCCTCCTAAATTGAATGCTATTTATGTAAAGTAGATACAACAATAAATTGAAGCACCAACCAAACCATCTCATATCCACCATTTAAAGGCATAAGGACAATGTCTTTTTCATCCCATATCTATAACAAAACCTACAACTACCATAATGAGTTCCAACAAGAAACCAGGTATTCAACAATGTCTTTTTCACCTCATATCTCATATCTGTAACGCACCATTCATTTTTTTGGTTTTTTTGCATAAATCATAACCATTTCCAGCACTGAAACACTTGACACAAGTTCATCTGAATCTATATAGATGCCATGGTCTATGTATTTTCCACAACCTGGCCATTCAAGCTCTGATTCAAGCTCATATTCAGGCTATGACGAGGTTCAATTTTATCAACCAAAGCTCAAAGAAGGTTGAAGCTAGCAAGAGTCCAATCTCAAAGCATGTTCAAGGTAGCAAGAATCCAAGCTCCAAACAGATTGCTTTTACTGATAGGATAAGGTTCTAGGCCTGGAAAATAAGGAGACTTGGGCTGCAATTGGCAACAAGTCATTTGGGGTAAAAAAAAACCACATATGCAATTGCCAGTCCAAAAGGGAAGGAAAAAAAAGGATGGTTTAGAACCACTTTTTCACACCCCAAAAATCTGGATTGTAGCGGAATGAAATTCTGGGGGCGTGATGTTCATGGATAACAAAGTACAAGGCAATAAAGAATGACCTCTAAGTAAGTCATTTTAAAACAAGCATTTGATTTAAACATAAACGTTTTACAAAACCATAATATCAGAGTTCACCATCAAATGTAAGATTTTAGTACATAACGAAATGCTAAATAATGTAAGAAAATCTTCATCATAACTTGCTTTCAAAATGTGACTATAGAATGCTCCATACATAGATGGTTATCATCACCTAATTACCTGAGAATACACGCTAAAAGGGTCAACATAATTGTTGGTGAGATCATAGGTTTAAGTAAACAGTAAAGTGTGGACCACAAGATTTCAATAGCAAGACAATTACAACAAATATAACGTCATAGCCAAAAATAATATACAGTGCCCTAAGCTCATGACCCCGAAGCTCAACGAAATGGTATGCAATCATGCATAATAATAATAATGCCCCAAATAAGTGTTTGCCAGACACTCGGAAATAATTTGAATGATATGCGTCCGTTTGACAGGTTGGCGCGACCAACTCGGACGGGGGTGTCAACCCAAATAGATCTATTTATAACATCTGCGCTTACAAGTAATTAACGGTTCATGATTCAAGGGGACTTTAATGGCAATGCGGTAACTTAGGAAAAGTAACGGTTTTAACACTTGTGTCTGAAAAATAAGCAATGTATTCCCACACCGAGGGTTTAGAAATCATGTATAAATAATGTAAAAATCGGGGCTATGAAACTCACCTCAATAAAGCAAATCTCGGTTGGTAAATTGGTAAACGGTGAATAAGGTCCGATAACTCTAACCGCAACCTAAATAATTCATATGTCTTAGGTTCGAAAACAAGGTCATGCACGCAAGTTCATATGCTATTTTATCACTTGTACATGTTTGTTGTAATATTTATCGTCAAAAATGTAGTTGCGTCAGTGTGTTCTTTTATTTAGCAAAGTATCCCTTTTTAGAAATCTTACTAGTTAATCTCGTGATTAACTATAGTCGTCTTGTTAGTAAGTATTTTTGAAAACCTCTAACGCGCCAAACAAGTATACATATTGTTCCACCATTTTTGTTTACGTCATTTTAGCCAAAATACACCCTTTCCACGGATGATCAAGGTTTCACCATTAAACTATAGTTGTCTTGTTAATAAGTCTTGATACACGATATGATGTTTAATCGAGTCCCGCTTCGTTCACCACGGATGATCAAGGTTTCACCATTAAAAGGGAGATGAACAACCTTTTTGTTGCAAATGATCCTAGCATGGTGTTTAGATAACCAATCCATACCAATTATGACGTCAAAACTACCGAGTTCGATAGGCATAAGGTCGATGTTAAATTGATGGTTTAGGAAGTTAAAGGTGCAGCCGCGGATTATGGTGTCGGAGCCAACTAAGTTACCATTAGCTAATTCAATGTTGTAGGCGATGTCTAAGGTGGTCGGTAAGATGTTAAGTAAAGGAGCAAAAGTAGTAGACACGAAACTTTTATCGGCACCCGAATCAAATAAAACTGAAGCATAACGACCATTGAGAAGAAACGTACCCGTGACAACGTTCGGGTCCTCTATAGCTTCTCTTTTTCTGAGATTGTGGACTCTTCCCCGAGCTTCATTATTCTGAGTTCCCGTTCCCTGATTCTTCTTCTTTGGGCATTGATTCTTGAAATGTCCTGTTTTGCCACATCCGAAACATGTTCCGGGAACGCTTTGATTTGTTACAGAAGTAGGAGACCTGCAGTCTTTGGTGCCCAATTTTCTTACAATTGCCGCATGGAGTAGGGCAACATCCAGGATTATGGTGACGTTGGCACTTGTCACACTTTGGAAGAGTTCCTTCATAAACTTTCTTTTCAGTCGGGCCCGCTACATAAGCCTTAAGGAATTTGATGTGCGTGTGTATTGCTCTAATTCTTTTATATCCACGGCAGCGGCTCCAAAGACTTGGTGCGCGCGTGATGTCGTTGTGGTTTTAGCAGTATTCAAGTTTTAAATTTATATTTAGCCGACTTATCAATAACACACACTTTAACGAGCAGTGTACCCGGTCAGTATGAATATAATGGTAAGTAGAGTGTCGATCACTAAGAGTGGAACGTATTATCTAGTTATTCTAATCAGTATTTTAATATCTTAAGTTAGCTATACAACCTAATCTAACGCAAGGGGGTTCAGCCTGAGAGACTGGCACGGTTTGGTTATGATAAAATAATAAACTAAACTAATGAGCTCGAATCAGCGATTAGCACACACGTACACAGATAGATACTCGAGACAATAAGAAGACCTTTCCTGATAATTAAGTAGCTTGTCACTTGTTTTATTGCTAGTTTTATATGAAGTGTATAGTTTGATGCGACGCATCGAGAATTAAACCTTTCTCGTTGGCTCTAATCTTATCGGCGAGTAAACCCTTAATGATTACTTATGTCTATCCTATTTATTAAAGAGATGCTGAAACAAATAGGCGAGGAAGGGGCATGGCGACCCAAGCAATGCTCAGCTAGACACAGAGGTTATCAATGCACTAATAAAAGTCACCAAAGACATCAACATATAAACTTTAATTAATGGGAAAGCAATTTTAAGGGGTGCCCATGGTTTTCCGTAGTCACATGGAATCGGCCCATCAATCCTGATGAATTAAAGTGTACTAATACAATAAAACAAAACTACTTAATGAATTGAATACATGCAGGACCTTCTTACAGCTCTTGTATCTTCGTTCAAGGTGTGTCTTGTGCTGCTAATGCGTCTGACTTCTTGCTAGGGTTTCTTCTGTCTTTTGCTAAGTCTCGTACTCGGTATATTGCACACAAAATTTGTCTGACTTTGGGGTATTTATAGTTTCTGTCTGAGGGTTAGATGCGGCGCATAGGATAAGTAGATGCGGCGCATTGACTTAACTTCGCGTGGGGTCCAAGATTAATATATTCAGGAATATTCGTACACCGCCTTAAGATGCGGCGTAACTCCATTCTTGTATGCGACGCATGTCCTTTGCCGTCTTGGATTGTCACTTGTGAAATCTTGATAGTGATGCGCCGTATGTAAGAAGTAGGATGCGGCGCATCTGGAGCAGAATGATCTTGATCTAGTACATTTCAGTAGACTCTTAACATCTTGCTTGTTTTGCTCCATAATTAGTCCAAAATCGCCAAGTTGCACATAATACTTGTTTTTACCTGAGAATTACAAAAGTAAACATTAACGTATCAATTCTCACAGATAATATAATAAAACAAGTCAAATAAATAGGATAAATGATGGTAATAAAATGTACTTATTTGAGTTCATCAAATATCCCCCCACTTGAACTTTACTTGTCCCCAAGTAAACCTTAGAATAAATCTTATGAAAATGTATCCTAAAAGATATCAGGATTTATTTTTATATTTAAGCATGTATTCGTTTTGTCATAATTGCACAACCAAACACTTAACGAATTAGAAATAAAATAAAATATTTTGATAAAAGCAAATCTAATCGTTTAACTGTCCAGTCATGAAAAATATTCTATCTTAAGCTTGGCAAGTATACGCATCTCCCCCACTAAAGCCAAGGAATAACAAGTCTAAAGCGGTAAAAAGGGTTTGTTGGTTAAGGGTTAATCATTCTTCTTAATCTCTATCGATCTCAAATTCTAGAAAAGGCGACAAAATCACAAATACATGATCGAATCCACGACCACGATACTTGCAATTGCTCAAATCCTTAACTCGAATAGGCTAAAGATAGGACCAAGTAATCTTTACCAATAATATTATATCAAAAAGGGCGACAAAATCATAAATACATAGCCGAATCCACGACTACGATACTTAAGATTGCTCAAATCCCTAATCTCAATAAATCAAAGGTTTGGATAAAGAACGATGTAGGGTATGGATAATATTTGGGATACAAATTGGTGTAAAATGAAAAATAAACAAAACAGATAAATTAAAATCCTAAGTGTGGTAAATTACTTTCCCAACCATCCCATGAATAAGACTCATATCATTGAATAACTCACGCTTTAACACTTGAAACACACGCTTTAGGTAGACACGAATTATACTCAACAAGATCTCAATCAAAGAATAACCTTAGTTGGCGTTCCCATAACGGCCAACTCCCATTCAATCCATAAATATAATATATAACAACTAGTGGTGATATCGACCACTTAATACAAAACTTTACATAAGTTGGTTAAAACAAACTTCCAACTTTTTCTTTTTCTTTTCTTTTCTATTTTTTTTTCGATTTTTTTTTATTATTATTATTATATTTTTTTTTACATCAACATATATGTGTAAAATTTCACAACTTTACTATCACCATTTTTCCGGATAATTTTTCCATACTTTTCATACTTTCAGAAATAACTGTAATAGCGAAAGTAGTAAACACACGAAAAATAAACTCAAAGATATACAATATTTACTTTCATACTAATTGCATTGTGCAATTTCCTGACTCAACCAAAGATAATGAATTATGCACGCGAACACAGGTAATGTAAGGAAACACACTTTGCGTAAAGAAATTAACCAACCATGGATTTTAATCTACAGGGTAGGCTAAGGTGTAAGGGTGTTACGAAACATTATAACAAAGGTGTAAGAAACGAAAGGAATGGTTCTGAGTGTTTTTCTTGGGGTATCTTACTCTAAAAGTGAGAGTAACAAAAGGGTTTATACGGGGTTAACTAACCAGTGTAGTTAGCTAATATCACATAACATATAAAGGCTATTTGGGTGTAATCCTAGAAATTTACCAATTTAGACAAGTCATTCCAATTATGTAGATAATACTTATTATGGTGGTCTCGAATAGTATACAAGCCTAGTTCTAAAGTTTACAAGTCACCGGCACACTCATAGATTTGTGAATTTTGAAAAGTTCACAATTTTTTGAAAATAATGTTATGTGTGCAGCTATGTAATTTAGGCTTTAAACAAAAACATGCTAAAAATTTTAAATTTTGATATATTAAGTGCATTTTAAGCATATTTTGAAAAAGTTTAGGACAAGTAAGTGTTCTAATTCTCCAATCCCCCCACTTAAGTTAAACAACGTCCTCGTTGTTTGTATCAAAGATTAAAAACTGGAAAATAAAAGAATTAGAACAGGAAAACTCCCCTGAGATTTGCTCGGTATGATCCTCCATTTTTTTTGTTTAAGAGCAAAAATCATCATTCTTGTGGATGAGAATGTTTAAGCTTCATATTTGATGTATCCATAAGAATACAGGAATCTATAATACCATTCAGACTTTAACACACCTGAGTTAAGAAGGTTCAAACTTGCATAATACATTAGTAGTTAAGAAAAATTAAACTGAAAAATTAAACTGAAAATCATCAGGTCAGTCGATACGCCGTATCTTATGAAAAAAGATACGCCGTATCGAGCCTGGAATAAGTACGAATCAGAATAAAAGATGCGTCGCATCCTTAACCAGGGATGCGCCGCATTAAATATACTGATAGAAAGTTTTAAAGTTAAAAGTAAAAATGTAGAAAATGAAATAAGATATGACCAGTGCAAGTGATGCGTCGCATCTTATGATGGAGATGCGCCGCATCTTCTGCAGGTCTGAAAGACTCGACACAGAACAGAAGAGTAAAAATTATTCTTCCGGGTTGTCTCCTGGTTTGCACTTGTCTTTATTCCGGAGTCTTCAAGTTAGACTCACGTTCAGCTCCTATTCCAGTAGTTCTGGTTCAAACTCGACAACTTCGTTATCAGCGTTGTCGATGTAATTATCAAGGTATTTCCCTTTAGGTCGTGCCTTTGGAACAAAACTCCTTTAATCACCCTTGACAATTGGAGCACTTCAATCGTCACTTCTCTAATCATATTGTTTTGTTCTTTCAGCAATAGTTCCTTTCCGCTTTCTTGGGCAAACTTTGATATAATCTCGTCGATTGTAAGTTTGACCCTTGATCCTCCGAACCAGCTTGGGAAAAGATCAATCATCATTCCTGAAACATAGAACAAATAGGCTTCGAAGTAAAAATTTTCTAAGAGACAGGAAAGTTGATTAGAATTTCTCAGTTCGAGATAAATAAAATTTTGCTGATATCTGCAGATGATGCGCCGTATCCAAAAAGTTGGATACGCCGTATCTTATTACGTTAAAATTTAATCTGACTTTTATTCAGAAAACAGATACGCCGCTTATAATTTTAGAATGCGCCTATCCAGTCAAAATTATCAAAAATCAACGTATCTAATTTTAGCAAATATAACCGATTTTAGATTTAGAAGATGTGCCGTATCGATAAAAATCGATGCGTCGTATCTGTTTAATAATTCGAAAACTGTTTTTAATTTAAATAATAAATACGCCGTATCTGTTAAAACAGATGCGTCGTATGGCGTTAGGGTTTAGAAAATTTTCTTATTAAAAACAGAATACGCCGTATCTTGGGGAAAGATGCGTCGTATCGAATTTATTAAACGCGTTGTATTTTATAAAAATTAAACGCAATACGCCGTATCTATGAAAATAGATGCGCCGTATCGTTTGTATCAGCACAGTACAACGATACCAAAATACAGAAAAACAGAAAAAAAATAAAAACAAAAATAAAATCAAACAAAAAGAAACAAAAATTAAAAAAATTAAAACACACAAAAACAGAAAATATGCAAATAATACAATGAATGCAATTTATCTAATATATAACAGGGTTAGCGGTTAGAATCAAAAAAATTAAAAAGAAAACCTAATTAAAATACTAATCAAATTAACAGATAATAACAATTCACTCCCCGACAACGGCGCCAAAAACTTGATGTGCGTTTGTATTGCTCTAATTCTTTTATATCCACGGCAGCGGCTCCAAAGACTTGGTGCGCGCGTGATGTCGTTGTGGTTTTAGCAGTATTCAAGTTTTAAATTTATATTTAGCCGACTTATCAATAACACACACTTTAACGAGCAGTGTACCCGGTCAGTATGAATATAATGGTAAGTAGAGTGTCGATCACTAAGAGTGGAATGTATTATCTAGTTATTCTAATCAGTATTTTAATATCTTAAGTTAGCTATATAACCTAATCTAACGCAAGGGGGTTCAGCCTGAGAGACTGGCACGGTTTGGTTATGATAAAATAATAAACTAAACTAATGAGCACGAATCAGCGATTAGCACACACGTACACAGATAGATACTCGAGACAATAAGAAGACCTGTCCTGATAATTAAGTAGCTTGTCACTTGTTTTATTGCTAGTTTTATATGAAGTGTATAGTTCGATGCGACGCATCGAGAATTAAACCTTTCTCGTTGGCTCTAATCTTATCGGCGAGTAAACCCTTAATGATTACTTATGTCTATCCTATTTATTAAAGAGATGCTGAAACAAATAGGCGAGGAAGGGGCATGGCGACCCAAGCAATGCTCAGCTAGACACAGAGGTTATCAATGCACTAATAAAAGTCACCAAAGACATCAACATATAAACTTTAATTAATGGGAAAGCAATTTTAAGGGGTGCCCATGGTTTTCCGTAGTCACATGGAATCGGCCCATCAATCTTGATGAATTAAAGTGTACTAATACAATAAAACAAAACTACTTAATGAATTGAATACATGCAGGACCTTCTTACAGCTCTTGTATCTTCGTTCAAGGTGTGTCTTGTGCTGCTAATGAGTCTGACTTCGTCCTAGGGTTTCTTCTGTCTTTTGCTAAGTCTCATACTCGGTATATTGCACACAAAATTCGTCTGACTTTGGGGTATTTATAGTTTCTGTCTGAGGGTTAGATGCGGCGCATAGAATAAGTAGATGCGGCGCATTGACTTAACTTCGCGTGGGGTCCTAGATTAATATATTCAGGAATATTCGTACACCGCCTTAAGATGCGGTGTAACTCCATTCTTGTATGCGGGGCATGTCCTTTGCCGTCTTGGATTGTCACTTGTGAAATCTTGATAGTGATGCGCCGTATGTAAGAAGTAGGATGCGGCGCATCTGGAGCAGAATGATCTTGATCTAGTACATTTCAGTAGACTCTTAACATCTTGCTTGTTTTGCTCCATAATTAGTCCAAAATAGCCAAGTTTCACATAATACTTGTTTTTACCTGAGAATTACAAAAGTAAACATTAACGTATCAATTCTCACAGATAATATAATAAAACAAGTCAAATAAATAGGATAAATGATGGTAATAAAATGTACTTATTTGAGTTCGTCAGACTTCTTATCTTTTGTTGGGTTGTTGTGCAGCATTTCCTCCCTGAGTAGTATCCCATTTTCTCTTGTTGTTGTTACTGTTGTGGTAGTGGCTGTTGTTGTTATTTTTGCGGTTACTGTTATTGCCATCTCGAGCAGCCTTTGCTCGAACAATTTGATCCATTAAATTGTGAGACATTCGGATTGTCTCATCCAGAGTACTCGACTTAGAAGATGTGACATTTCCTAGAATACTAAATGGAAGTCCCCAGATGTACCTTTCAATCTTTTTCCGCCTAGAAGAAACCATCTCAGGACAGAGAGTAGCCAATTCATGGTATCGCTTAGTATAAGCTGCAATATCATACCCTTTCACTGCTAAGTTCCAAAATTCAACCTCAAATTTTTGAACCTCATTCCTCGGACAATACTCAGCTGTTACCAGTTCCTTGAATTCAGCCCATGGTATTTCAAAAGCAGCATCTATTCCCACTGATTGAGCATAAGCATTCCACCATGATAAGGCACCATCCAACAAGGTACCTGTAGCATATTTTACCTTACTGTTCTCCGCGCAATTGCATATGCGGAAAACCGATTCCAACTTCTTGAACCATCGTACCAAACCGACAGCTCCTTCCGTGCCACTGAAAGTCTGCGGCTGACAACCCAAAAATTCCTTGTAAGTACATCCACGAGCCGCGGTTTCAACTCTAGCTGCCGTTCCACTGGCTTCCCCGCCGTTACCACTGTTGTGTTGGGTCTCGTATTCAGCCATAGCAGCAGCAACCTGTGCCGTGACCCGTTGGGCAACGAGTCGATCGATATCAGCTGTACTCATGCTTTGTTTCTTTGGTGGCATTGTTTTTCTAATCACGAGAAACAACAATAATTAGGATCCATAAGTAACAAAGGTCATCACAAGTATATAAATACAACCATGACATGTGTAAATCACAACAAGATCAACCACAACAATATAGGAATAAATCATGATAGAAATATTAGGTGATAAGGATCATTCATAATAAATCACAATAACCATAATATATTTTCACCATGAGTAGATACAACCACAACAAGGATAAATCGTGATAAGAATATGGCGTGATAAGGATCAACCACAATAAGAATAAATCACGACAGCCATAATATAATCACAACATGAGTAGATACAATCACAACATACATGAACATAAAATGAAAAGTCTCGGTTCACATCGACCGATACCATATCATAGCGTAACCATACAATACATCCCAAAATAACTTCCTACATTGTTGTACAACTAACAAAACATCACAAGCGTCGTTACTAATGCCACACACCCTGTGGCTAGGATATAAATACAAAAGCTATCTACAATACAAGTCTAGTCTAGGCACTGCCTGATGCACCATCGAGACGGCGCTGGAGCTCCCTGATCTGCTCGAGGAGACTAACAATCAATGCATCCTGGTCACGTCGTCGCGCCTGCTTATCCACCATGAAATGCTCAAGTATGGCAATCCGGGAGTGTGCAATGATCTGATGCTCTAGCTGAGTCTCTATAGTCTCAATGCGCTCTAAGGGAAGCTCATCGAGATGGCCGACTGCTCGGTCAATACGGTCCTCATGACGGACCATCCTAGCGATCAGAAGTGGAATAGTAAGATAGATCGGCTCGCCGGTGACCGGTAGGACTCGTGCGGCGGCCATGGCAGAACTCTCTCCTAACTCGAATGTACTAGGAGTACCCTCATCGTATCTCTATGATATGAGAGTAGGTGGAATGAATGACCACCTGCGAGCGTCAACTCGCCTGTGAATCCCGGGTCGAGCGGAGGCCTCAACAGCAGCCATAACATAGGGATCAGAAGGTGAAGGTGCTATGGTAAAAGCCCTCTTACGAGGTGGTAGCAAAGTATCGGAAACATCTCTGGGTGATGGTGGTAATGGGACTGTGGTAGTCTGGTGGTAAGTAAATGATGGTGGTGGTGGTGGAGATGATGGTGGTGATGGGAGATGAGATGGAGTAGTAGGTGCTGGTACACGGCTGGGTCAAGGTCGTACCCTCTTCCTAGCAGTACGGAGCATGATAGGGCCAGTCTCGTGTAGCCGATAGCGGCGACCAATGGGTATCTGATCCAGTTGTACAACAGGAATACGCCTAGCACGGCGTACCGGAGGTAAAACTGGTGGTGATGGTACAGGTGGTATAGATATGGTCTGAGCGTCCTCAAATGGCTCAGTCTCCGAAGAGGCATCGCCAGAGGGTGCAGGAACTGGAATGGCTAGTAGGATCAGAACAGTGGTGGATGATGATGAATCTTCCATGTCTGAATCCGAGTCAAGGATAATAGGATGGGTAGGTGAAGACATATCACTGTAAACCAGGTCAATATCAATATATATAAGTATAAGTAATTCATATAAAATAAGTAAATAAAAGCATGTTTCGTAATCGTATGCACATCATGATGTTGTGAGGTGTCGTGACCTAGTGGTTATAGTCTATGGTCTATGATGCATCCTAGTTCTCTATAACCTTGGCTCTGATACCAATCTTTCACACCCCAAAAATCTGGATTGCAGCGGAATGGAATTCCGGGGGCGTGATGTTCAAGGATAACAAAGTACAAGGCAATAAAGAATGACCTCTAAGTAAGTCATTTTAAAACAAGCGTTTGATTTAAACATAAACGTTTTACAAAACCATAATATCAGAGTTCACCATCAAATGTAAGATTTTAGTACATAACCAAACGCTAAATAATGCAAGAAAATCTTCATCATGATGTGCTTCCAAAATGTGACTCTTGAATGCTCCATACATAGATGGTTATCATCACCTAATTACCTGAGAATACACGCTAAAAGGGTCAACATAATTGTTGGTGAGATCATAGGTTTAAGTAAACAGTAAAGTGTGGACCACAAGATTTCAATAGCAAGACAATTACAACAAATATAACGTCATAGCCAAAAATAATATACAGTGCCCTAAGCTCATGACCCCGAAGCTCAACGAAATGATATGCAATCAAGCATAATAATAATAATGCCCCAAATAAGTGTTTGCCAGACACTAAAAAATAATCCAAATGATATGCGTCCATTTGACAGGTTGGTGCGACCAACTCGGACGGGGGTGTCAACCCAAATAGATCTATTAATAACATCCGCGCTTACAAGTAATTAACGGTTCATGATTCAAGGGGACTTTAATGGCAATGCGGTAACTTAGGCAAAGTAACGATTTTAATACTTGTGTCCGAAAAATAAGCAATGTATTTCCACCCCGAGGGTTTAGAAATCATGTATAAATAATGTAAAAATCGGGGCTATGAAACTCACCTAAATAAATCAAATCTCGGTTGGTAAATTTGTAAACGGTGAATAAGGTCCGATAACTCTAACCGCAACCTAAATAATTCATATGTCTTAGGTTCGAAAACAAGGTCATGCACGCAAGTTCATACGCTATTTTATCACTTGTACATGTTTGTTGTAATATTTATCGTCAAAAATGTAGTTGCGTCAATGTGTTCTTTTATTTAGCAAAGTATCCCTTTTTAGAAATCGTACTAGTTAATCTCGTGATTAAACTATAGTCGTCTTGTTAATAAGTATTTTTGAAAACTTCTAACGCGCCTAACAAGTATAGATATTGTTCCACCATTTTTGTTTAGGTCATTTTAGCCAAAATACACCTTAAAGTGTCAAAAATCCACTTTAAATATTTCCATCAGCTTTTCTAATAGCCAAAATAATAAGCTGTCAAAAGTTATATGTCGTCGTAACTTCTTTAGGCCATAACTTTCTCGTCGTAGCTTCGTTTCTTAAGTTTTATATATCCCCGGGTTCGTGTTTAAGTATACTAACATGTTTTTAGTGTCTCAGCTAGTCAAGTTTACTTTTAACATCAGTTTTTACCTTCTAAAAATTTCCAACAGCATCTATATTTTTCAGAAAATTGATTTCCGTCGCATAACTTAAAACTAACGTATCTTCTTCGTTATAAGCCCGTTTTAACTCATTCAAGCGGCTACGTTTTCGTTATAAAGTCTATTTTCTATATTTATAGCCTAAACTTGTCACCAAGCTACTGAGTTTTCTGTGGAAGGTCGAATGGGACAGCTTCCTTTCTAAATGTGTCAAAACACTTTTCCTAGCCTTCTAGTTATCAAAACCACTTAACAACAACTCCAAAACTAATCCTATCTCTTCCACCAATTTCTCAACATGTCAATAATGATTCAACAATAAACCTTAGCAATATTTAAAGGTTCAATTTCTCATGCATGTAAATGATCATCAAGAATAGTTAAGATCACAAGTTCACTAGTTTATATATATATGATGTTTTGTTTTTTTTTGTTTTTTTTTTTTTTGTTTTTTTTTTGTTTTTTTGTTTTTTTTTCCTTTCACTTTCTTGTTGAAATTTATACCAACTAGTTTACTCATAATAAAGATTTGTTTAAAACATAGGCATTAGTTAAAAGATTTTTGTGGTTATAAGGTTTTATTAACATGTACAAAGTGATAAATAAGTATATGTAACTTGAACTAACATCATGACATAGAGAGTATGAAATTTATCAAGATCAAGATTACTTACTTGGGGAGATTAGTGAGATGAGGAGGCAATTGACTTGATTAACCCAAGATTGGTTTTTCCAAAACCCTTACTAGAGTATCCTAATGATACTTGATCTTAACCAACAAATTCTTTTATTCCCTTGCTCCCTTAAGTGTGTCGACTTGTATAAGTGAATGAGTGAGTGATATGTTTTTTTTTTTTTTTCTTGAACTAGCTACTTAATGTTGTGCATGGCTATATATACTAGAGAGTTTCAAAGTTCTAATAGTGGGTCAAAATGTATCATTGGCTAGGTTATAATGGTTTGGCTGATTGGGGGCTAGGAGGAGGGGGGACAAATTGGTCAAGCCACCCAAATGTTCTTGGACTACAACTCCATGTTTTTAGGATGGATGTTGGTAATTAATGTCAAGTAGTAATAAGATGTTGTAGTAATTATTATGGAACAAGGGGGGCGGCACATGGAGGTATTTAGGAGTAGAAGAGTTATTTTGGTACAAAAGTGTATATATTGTATGTATTGAGTATTAAAAATAGGTATTGGTTAACGGTTTGGTAATTAACGTAAGTTATACGTAATTAAACGTTATAATTAAAGAAATTACATTAGGCGTAAGGAAATATTTTTGGAACTTTAGTAATAGTTTAGGAAGTATAAAAATGAGTTAGAAATAATCGTTAGGAGTATTGGGTATATCAGGTGTTTAATTTAAATTGTGAGTAGCGTTTGTTGAATTAACAATCGTAAGTAAATAAAGAAAAAGGAAATTGTTTTAGGGTTTAAAATTTCGAACCGGAGTAGGAGCAAGGTACTGGAACGTTGTGGACTAAATATAGCCTAAGTCCTAGTGCACTTGAAAGATATTCTAAATTTCACGTTGCTTCAAGTACAAAATTATATGTAAATTGTTCTCAAGTAAATGTCAAGAAAAGAAATTCGAGTTTATTGAATAGTATTGACCTG
This sequence comes from Artemisia tridentata subsp. tridentata, assembly GCA_021014915.2. Classification (NCBI taxonomy): domain Eukaryota; kingdom Viridiplantae; phylum Streptophyta; class Magnoliopsida; order Asterales; family Asteraceae; genus Artemisia; species Artemisia tridentata. Next base: position 269,687,812 of record CP139502.1, read on the forward strand.
AAAATTAGCGGGTTGTCATACACTTGCTGGTACTAATGCTTTTGATGGTAGTTTAAGTATGTATGTTTAACTGTTTATCATGGATGTTGGTCATTTAAGTATGGGTTAAATGCCCTAAAACAAATCTTTTGTAACCCCTATTAGCAATGCAATGCATCCTACTTATGGTTTAACTAACAAACAAGGGTATAGACACATCAAAACATACTTTTATTGCATATAATAATCGACCATTACAAAAGATTGAGTTTACAAGGATAGAAACTAGGACTGCTTAAACTAATTACCTATACTTGTAACACTAATGCCCTAAAAAACAAAAAAACTACCCAATCTAGCATACTGTTGTAAGACTACTTCATTGCAAGGACCAATGAAACGAAAATTGCAAAAACACAAAGTGTTGACTTCCAAAAATTGGCTTTTTTAAAGCCTTTTACAAATCAGCCTCCAATTCTTCAATCTTTCTTTGACTTGTTACTTATGTTAGAACTTCACTTCTTTGATGACGAGTATGTTGACTGTACATCTCGAACAAATGCATCTTATACCAATCACATTCAACCTCTAGATCCAACCAATCCCATTTATCACATTTCTTCTTACCAGGTTTTTGCAATCAAAGATTAGACACCCTTAAATAAATGATAATTATAGTCTGTAAAACAAAACATGTATGATGAAATACCCAACGATTTTGGCAACAAAGGAATCGTCGAGCGGGGTTGGATGGTATCCAAGATGTTACAACAATTGATGGTCTGTGACATTTGCAGGTTTCATTCGAAAGATACGAAGACATGTGTAGAAACTAGAGGGGGGTTTGAATAGTTTGACCATTTTAATTACGTTTTTAAAAATCTTTTTCAAGTTTGTTTTGAAATACTTTTAGATTCGAAGTTTATGTGATATCAATACAACAATATATGAACACAACAATTAAAAAAGTAAGTAAAGGTAAAGGAAAGAAACGATCAAACCGAGACACGGAGATTTATAGTGGTTCGGCTATGAAGCTCATTCTTAGCCCTACTCCACTCCTCGAGTATCACACTCGAGAGTTTCACAAACACTATATCAACAAGCTCCCTTATGGCGGAACAAACCGTACACCAACACTTACACCAATTAACGACACTAAGCGGAATGCCGAGTCCTAATCCTAGCTAGAACCAATCTACACAATATCACACATGATATCAACCGCAAAACACTACACAACTCGAACCAACACCAAGTCCGAATCAACACAATATACGATTCAGAGCTTACACACAAGTCGGATCTTACACAAGAATTGAGATACAAAGAATGTAGATTGAGGAGAGAAACGTAACAACGGTTACGAGGTGAAAGACTATTCTTCAGAACTTCGTTTCTTGACGAATACGAGTGTTCTTCTCTTGCACTTTGAGGTAGGATGGATGTGATCACTTGTAAACAACTTACAACACGTTAATGTGATCAAAGAAGATAGTTTAGAATGATTTAGGAAGACAGAAAGTTTTAGTGCTCAAGAGGTGAATTTTTCTGCATGGAATAGTGCAGTATTTATAGGCACCAAGAGGAGCGAGGACGGTCCCGTAAACACTGGACGGTCCCGTAAATATAAGGGACCGTCACCTTAAGATGCTCTTATTTTTGTATTGGGGTGGTAAAAATTTATCTGGTGAAAATTTTATCTGATTTAGGCGGGAAAACTAGCTGCTGGAGAATTTAAAATTCAAATTTATTTTCTTATCAAAACATTTCTTTAAAATTTACAAAAATACTTTTGTAAAAATGTTTTGTCACATAAAAATGTGAGGTTAGAAGAAAAAATAAATCCTTTGATCACTTAACTAAGTTGGTAGATTGTTTGTTCATACCTTAAGTGATGTTGTAGTCAAAACGAGTTTTTTCGATTAAAAATTTATTAGGTGTAGTTTTACGTAACGTGTTTTTACATTTTGTGATTATCAAAACTTATAGAGGTCGACTAATTCAAATGACGTTTTTGACATTATTTGTATTAACAATCTCCCCCTTTTTGATGATTACAAAATATAAACTCATGTTAGGTAAAATTATGTTTTAATAAGTTTTTAATGAGTTTTCGTTTACTTCTCTCCCTTTTTGTATAATAAAAAAGGCTTCGTCGATGTGTAGAGAGGAAAGAAATCAACGGTGCTAAGGCTCCCCCTTGCTTAGTGCTCCCCCTAGATGAGGGCACTAGGGAATCGATCGATGGTATTTTGCTACAAAGACAAGTTAGAATACAGGTGCAAGAGTATATATATGTAACTCACAGAGGCAGAAAAGAATAAGAGAGAAGACAGAAATCAGAGCACTGGGACGGTCCTTTAAATACCTGGACGGTCCTGTATATTTAGGGGACCGCCAGCTTATTTATGGGACCTCCGTCAATGGGTCAGAGATAAAGAGACAAAATGTAATAAGCATGCATAAATTTAAACATTCATTTAAAAGATAATAAGGTCGTACGTAGAGTATGACTTAGTATAAAAAAGTCCTACATGAAATTACTAATCCTAGTCTAGTCTCTAGGATAGCTAAGAGATGGTCCGGTCTTATTGTAGAGCATGCATGATGCCAAATGTCAGAGAACAGGTGGTGCGAGGGTGTTGGTAGAAGGAGGTTTAAAGAGGAGAGATGTGATGAAGTCTAGATCATTTTTGACTTTTTGGAATAGGTTACGATTGTGAAAGTAACACACACAATAGCCACCGTGGGAATCAACTTGATCTAGAGTGGGTTGAAGATTGGTTGAAGGATGTAGTTTTTGGGAAAGGATTATGTTTAGAAGATTCAAGTCAACAAGATGAGAGAGTTGTTGAGCCATGATTGAGTGAGGAGTGGTAGGATTTATCACTTGAGGTGGATGTGGTGGAAGTGGTGGTGGTAAATGATGGTCATGTGGAGTGAAAGTAGGCTCTTTGTAAATGGATGGAGATTCATTGATAGGTTGAGAATCAAAGAAGGAAAACAAGAGGGATGATGCTAATTTGAAAGGAGCATGTTGTGGAGTGAAGGTTGGGTGGTTTGTGTTTGGAATGGTTGTATCTCTCATGAAATTGCCAAGGGTTTGTTTCTTTCGCCTAATAGGTTTGACGGAAATCCTATGTTTTCTAGAGGATGACATTGAGAGGAGGAAGAAGAGAAAGTTATGCCATGAAAATGAATGAGGAAGATGAGGGTTTAAGTAAGGGAGGAAGAAGCTAATTATGGCAAAGCATGCATGCTAAGTATTACTAATTCAAATTATATGTAAGCATGTAAGGAAGTATAGGATAACCTAGAAGGAGGTTGGTCAAAGGTGAAGAATCAAGAAATCAGAGAAGTGAAAACGACTGCAGAAAATACTTGGACGGTCCCGTAATGGAGTGGACGGTCCTATATATATGGGGGACCGTCTAACATTTAACGGACCGCCACCAGAAGGTTTAAAACTTCATTCAGGAGAAATTATTTCTAGTGTGTGTCTACATGCAACATATGTGTAGATGTGATTATCTTGACTCTAAAGAAAAGAAAACCTAAGAGATAATCTAAAGTCTCCTTAGTTCAATCTTGCTCATTTTTCCATGTCGGATTATATATTGGTTACATGATCCGACCAAGGATTTTGAGTTCATTATGCATGCATAAAAAAAACGTTTTTGAATTGTATTAACAATGCGAGAAAGATGATTTTCCTAAACGTGAGAAGTTTTGAGAAAAAGAATTGGGGTTTTTCATGCACGTAGAAAGTTTTTAGAGTTGGTTTTAAGCATGCAAGAACTATTTTTATGATAAGTAAAGTCATAAAGAAGAATTTCCCAATTTTTATTTTTTGCTTAATAGAATCCTAGACTCAGATTAGAAGAAAGAAACTTACAAGGAGTTTAAGAAGAAGAGATGTGTTCCATCATTCCTAATCCCAGATGAAGATAATAGATGGGTTCCTGCTTGAGAGGTCTAGTGAGGACATCGGCGATATTTTTTTCGGTTGGAACCTTTTCGATGGAGATGTTTCCCTTTTGTACATTGTCCCTAAGAAAGTGGTGACGAATTTTTGATGCGTGGATTGTAACCGTCGCAAAAGGTTTTACAATCCTCTAGGCAGTGTACCTGATCATTGTAGTGTAGTATAGGTAGGTCCGGGGGATTGATCGTTCTCTAGGGGAATAGTGTCGTTAGGTCAAGATGTATGACGAGATATGTTAATCCTAAACACTTGAGCTTGTATTAGAAACTTTGAATGATATCAAAGAGTATGTGGAATCTACTCTTCAATACTTAGAAGAATTATAATATAACAGTAAACAATGAAACAGTAAAATGTGGTATATTAACAAGAACAATTTACCAAAACACTTCAATATTATTAACTCAATAATACGAGTACTCTTGCTTAGTACTAGGGTTTACAACCTTGAAACTTTACAAAAACGTATTCTAGAGATGTGTGAGAGATAAGATCTGAGATGTGATGTACAACTTAACCTAGGACCTCCTTTTATAGGCACAAGGAGTCCTTTACAAGATAACTATCAATATACAATATTCATATCTTTCTAAACATATAAGATATACACTAAATATCTTCTATAAATATCACATTACGCGTCTTCATCTCTGGCAGTACCTTCTTCATCACCAGTCTTTAGCAGTACTAAGTCTGATACTGGCAGTACTAATATTATAACTAGCAGTACTAACTCAGTTAGTACTGTTAGTTATATTCTTCAGCAGTTCCAACTGTTTAGTCTTGGCAGTACAAAGTGTTTGATTATTTAATTCCCAACAATCCTCCCCTAAACTTGTGATTTACCTCCAAATCATCAAGTTTCACTTCAAGAAAAGTGGCTTTTTAGGACCCCCATAAGCGTCATAAAATGGTACTTTTTAGGACCTTTCATTTAATAGGACCAAGGATGAAAGCGTTTCATGTAAGGCAGTCGTAATAGGTCCAAAGCGTCCTAATATCTCAAATACCTTATGAAACCAATTTTATTGTCGTATTATATGACTATGAATAACCCAAATAGCGTCCTAATAAAACCATATTAGGACACTTTTACAATGTTTTGACATGTGCTTACCTACTTTTAATCTTTTGACACACTTAAAAAGGTCCTTAAAAGTTTGTTAGGACGTATATGATGCAACATCATAGCTATTTTAGCAACCAAGAAAAGGTTCCTAATAACTCAAATAAGATTATGATACCAATTTTATGGTCGCATAATAGGTCAAATAACGTCCTAATAAAACCATATTATGACACTTTTACAATGTTCTAACATGTGGTAATCTACTTTTAATCTTTTGATACACATACAAGCGTCCTTAAATGTTGATTCTTAGGACGGTTATCATATAACATTATAGTTACTTTAACACCAAGAAAATGGTCCTAATATCCCAAATACGATTATGAAACCAAATTTATGGTCGCATAATATGTCCATGAACAACCAAATAACGTCCTAATAACAACATATTATGACACTTTTACAATGTTCTAACATGTGGTTACCTAATTTTAATCTTTTGATACACATACAAGCGTACTTAAAAGATAATTGTTAGGACGCTTATCATGTAAGATTATAGCTACTTTAGCACCAAGAAAAAGGTTCTAATATCTCAAAGAAGATTATGAAACCAATTTTTTGGTCGTATAAAATGTCTATTAACAACCTAAATAACGTCCTAATAACAACATATTATGACACTTTTACAATGTTAAGCGTCCTTAAAAGTTTATTGTTAGGACGGTTAATAAGTTTAATAGGACAATTTCAAAGTCCTGACAAGTCATATGATAGGACGCTATTTTCAGCATGCACACTCTATTATTACGATATGAATAAAAGATCAACTAATTATTAAATGAATAAAACGAAATTGTATTTCAAATAAGCAATTGTCATAACAAAAGCACTAAACATAAATAAGGTAGACACTATCCAAACAATAAATTAAAGCAACAAGAAGCTTAGTCCGGGGTCATCATGCATCCTTTCTCAATCCTCACGGACCACCTGCAAATAAACATCCATGTATAAGCATTAAGTTCCATGTTATTAAAATTATAACAACGACAAAATAGAATACATCTATATATAGAAATATCATGTATTTAATAACATGATACAATGTACCCAAGTTAGAGCTGGCAAATTGGGTACCTGTTAAGACCTGTTAAAGGAAAAAATGTACTATGCAATTTTTTGATTTTTTAAAATAATTGTTTTCAGTATTAGAGGATTCAATATTTAACATTTTTGATATATAAAACGTATATCTGCCAAACTCAAACTACCAAAGGTGTTAAACGAGTCATTTTGAGGTTTGAAACTTGTGTTATTCGCGCGCTCCGAACCTGTTAAGACCTGTTAAGACACGATTTGCCAGCTCTAACCCAAGTGAACCTAATATACTACTTACACGCGTGAGATGTGACATCTGTCATTATCATTACCAATTTAACATTTTATTGATAGTTTACCTATGTCCATTTTACCTATGTCCATTTTAGTTATAGGGGGGAAATGGAAGGTGAGACACGTTGAGTAACAAGTTATAACAATTTTGGTAGGGGGTCATAACAATCTGGGTAAAAGCAAGGGAATCTAACTTGCTAATCAAACCCATTTGAGCCCAAATCAACCCCTTTTTTAGAGTCAAACTTAACTTTCAAGAAATAAGCAACATTGATTTTGTTAGATATATTTCGTACAATTTGTACTTATTTGTTCAGAATTTTGACATTAACTTTTGCTATCTCTAATATCAGAACAAGAGTAGGTCCAAACTGTGTGAAGTGACTGGGACAAAACAAACGCTGATCAACATTACCAGATGAAGATAGTGAGGCTATGAGTGACAATAATGTCTCAACATAAAGAAACTAAAGTTGGCCAAAGTCGCCACAATTTAATTTGTTAGAAGAATATACTCCGGAAACAATATTTGACATGATGAAAGTTTTGTTCAGTTGGTGTACATGTCACTAGTCTACTGACGTCATATATCGACGAAAAAGTTAAATTAAGTTCGCCAAAGTCGCCACAATTTATTGTGTATAAGAATTTGACAAACTTAGGTTAACTTTTTTGTCGGTATATGAGGTTAGTAGACTAGTGACATATACACCACTTGAACAAAACTTTCACCATGTCAAATATTGTTACCAGAGTATATTCTTCTAACAAATGAGCCATGAATAACAACATACAACCACTTTATTCGAAGAGATTTATCAATCAGGTTAAGAAACAATTCAAACAGGCATTCATTTGAGTATAGACACAAACAAATGCATGCAGCACCATTCCAATAATGTTTCAATTGTATGATAACAAACAACTGAATGTAATTGATAATACGGTCCAAATTGTATAGAAATCTTACCGAATCAAAAATGACTTCCACTTAACTTTGCTACATTAGCTGCAACTACGGTAGCTAGAACGCCACCAACATTTAGTCACTATTTCGCCCAAAACTATCATTCTCTTTGCTTTTCTGTGAAAACTCCATAAGATAAAAAGTATAAACGGAATGAGCTGAATAAGTAAAGGTACCCAATAGGTATCCATGAGAAAATGGTAGTCAGGTTCCATAAGATGAGCTTCACATGTACTTCGGATAGATTAAAGCTTAGTTTCAAACTTACTGATACTCTTTCATGAGATGACCAGTTCATGGAGACAGAAGAAACTTTTCATCTATTAATTTTGATCTGACATGCGACTGTTTCAAGTTAGCCAATTACTAGAATTCAAACAATCTTATTAGAGCAGGAAAATAAACATAATTAAGAGAACATGGCTAATAATTCAGTGAGTGATTCTATTTTATGCAGGTTACACACATGTGTAAAAAACTAAAAACAACGACTCGATGACTACATATACGACTTGACAAGACCAAAAAAAGCCTTGGCCGTGCGTTTAAACCCACGGCTTTGGCTCGACTTCGACAAACAACCAAAATTGAAAATGATACCAAACAGTATTATCAAACTTTATTTTACAAATCTTATTTTTAAAGATAATCCTAAACCCATATATCTAATTCGCTACAACTTGTTTTCACGAGTTATATATCCCCACAGTCGCGTACGAGTACAAGGACAGTGGGTCTTACCTTCACAAGCTCGAAACTACGCGGATCTAAACGTCCTTGGTGGTGGTGTGGCGTGTACATGGCTGTGGTGGTGTGTACGTGGTGTTTGATGATGATTGGAGGCGCGTGTGGTGGTTATCCGTGACAAGGAGGTCACGGGGTGTCGAATGGTTGTGGCGGTGTGATGATATGATTGGCGGTGAGAGCTCAGGTGGTCGCTGGAAAGTGTGGCCGGAAAAAGATTCGGCGCCGGATATTTTGGAGGAGGGAGGGAATAGGTTTAAACCTAGAACTATTATAATTGTGTTTTATATAGGGTAAGGGTGGACTAGTGATAAAACCTAGCATGCCCTCAGGGACCATTTATGTCATTTTCCTTATATTTTTAACGAAATGTGAACGAGACTAATAAATCGTGTTATAATTATTTCCTGAGCATCCAAAAGTTATTCTGTTAACTTTAAAATCATTTTTCCATTAAATTTGGTTATAAATACGTATATTTTTATTTTTCGTCGCCCGAATTAATTAATATTCGCGTTTTATCCGTTATTGTGCCAAGTCACGCGTTGTGTACGAATTCCACATTTCGCGAGATAACTTCACGTTTTTTAAACCGAATGAGTTCAAAAAAGTTCGTAAATAAAAAATAGGGATAATCTCGTATCGGAATACGTCCGAAAAAATTACGGGTTGTTACAGCACTAAACCTTCTAGCCACTCAAGTGTCTCTCAAAAGGAACTTGTTTCAGTTCACACGAAGAACCCTTCATCATCTATCGACCTCTCACTACGAGATGAGTTGATATTGAAAAGGAGGCACTCTGCTCCACGCCTCCGACGACCAAATGTGCACGTGAATTGAGTCTAGAGCCTTGAGATACATCAAAGATCTGTTAGGAACACTTAGAATTACACTGTTGTTCTACATCATGGGCAGCAGCTATAATATTAAGAAGAGTCCTTCGCAGATCTTAGTAATCTGCCGAGAACATTCTTGAGAGAAGTCACAATTGTGATTATCAGTGATAGAATGGAAATCCTGCCAGGGTCAATATCAATTAAACAGCCCTGACAACAGGTCACTTCGGTAACTCCTTGTGGGTTACGCTTAGGTTTGCTCTATAACGGTCTACAGTTGTGGGGTGATCTCCAGCAACTCACTGAATCGTGGGTGCACTTCGGTGTGTCCGTGTAAGCCCTTCGGGGGTATCCGGTTCAGAACGGCCTGGGTAAAGATTAGAGAAAGTCTTCACACTATGCTGTTGACGATCTCAAAGTCTGAACCCTTAGGTGCCGGATGGTTCGTGATGTACCTGCGGAGGATCATGAAGACCTGGAGTTCTACCACCATCAAGACTCCATCATGCTCATATCCTGAAGATAAGTTTTCACAAAGACTAAAGATAGCAAAAGTTCAAAGATGTTAAAGAAAAGTCAAAGTTCAAACACTACAACCTTTCACAAGTCAAAGATTGAAGGAGTGAGAACCGGTTGAAGAACGAAAGTCCAAAGACATATGAGCATGGTGGAAAAGATGAGAAGACGCTGAAGTTAGGCAGATCGAGACAATACCATATCATTTCATGACAAGAACAAGAACAAAGAACAGAGTTCGTTATATAAATATAATCGTAACGAAAAATAAATATATTGAGACGAATGACAAAATGCATATGAAATGAATAAAATATGAAATATAAATGATTTATAAATAATGTTACTATTCAGCCCTTGGTCTTTTACAGAATTTACACTTTTTACCCTAACGGTGTAAGTTTTGCACCGTTAGTCCTTGGCTAGTATAAAAAGGTTCCAATTTGTCATTTATGGTATATAATTAATGTCTTAACTTTTTCTACCCAATATTTATAGAAATGACAGTTTTGAACTTTATTTCCTGAAAGTTACACTTTTGCCCCCTAACAGTAAAATGTGTTGTATTATTAGTCCAAAACGTACAAAAAAAATGATGCTCGATATGTGTTAATATGAATATGTAAATGTCAAATAAAGTAGTACGCGTTATTCTAGACATCCATGAAGGAGGTCAATGTAGTAAAATTATATGATAAGAAAGCGTAAAATGAAATAGATAAAAATAATAAAAAAATGATATGCGATTGAAATAAATACAAATTAATGTGATAAGTAAATGTACGAGTATGTAAGTGTTGAATATAGAATAAAAGCAAGTTATTAGCCATCCATTGAGGAGGTCATTGCATGAAACGTAAAATAAATAGAATGAAAAGCACTTGCAAGCCGTCCATTCAAGAACCGACAGCGCGAGATGACGTTTTTTTACGAGCCCCATGATCACATTTCCAACGAAGAGCACTTGCAAGCCGTTCTTAACGACAAGCGAGAAATTGGGAGGAAGAACGGATGGAAAATTTATTTTTAGATTATCGTTTAATGTTTTATGTTTTTATTATGTGGACTTTTATTTTAATGTAATGTTCTATGTTTTATGTTTTTATTTATGTGGACTTTTATTAATGTAATGCATTAAGTATTATGTAATGTTTTTTTTTTATTAATAAAATGTTATGTTTTTAATTTTATATAGTTTTTGTGGGATTTTATGTATTAAAAATAAATAGAAAAGAAAAGGTGATGTGGCAATTAGGTGATTAGAAGAAACCAATGCCACCAAATTGGTGAAAATTGGGGTGAATTGGTGAACTGTGAGTTGGAAGGCTTTTATTGGGTATTGATGATGTAGAAATTTTGTGAAGGGAGTGATAGGTGAAACCACTTTCTCCGCCCTAAAGCAAGTAGGCATGGGTAATATTCTAAAATTTTGCCATTAATTCGAATAGATGATATTCTTACGTGTCGAAATTAGATTTAAATGAGGCCAAATATATATATATATATATATATATATATATATATATATATATATATATATATATATATATATATATATATATATATATATATATTTTAGGTCGACTAGTAATAAAAGAAAATAAAGTTTTGGGTAAGCAAATCACTTTACCCAAGCAAATCACTTTACCCTTTTTTAAGAATTTTTAAGTTTCAAGGGTAAGCAAATCTTTAACTATATATTTGTCTAACATTACCGCGACACATAAGTATAGAAATGCCACCTCAATGATGACTCAATGATGACATGGCACACACTAATCATGCACTAAAATTCGGTAATTTAAAAATTGTCCATTTGTAGGAATCGAACCCATGATCTTTGGAGAATGAAACAAACCTGCCTACCACTAGATCACTTAATGATTTTTGTTTAAAGCTTTCAAAACAATAACTACATGCTTACAACCAATGTATATCCCTGCATTAATTGCATTTCACTTTCAATTCGAAATTCAAACTCTTATCAACACACAAATCATAACTCATCCCTTAATTATCTCCCGAAAATCTCTGAAACTGAATATTGACTTCTAAAATTAAACCTACTAATTTTAAATTATTCATTATGATTCAGTTTGAATTTCAAATGCGTATCACAAAAATCACTGATTATTTTAAACTCAATTTTTTTTTCAAAACCCTAATGTTTATCAATAAAGCCACCTTATTGATTCACTCACTATTTTTGAATACATTCCCATCATTATCGTTTGAATCAATATGATCCATTTTTATTTTGAAAATCATATCACAAAAATCACATCTGAAATCAAAATAAACAATGCAAGCATGCAATTTCATCTCCACAATCGAATGAAATATCAACAGCTTCGTTACAATCGATTTCAATGGCAGAAGAGCTATCATCACATCAACCCCTTCAAGGTACATGTATGTTGATTTTGTTAATTCATTATTTAGTGGTTTTAGTTATATTTTCAGTTTTAATTAAAAAAATTTATCTTACATCAAGCAGTTGTTCGTTCAATCATTTGTTGTTGTTGTTCATGTATTAGTGATACTGACTAATTAATCAAGCCGGAAATTAATGATGTCAAACCAAAGGTACGATTTTGAGTTCTATTGAATCTTAATTAGTTTTTTGTATGTTCATGTACTAGGGTTATTTTCAACTCAAATTGGGATCTATTGAAGGTTAGTAGTTCATCGACGATAAAAAAGGTACGCTTTTTGTTGATGATTCATGGTTTAATTTGAAAATTTTTAATTGTATTGTGGTAAATGCAGACAATTCTTTTCATTCTATAGGTACGAACCCAATCATCAAGTTGGTGATTCTTTGTTTTAGCTTTTGGATATTAGGTACTGTATGTTGTTGCCAACATAACTACTTCTGTCGCAGGTGCTTCATTTTTGACAAGTCAGCCGAATAACGTTAATAATAGTGTTCATACCAATGATGCTACACACGGTTGGCTTTCAACTACAACCGCATTCTCATCTCCGACTCATATGTCTCGAGGTTCGCTTTATTATAATTACCTCATCCTTTTGTATCCTTCTACGGTTGTTTTAATCATATATTTTTTTGCGGTTTCCATTTCTATATTTATATGTTCTTTCTGTTAACGATAACGATGCAGATATAAACACTGAAGATGTTACCATCTTCATGCCATTGGAATCACATGACTGCACGGTCCAAACGGCTACTGAAAGTATGTTCAATTGCTCCCTCCACGTCATTCTTTTCTTACCTCTTTTAAATATTTTATGCTACTAGTTTCATAATTGACTAAAGGTTATTTTTTACTGTGATAGTTACAAGTACTCCCAATGTTACGTCCTCTTTCAGCAGACAACAAATGCGGACTCGATGGGAAGATCAATTTCAAAGTACGGTATTTAAAACCTTTACTTTTTTTTGGCCATTTTATTCGTTATTATTGTTTCTTAGGCTGTCTTTTCAGCCAACGTTTCCATGACAATTTATCGCTCATTTACTTTTTTCCAGCCGGCTCTGCCTCTTCTAATGTACCTCCTCGGCGTAACGTTAACAATAGTGTGCATACCAATGATGCTACGCACGGTTGGCTTTCAACTACAACCGCATATGTTTTATGCTACCAGTTTCATAATTGACTAAAGGTTATTTTTTACTGTGATAGTTACAAGTACTCCCAATGTTACGTCTTCTTTCAAAGTACGGTATCTAAAACCTTTACTTTTTTTTGGCCATTTTATTCGTTATTATTGTTTCTTAGGCTGTCTTTTCAGCCATCGTTTCCATTTGCTTCCATTGTATAAGATACATACTTGCATTTATCTGATATGACCTCCTTAATATTGCATTTATCTGATATGACCTCCTTAATATGCGTAGCTTATTTGAATATTTTTTCTTAAAAGTAACCACTGATATGTATAAGATTTCAGCTATTGCCCCAATTAGTTACAAGCTACTTGATAAATATTTATGTCCACTTACATAGGACTGCTATTGTTTAAAGAACACTGATAACGCTCAAATCTAACATGTTTTTAGGAGCGTTATTGTGGATTTTATGCATATATATTGGTCACTTTTATGAACTTATGGTACTTAATGGAGTATAATTTACATTTTAGGTTCATGGAAGCTCAAGTACAAGAAAACGAGGAAAAAGACGAAGAAATGATCAATAAACGAAGATTTATGCATGTACGAAGAGTTCCCGACAAATGAGAGTCTCTTGGAGTATGTTCGAGAAGATAAAGTCATGAAGATTGTCACTCCAAAGACTCAAGAATAAAGCACAAGAGGGAAAACGAGGAAAGAAATGAAGAAAAGAAGCTTAAACGAAGAAATAATGGAAGACTCGTTGTTCCCGACACACCTCCACCATTTTGGCCATAACTCGAGCATACGAACTCGGATTTAGTTGATTCAAGTGGCCACGGAAAGCTAAGAGAAAGATCTACAACTTTGGTTTTTATCACTTCTGGCTAGGAGGCTCCATCCGATCGGTAGGAGCCCGCATCCGATTCGGATAGAGCAAACTTGACTTTTACAAGAGCTCCAACCGATCGGTATTGCCCCGCATCCGATCGGTTGGCTGAAACTGCCTTCTCCAAGTTATTTTTAATGCTTCTTTAAGTGCCATTAAGTCCCAAGTCCGATCATGTGCCTCTATTAACTCCTAAACCTGCTACTTTATGACCCTTTGTGCCCAAGTTATTTGCTTGTTGGCTAAGGGTGGCTTCTACCTATAAATAAGACTACTTTGGCATGGTTTCAAGAGTGAAATTGTATCCTCCACCCTCAAGGACGAATTTACACCAAAACATAGGTGCAATTCCAGCCTCCACCCTAAAGGAAGAATTGTCACCAAAGGAAAATCTAGCCTCCACCCTAAAGGAAGAATTTCCACCACCTTATCTCACCCAAAAGACCATAAACCTTTGCCATTCATGGAGGACGTATCACCAAGAAGTATTGGAGCGATTCTCTAGTTTGGTTAGATGTTGTAGTTGATTGGAGGCTTGAAGGTTGCTATAAATCTTTCACCTTTGCCTATTTGTAATTCATACTTCGGGTAAACTCTTGTTACATTTATGATGTTGAATTCTATTATTAATGTTTGGTTTCTATGATTATGTTGATGTGACTTCTTAATACTTGTTTGGTTTATATGATAACTTGTGATAATAGGATGTTTGGATAATATTAGTGTTTGTTTGATAACATCATATTTGGTTAAGTTGGAACTTGTCTTGTTTATTGTTTTGATTAATCATTGTTGGATCTAAATGTCGAAAGGATTCTTAATAGTGGTTGATTTCAATTCATTAGTCGACAAATGTTTTGGTCTTGTACTTTGTGACGATTGTATAAGAAACTTAATAAACATGACAAGTGAATGTTTAATTTGGATTAAAGGTCGAAAGACATCTTTTGAATATGTGTTCATCAAATAAATGGAACTTCACAAATTAATAACATCAAAGTTATGGGATCGAAAGAACATCTTTGTTTGTTGTTGGTTTAGACATGAGTTTTATGACGTGACCAATTGATTAAGACTTATGTATATTTGATTTATAAAACACTAATTTAGTATTGGTTCTAGAGGCCGAAAGGAACACCAATATGTTTTCCAAACTAGTAAAGGCTTACACCAAGTCCTTACGCCAAGTCCTAGTTAAGGCTCACACCAAGTTCTTACTAACTTGTTATCATTGCCAAACATGTATGTTCTTTGTGTGTTAGTTCTCATATTGCTTTTCTTGTTGGTTTGATCCGTGACAATCATAACCATCAACTTGTTACTTGCTTAAACAAACAAACGACACTTGAGTACAACCAAGTCTCTTGGGACGATCTTGACTTACCCACCTTTACTACAACGGACGAGTATACTTGCTCGTATGTGTTCCTAATTAATCGGTAATTCATGTTTATAAATTTAAAACCTCGTGTGAACGCATCAAGTCTTTATGCACGATCCGAACACATCAAGTTTTTGGCGCCGCTGCCGGGGACTTGCGTTTGTATTTTTGTGTTCGTTTGTTTGTTGAAATGTTTGCTTGAAATGTTTGATCGATTGCTTGTTTGCTTGTTTTCTCATGATTGCGCTTCTTGCTCTTTGTCTAATAATTTTCTCATTGCTCATAATTGCTTAAACCAAATCCCAACATCATCAAAATTTGGTTTCATGTGTTCTAAAAATGCTCATTTCAATGTTTGCTTCACAAGTTTTCTCGAAATAGTTTTTGCGAAAAAAAATAAAAACCCACCCAAACAATCCCAACCGAATCGGATGGATTTCCATCCGATCGGATGGAGCTCTCGGTAAAAAAAAAAAGATTTTTTTTAAGTTTTGTTATTTTTCATTTTCTTTAGTATTTAATGTTTGGTTTATGTTAGTTAAAGTTTATAAATAAAACTTATATAAATAAAATATTAAAAAAAAAAAAAAAAAAAAAATATTACCGAGCCTTCTTTCCGATCGGTTTGACATTCAACCGTTCGGCTGAACCACCTAAATCATCCCAACCGATCAGTCACTGCCAGTAACCGATTCGGTTGGAGTCTTCTGTCCCAATTTTTTTTTTAGTTTGTGTTTTTCTTGTTTTGTGAGTTTTAGATATGATCTCTTGCATGTTTTTGTGTTTCTTTTTAGTTTGTGTTTTTCGTGTCTGGATTAGTTTCGTATTAATTTGGAATAAGACTATCTTGTTTTAGATTGTTTTGTTTTGATTTGTGTTACGTGACTAATTATGTTTGTTTGAGTCTATGTGCTTGTCGTTTTCTGTGATCGTGCTTTTATTTGCTTGTTTTTGTTTTAAGTGTCGGTATATATGTGTTTATGTGTTATGAATTTTTCTTGTGTTTATTTTTGTGTTCGTTCCCTTTTGTGTTCTTGTTTTAATTTGTCAATAAAAAGTTTTTAGTAAAACTTGTTAGTTAAAAAAAATAATAATAATAAAAAAAATAAAAAATAATAATAAAATAAAAAATAAAAAAATTAAAAAAGTTTTTACGATCTGTTCAACCGATCGGATGTGCGAGTATCCGATTCGGTTGGCGAGTTGCATGTTTTACGAATTGTCCAACCGATCGGTTAGATACTCTTACCGATCGGATGGTCGTCTCGATAAAATTGAACAAACCCAACCGACCGGTTAGATACTCTTACCGATCGGATGTGGCTCTCGGTAAACTTTGTTAACTTCCAACCGATCGGATGGAATGATAACCGATCGGATGGTCAGTTCGGTAAAATTAAAAAAAAAAAGTTATTTTCATTTTTCGTATTGTGTTCCTGTGTGTTTTTGTTTTAGATCGAGTTCATGTTTATGTTTTCCATGAGTGTCTAATGCTTTTGTGCACTTGCTTAGATGATGTTTATTGCTTAGTGATTTGCGTATGATTGTGATAACATGTTTTAATTCAATTTCAAGTCAATTCTAAGATCCAATTGTGGTTAAGTTTCATAGTGGCATTTGTTGGTCAAGTTTGACTAGTTAGTAATAATGAAAGTTCGAAGATTTATTGTTATTTAACTAGTTATAATCATTTGTCTATGAATGATTGCTTTGTAACTATTGTTCTTGGTTAAACAAAAGAAACTTAATTGTGATTGTAATAAGAATACTTTTTGTCTATCAAATGGGATTGATTGAAAACCACCTAAGCGTATTTGATAAACAAAAGGCTATTTTTGTGTTTAAGTTTGTTATATCAAGCTTATGAACCTTGAATTGATCTTGAATTGATTGGTTAGACTTAATGCTTGTTTTTATAATCTAAAATCTTGACGAAGGTTTAACTTGTAAAAACAATAGATTGGTTTATCAAACTAATTATCATAACCAACATGCTAGCAAAGTTATCACAATCATGCTTATTAAGAGTTGTATACTAGTCTAAGCAGGTGTAGTTATTTTATTCTAAATGTCTTTTGGTTTTTGCAAGAGTATCATTTCTTTTATTCTACTTAAATTTGTTTTCATTTTATTTTAAATTTTGTTAATTTAGTACGTTGTGAATAAATAAGTACTTGTTTTTTTTAAAAAATAAAAAAAAATGTTTTGAACTTTGTGGGTATGTTCACTGGAAACCCTCACGAGACTTCACTCGTCCACTCGGGCCACCGAGGGGTTTAAAAGGCTTGTTGCATACGCTAAATGCAACCGTGATGCCTACGAAAGTGAGTTTTAGAATTTTACGCGTTTTTTTTTGTAGTTTAGTTTATTTTTGCAGATTTAATAAGCTCTTGGAGATTGGATTATTGGTGATACTATACTTGGTGTGGAGATGTTTTGTTGAATGAGAAATTGATTGATCTCATAAGCTTATGCTAGTATTTGCTTAGCACCTTATCATATGGAGTTCGATCTTGATTTCTTGGCCCGGGAAGTTTCGTTTCTCTTGGACTATTTATTTAATTATTTATTTTTCCCAATTTTACATGCTTTGAAGTTTATTTTTCACAATGAGTACAATGCTTAACTTAAGTGTGGGGGAAAGTTAGATAGTGGAAAAACGAAACTGCTTTTCAAATTTATAATTTTTTAGGCCAATTTTAAAAGATTTGTAAACTTGTTTGCCCTTTGTGATCTAATTGTTTTCACGCTTTTAGGATAATATATTAGAATAACTGGATCAATCCACTGGTGAAATCTGTAATTTTGAAAAATTCGAGATGTGTCCTGATTAATATTGCAATCCATTCTGGGATCGATAACATTTGCTAGCACATATTATAACCCTTTCCACTAAATTGTGAGGATTTGAGCCTGTTCTATATATATAGCATACATCTTTTATGCTTGGATCTTTTGCTATGAGTGTGCCGGTGATTTTATTTATTCTAGAACTTGTACTTGTAAATCATTACCAGACCGCAGTAAGATCGCATTCATGTGATATAAGTGTATTCGTGTGATAAAGAGGCACCCTTAGGATAAAACCAAATGGCCTTCCGTTTGCATCTAATGATATATTAGCTAGCCACATTGGCTAGTTAACTACCCATATGGACCCATTTGTTAGCGTTTATCTTTAGCGCTAGATACCCCTAGTTAAACCCTCCGAGCCATCCTTTTCATTTTTGATTAAATCCAGAAAAATACAAAAAGATTTTACACTTTAAACCTTAGCCTAACCCCTTGTCAAAGTCTAAATGGTTGGTTGCTAGTTGCTTGGTATGTTGGATTGTTTTTGATGATTAATAGTTTGGTTACACTTTGTTATTTGAATGTGCCGTTCCGACAAAGACGAAGGATGCATACTTCTTATTTGTATTTTTGTGGTGTATGCTTATGCGAAGTGTGGGGGAGATGTGATGTATGAAAGAGAGGTGTTGAAAAGAAAAAAAAATGTGAAAAAAAAAAAAGAAAAAAAAAGAAAAAAAAAATGTGTGAAAAAAAAAAGGGAAAGAAAAAAAAAATGAATAAGTCATCGAAGAAAAAAAAGGAAAAGAAAAAATATATGATGTGACAATGTGCTATATTATTATGAAGATGAAGGAAGATGAAGTATGTTTGAAATATCGATTAGCCAATGTGCTAAGACGTGATATACATATATATTTGGTGATCGATATGTGAAGAGGAGAAAGTTGTTAACTATAATTATTTACGGGTTTGCGGTTTGTTCGGTAACTAGCAACATGGGTATTAGACTTGACTTTATTTTTCTTTTAAAACCAATTTCATAAATATTCCCATGCTTTATCCCTACCCTTTTGACTTTGTGAAATTATCAAGTGTATTGACATGTAGTGACCATCCGATTTCTTGAGGAATTAGGTAGCGTTGTTAGCGATCTAAGGTTATCCTTAGTGACCATCCGTTATTTGGTGATGCAAGAATTCGTTGTTAGCAAGCTATTATGTTTTGCATAAGATAGTTGCACGTAAGTCTGTTATAACCCTTTAAGCCTTAAACCCGAATAAAAGACCTCTTTAGATGTTTACACTTGGTGCTTACGCCTCGTCGGTGGAGTTTTGTTTCTTGTACAAGCCTATGGTAATAAACGGATCATGACTGAGCGATGAGTGTGATTTCTCTTATATATACTCCACTACCTAAATAAATGAGTGATTGAGTGAATTATACTTCGTTTCTTTTTCGTGAGGTGTTTAGAAATGTTACTCAAGCAAGAAAATCTTTATACATCTCGGTTTTTCACCAAAAAGCTTAAAAATGATGAATCTTATCTTGTACTTGTACTTGGTAGATTTGCATCATAATTTTTATAATCATTTTTTATGCACCATGGGGGATTTATTTTTCTTTATATTTGCTTGAGGGCAAGCAAACCCTTAAGTGTGGGGGAGTTTGCGCTCATTTTTCGCTTATTTTCTCTTTTATTATTAAATATATATAAAAAAAAAAAAAAAAAAAAAAATTTCTCTGTCCAACCGATCAGATGTGAGAGCATCCGATTCGGCTGGCATGCTGCATGTTTTTACGAATTGTCCATCCGATCGGATGGAAGTGCAAACCGATCGGATGGATGCCTCGTTAAAGTTTTCAAAAGTTCAATTTTTCTTTTCGTTTTGTCATTTAGATATGCATTTTAATTTTTCTTTTCTTAGATTTGCTTGAGGGCAAGCAAAGTTCAAGTGTGGGGGATTTGATAACGCTCAAATCTAACATGTTTTTAGGAGCGTTATTGTGGATTTTATGCATATATATTGGTCACTTTTATGAACTTATGGTACTTAATGGAGTATAATTTACATTTTAGGTTCATGGAAGCTCAAGTACAAGAAAACGAGGAAAAAGACGAAGAAATGATCAATAAACGAAGATTTATGCATGTACGAAGAGTTCCCGACAAATGAGAGTCTCTTGGAGTATGTTCGAGAAGATAAAGTCATGAAGATTGTCACTCCAAAGACTCAAGAATAAAGCACAAGAGGGAAAACGAGGAAAGAAATGAAGAAAAGAAGCTTAAACGAAGAAATAATGGAAGACTCGTTGTTCCCGACACACCTCCACCATTTTGGCCATAACTCGAGCATACGAACTCGGATTTAGTTGATTCAAGTGGCCACGGAAAGCTAAGAGAAAGATCTACAACTTTGGTTTTTATCACTTCTGGCTAGGAGGCTCCATCCGATCGGTAGGAGCCCGCATCCAATTCGGATGGAGCAAACTTGACTTTTACGAGAGCTCCAACCGATCGGTATTGCCCCGCATCCGATCGGTTGGCTGAAACTGCCTTCTCCAAGTTATTTTTAATGCTTCTTTAAGTGCCATTAAGTCCCAAGTCCGATCATGTGCCTCTATTAACTCCTAAACCTGCTACTTTATGACCCTTTGTGCCCAAGTTATTTGCTTGTTGGCTAAGGGTGGCTTCTACCTATAAATAAGACTACTTTGGCATGGTTTCAAGAGTGAAATTGTATCCTCCACCCTCAAGGACGAATTTACACCAAAACATAGGTGCAATTCCAGCCTCCACCCTAAAGGAAGAATTGTCACCAAAGGAAAATCTAGCCTCCACCCTAAAGGAAGAATTTCCACCACCTTATCTCACCCAAAAGACCATAAACCTTTGCCATTCATGGAGGACGTATCACCAAGAAGTATTGGAGCGATTCTCTAGTTTGGTTAGATGTTGTAGTTGATTGGAGGCTTGAAGGTTGCTATAAATCTTTCACCTTTGCCTATTTGTAATTCATA
The DNA here is from genome assembly GCA_021014915.2 of Artemisia tridentata subsp. tridentata. NCBI lineage: Eukaryota > Viridiplantae > Streptophyta > Magnoliopsida > Asterales > Asteraceae > Artemisia > Artemisia tridentata. The sequence continues at coordinate 269,708,968 of CP139502.1, forward strand.
CTTCGGGTAAACTCTTGTTACATTTATGATGTTGAATTCTATTATTAATGTTTGGTTTCTATGATTATGTTGATGTGACTTCTTAATACTTGTTTGGTTTATATGATAACTTGTGATAATAGGATGTTTGGATAATATTAGTGTTTGTTTGATAACATCATATTTGGTTAAGTTGGAACTTGTCTTGTTTATTGTTTTGATTAATCATTGTTGGATCTAAATGTCGAAAGGATTCTTAATAGTGGTTGATTTCAATTCATTAGTCGACAAATGTTTTGGTCTTGTACTTTGTGACGATTGTATAAGAAACTTAATAAACATGACAAGTGAATGTTTAATTTGGATTAAAGGTCGAAAGATATCTTTTGAATATGTGTTCATCAAGTAAATGGAACTTCACAAATTAATAACATCAAAGTTATGGGATCGAAAGAACATCTTTGTTTGTTGTTGGTTTAGACATGAGTTTTATGACGTGACCAATTGATTAAGACTTATGTATATTTGATTTATAAAACACTAATTTAGTATTGGTTCTAGAGGCCGAAAGGAACACCAATATGTTTTCCAAACTAGTAAAGGCTTACACCAAGTCCTTACGCCAAGTCCTAGTTAAGGCTCACACCAAGTTCTTACTAACTTGTTATCATTGCCAAACATGTATGTTCTTTGTGTGTTAGTTCTCATATTGCTTTTCTTGTTGGTTTGATCCGTGACAATCATAACCATCAACTTGTTACTTGCTTAAACAAACAAACGACACTTGAGTACAACCAAGTCTCTTGGGACGATCTTGACTTACCCACCTTTACTACAACGGACGAGTATACTTGCTCGTATGTGTTCCTAATTAATCGGTAATTCATGTTTATAAATTTAAAACCTCGTGTGAACGCATCAAGTCTTTATGCACGATCCGAACACATCAAACACCATCTGTAACTTGCCTCACACGCCAGTTTTCTTTTGCAGTTACTCTTTTAGAGCATTAATTACTGACAACACCGGCACCGTAACATTAACTTGCTTCAGTGATGAGGTGCACTCGATAGTCACAGAATGCAACAAAGTGGTTCGAGAAGAAAGACATCTAAATCCGTACACAATACCGCCATCGCTACAAGCATTGGAAGGAACAACAAACCTATTTCAGCTGCATTATGATCCGGAAAGTAATAAAGGAAGTTTTCTGATCAGGTTGTTTCCATTTTCCAGATACTATCGTCTATCTTTTTCTTCTGTTTGGTCATTTGTCATAATCGACAACAATGGTGCCTCATATATGCTTATACGAATGGCATAATGTTAAAAATTGGGTCAATATTTTTTTTGAAATCCAGTGTAGTCATTTAGATCTAATATGCCCTTTTTATTTCAATCAGAGGTGGATTTGCAGCACTCTGCCATCTGGATGGCTGGTGTGTATTTGATGATATTAATGCAGTTCCCTGAGAATAAAGTAGTCATGAAGCTCACACGTGCAGAATTTGTTGAAGCACAAGAGGTTTGTTGTCAAATTTCAGTATTAGGGTTGCCTTTCATATTTATTTTTACTTATGGTGCCTGAATATAGAAACAAAAACATTGTCTGTATGTATGAGCCGATGAGTCTGTAAATGCCATTATGTAATTTATATTAATTTCTTATTCTTCTTAAGTCGTTTGACAATCTCTGATAATAAATATAGATTCTAATTTTATACGAGCCAGTTTGAACTGCTTCAATAGGATCATGAAGCTCTATTATTATATGTCAAACTAAAACAATAATATTTTCATGTTTGTAGGCATTATTGAAAATGAGAGGATGGTTTAACCGTTTCCCCACAATTTTGCAAGCATGTGAAAGCATTATTGAGATGCTGAGAGGGCAATATGCTCATTGCATAGCCTGTTATAATGAAGCTGCTTTTCACTTTTTTTAGGCATCAAAGGTATGTTGGCTTTGGTATATCTTTAGACAGATTATGAACTTAGGAGGGCCTTGCATATGTAATCTATAAAGTGTATACAGTCAGACAACACCTAAATGATAAAATGGTAACACAATCACTACTTAAGATGTTTGCACAAGGTAGTTATTATGTGACAGAATATGGTAACCATTTTTCGAGATAAAATGGGAACACAAATCCACCTCAGTATTTGCAAAATACTTCGGCTATCTTGGTCATTTTATTGCATAATCAGTATTTGTCAAACACTTAAACGATTGGTTATATGATTATAACAGTTTCAATCAGAAAAAGCACATTCGGACCTCATACTAACCAATTTATTACAGATGGCTATCTGATAATCACTTAAAAATGTAGCCAAACAACCCTTTTAATAACTTAAAGCTTGACTTTGCCAACTCCATACCATTCTCAGGTTGGATTTCCAGGCCAGACCACACGTATGAGGTGCATCTGCATTCAGAAATCTTAATGCCATGTTCTCCACATTTTTCTTAGTTTGTTGAAATTCTTTAAGTGCAGGTTGTTTTGCCTGAAGGGTCAAAGGATATATCCGTTTCAGTTCCTTTCTCTGTAAAACAGTCACAAGAGGTACTGCAAAACCAGATATTAGTGCCCATTAAGTTAAATTCTGTTTGTTGACCCTTTATTTTCTTTTCAGACAACATTTTCACACTTGGATATTGCTGGTAGATCCACGATTGTAATTGAAAAGTCTAATGTCATCCCAGAGAATAACCAATATTTCCAGGTATAATTAACGCAACCTTGTTAGACTTGGAGGTGTTTAGATGTGCATTTTGAAACTGATTACATTAGATTATTAGATATTATATACTACCTCCGTCCCATATTAAGTGTCCATAATGGAATCTTAGGATGTCCCAAATTAAGTGTCCATGGAATATTTTCAACCAATGAGAAGAGACTTTAGTGGGTAATAGTGATATTTGATTGGTGGAGAGTGTAGTTAGTGGAATTTCTTAAAACTTTGTGCATTTGGAAAATGGACACTTAATATGGGACGGAGGGAGTATTAGATAATCAGTTGTAATAGTGGTGTTACACAAGATAATGGTTATATGTGCTTCAACCGTTTAAAGGATAATCTGAAATTAGAATTAGATAATCAGCTGTAATAGTGGTGTTACTGAGATGAAGCCGTTTGCGGTTGCTAAAGAGTTGGTTCATGAAATTGAGATCTCACATTGGGGAAATGTACAAGTGACTGAACATTATGAAGTTGTTCACGGTGGTGCTCAAAGCACTGGTGAATTTTCAAGGTATCGTTTTAAATTCTACTTTGCACTGTTAGTTTATGGTGTTTGGATATGTGATTTAGAACTGATTGTCTAATTATTGCAAGTTTTGGTCATTAAACTTTATTTTTGATATCTTATCCCTTCGCACAATTATCAGCGAGGTTAATGTAATTTCATTTTAGTAGAGTTTGGTTTGAGTATAAGATGCTTGGAAGCATTATTACTTTTTATTAACTTTTGTTTTCTTTTTGATTGCATCAGAACCCGACATGTCATTCACTCGAGAATAGTGGTATCCAACTAAAGACATAAAACAGGAACATTTCTCACAAGAGTTCAACAATATTGGACTTCCAGCACCATCAGGGACCAACGTAATTACATGGAATCTGAACACCAGACCAATACTCATAATCAAGGTCTTTAGAGGTAAAATTCAAACCACATATGCTACTTTTCCGTACAGATCTTTAGCTGTTTTTTTTACTTGATGGTGAATCCATTATTTGAATCTGAGAGATTCTAATGTTTCAACGAAAGTAACTGTTCATGAAGTAATGCCATGCGCAAAAGCAGTATTAAGTTTCAATGTTCCTGGTCACAAATCTGGGACGCTTGATGTTCAATATCTTGAACTTTAATATTCCATTAGTCTTTGTATGCATCTACTTTTAGAATATTAAAGTTCAAGTAGTGCCTATGTCTAAGCATAATTGTTGGGGGCATTATTTATCATAGTTAGCGGTCAAATCTTATAAGGAAAAACTCCATATTCCCTTTGTCTAAACTTGAGCGGATCAAATCTAGCTTCCGAATGAGTAAATACATTATGATCACTGCTATGCTTACTTAGTGCTATGCTTACTGATGCGCGTGATGTGTCGTTGCGGTTTAGCAGTTTTAATGCCTACTCAAGTTTTAAATTTATATTTAGCCGACTTATCAATAACACACACACTTAACGAGCAGTGTACCCGGTCAGTATGAAGATAATGGTAAGTAGAGTGTCGATCACTAAGAGTGGAACGTATAATCTTGTTAATCTAATCAGTATTTTAATATCCTAACGCAAGGGGGTTTCAGCCTGAGAGACTGGCACAGTTTTGTTTGCAATTAAATAATAAAATAAACAAATAGGCACGAATCAGCAAGTAGCACACACGTACACAGATAGATACTAGAGACAATAAGAGGGCTGTCCTTATGATTAAGTAGATTGTCACTTGTTTTATTGATAGCTTTATATGAAGTGTATGTAATTAACCCTTTCTCGTTGGTCCTATTCTTATCGGCGAGTAAACCCTTAATGACGACTTATGTCTAAAAGTTATTCCTAAGTGATCAATTTAGAAACAACCGTGGGAGCCACACCTTGTCCCGCAGTCGGGTGCCCGCAAGCCACTAATAAACACAGAGGTGGTCAATGCACTAATAAGTAGTAACCAAAGACATCAACATATAAACTTTAATTGATGGGAAAGCAAGTATTAAAGGGAGTGCAATCTTTCCGTTGTCACATTACACAAGCCACCAATCCTGATGAATTAAAGTTTGCTAAAACAATAAAACAAAACTACTTAATGAATTAAATACATGCAGCACCTTCTTACAGCTCTTGTATCTTCGATTTGGGTGTGTCTTGTGCTGCCTTCTTGACTGAATTCGTCCTTCTCTTCTGTTCGGTCTTTAGGTTTTCGAACTTCCGACTCTCCCCGATTCTCTTTAATGCGTCTGGTCTACGGGGTATTTATAGTTTGTGTCTGAGGAAAGATGCGGCGCATCTACTTAAGTAGATGCGGCGCATGTACTTAACTTCGCGTGGGGTCCAAGATTATAATATTCAGGAATATTCGTACACCGCCAGAAGATGCGGCGTAACTCTTTATTAGATGCGGCGCATGTCCTCTTGTATCTTGGATCGTGTCTGGTGACATCTTGATAGAGATGCGGCGCATGTTGATAGTGAGATGCGGCGCATCTGGAGCAGAATTGACTTGATCTTGTCCATGTCAGTAGACTCTTCACTTTATGCACGTTTTGCTCCATTATTAGTCCAAAATCGCCAAGTTTCACCAAATGCTTGTTTTTACCTGAGAATTACAAAAGTAAACGATTAAGTATCAATCCTCATACATAATATAGTAAAACAAGTCAAATTAATAGGATAAATGATAGTAATAAAATGTACTTATTTGAGTTCATCAAATATCCCCCCACTTGAACTTTACTTGTCCCCAAGTAAACCTTAGATTAAATCTCATGAAAATGTATCCTAAAAGATGTTAGGATTTATTTTTATATTTAAGCATGTATTCGTTTATATCGTAATCACACAACTAAACACTTAACGAATTAGAAGTAAAATAAAATAAGTCGATAAAAGCAAATCTAATCGTTTAACTGTCCAGTCGCGACGAATATTCTATCATAAGCTTGGCAAGTATACACATCTCCACCACTAAAGCTAAGGAATAACAAGTCTAAAGCGGTAAAAAGGGTTTTTAGGCTTAAGGGTTAATTATTCTCTTTTCTATCGATCTCAAATTCCAGAAAAGGCGACAAAATCACAAATACATGATCGAATCCACGAACACGATACTTGCAATTGCTCAAATCCTTAACTCGAATAGGCTAAAGATAGGTCCAAACTTTACCAATAATAATATATCAAAAAGGGCGACAAAATCATAAATACATAGCCGAATCCACGACTACGATACTTAAGATTGCTCAAATCCCTAATCTCAATAAATCAAAGGTTCGGTTGGATAAAGAACAATACAGGGTATGGATAATTTTTGGGATATAAATTGGTGTAAAAATAAAAAATAAAAATAAACAAAACAAATAAATTAAAATCCTAAGTGTGGTTAATCACTATCCCAACCATCCCATGAATAAGACTCATATCATTGAATAACTCACGCTTTAACACTTGAAACACACGCTTTAGGTAGACACGAATTATACTCAACAAAATCTTAATCAAAGAATAATCCTTAATTGGCATTCCCATAACTGCCAATTCCCATTCAATCCATAGATATAGTACAACAAATAGTGGCCATATGAACCACTTACATAACTTTACATCGTTGGCTTAAAATAAACATCCAACTCTTTTTTTCTTTTTTTTTTTTTTTTTTTTTTTTTTTTTTTTTTTTTTTTTTTTTTGAAACATAAACATAGATGTGTAAAATTTCACCACATCACTACAACTTTCTTTCCGGATAATTTTTTCATACTTTTCATAACTTCAGAAATAATGGTAATAGTGAAAGTAGTAAACACACGAAAAATAAACTCAAAAATATACAATATTTACTTTCACTCCAATTGCATTGTGCAATTTCCCGACCTAACCATATATAATGAATTACGCACGCGAACACAGGTAATGTAAGGAAACACACTCTGCCTATAGCAATTAACCAACCACGGATTCTAATCTACAGGGTAGGCTAAGGTTTAAGGTGTAACGAAACATTTTAAACATAGGTGTAAGAAACGAAAGGAATGGCTCTGAGGGTTTTTCTAGGGGTATCTTACTCTTAAAATGAGAGTAACAAAAGGGTTTATACGGGGGTTAACTAACCAGTGTAGTTAGTTAATAACACATAACATATAAAGGCTATTTGGTGTAATCCTAGAATTTTACCAATTTAGAAAAGTCATTCCAATTAAATAAATAATACTCATTATGGTGGTCTCGAATAGTATACAAGCCAAGTTCTAAAGTTTACAAGTCACCGGCACACTCATAGATTTGTGAATTTTGGAAAAATCACAATTTTTGAAAATAACGTCTTGTGTGCAGTTATGCAACTTAGATCTTAAACAAAAACATGCTAAAAAAAAATTTTTAAGTTTGATATATTAAGCACATTTTAAGCATAATTTTTGAAAAAGTTTAGGACAAGTAATTGTTAAGTGTTCTAATTCTCCTATCCCCCCACTTAAGTTAAACAACGTCCTCGTTGTTTGTATAAAAGGTTAAAAACTGGAAATAAAAAGAATTAGAACGGAAAAACTCCCCTGAGATTTGCTCGGTATGATCCTCCATTAGTATATGAGCAAAAATCAACTTCTTGTGGATTAGAACGTTAAAGCTTCATACTTGATTTATCCACAGGAAATCCAGGAAACTATAATACCACCAACACTTTAAAACACACCTAAGATAAGAAAGGTTCAACTTGCATAATACATTAGTAGTTAGGAAAAATAAAACTTAAAAATTAAAACTGAAAATCATCAGGTCAGTCGATGCGCCGTATCTTATTGAAGAAGATACGCCGTATCGAGCCTGGAATAAATACGGATCAGAATAAAGATGCGCCGCATCCTTAACCAGGGATGCGCCGCATTAAAATAAACTGATAAATAGTTTTAAAGTCGAAAAATAAAAAATGCAGAAAAATAAAATAAGATATGATCATTGCAGAGAATGCGTCGCATCTCAGGACTGAGATGCGCCGTATCTTCGTGCGGCCTGGACTGACTCGACACAGAAAACAGAATGATAAATGATAAATCCGGGTTGTCTCCCGGTCAGCACTTGTCTTTATTCCAGAGTCTTCAAGTTAGACTCACGTTCAGCTCCTTAGTATCGATCATTGAAGGAGTCGGAAACATCACGCTCCTTCATCCCCAATTTAGTAATATTGAACACTCCTTGCTCGTCCTTAATTTCCACGCCGTTTTTCTTTAATATCTGTATAAACAAAGTCCTGTCCCTTTCGGGCAGAGATGACAAAATGATAGACGGGAAATTCTTATTATCATACAGGCACAAATAAGCAAGGTGGGGTGGTAGTTCAATAAACACATCATTGTTCAAATTCGTCTTCTCAACTACTCTCCTACGTTTATTAATTACTACACAATCATACCACTCATCATCAGAATCACTAACAACATCGCGTCTAAGTTCGGTAGGTACATTAAGGTCAATGAATTCCTCAAAGTCTTCATGATTAGGATTAGCTGAGTTGTTTTGAATCAATGTTTCTCCCATAAGTCTAGCTTCAAGATCGAGGTCCATACGCTCTCTTAATCCTAGCACATAAACACCTCTAATTATGCTTTTAACTGGATCTTGGCACTTATAGACTAGTTTATTATTCCCTACCCTTAATGAAATTTTTCTCTTAAACACATCAATCTTAGCATGGGCAGTAGACAAGAAAGGTCTTCCGAGGATTAAAGGAATCTTAACATCCTCGGGCATGTCTAGTATAATAAAGTCCACGGGAAAAATAAACTGCTCAATTTTAACTAGCACATTATTAGCAATCCCTTCAGGTCGTTTTACTGTTTTATCAGCCAATTCAATAAGTAATTTAGTTGGTGCTAATTTTCCTAGTCCTAGGGTAGCGAATGTCTTAAGAGGCATAACACTAACACTAGCTCCTAAGTCAGCCAACACATTATTGAAAGATATATTATTAATAGAACAAGGTAGAGTAAAACTTCCTGGGTCTCTTTCTTTATGAGGCAAGGCATTTGAATCGGTTGCAGGGCTCTCTTCTTTCATTGTTGCCTTGATCTCCTCTTCAATTTTTGTCTTCTCTTTTAGTAGTCTCCTTAAGCTGATTGAAGAGTTAAAGAAAAATTCGGGTCTTGCACCATCATTACCATTAATCGATCTTCTAGGTATATTAGGAGTGACTTCTTCAGTGGTGCTTATGGCCTTGACATGATCCCTTGGGTTGGTTTCAGTTGAGCTCGGTAAACTTCCATATCCCCTTTCTTGAAGAACTTTGCTCATTTGACCAATTTGTTGTTCCAATGCTTTGATCGAAGCTCCTTGATTTCTTGTAGTAGTGTCCGTTGAAGCTCTAATTTCCTTGATCATAGCAGTATTCTCTTCATGTCTTTTAGCAGCATCGGCCATAATTTGCTTTAAAGTATCATCTAAAGTCTGCCTCCTCTCTTGATAAGCGGGATTGAAGTTGTTCTTTTGATAGAATCCCGGACTAGCTTCCCTAAATCTTGCTGAAGGTCGGAATGGTTGTCCAAATTGGGTGTAATAAGCTTCTTCAAACGTCTCACTTTCATTCTTGCTCGGGCAATCCTTAGTGTAGTGAGGTCCTTCACACTTTTCACATCCAACTTGGGCAGCATACGCTCTTTCATCGCGCTTCTTCATTTCTCTACTGATTTTATCCAATTGAGCTTGAATAGCAGCAATCCCGTCAAAATTAGTGCTGCTCTTAGATCTAGTAGAGGTCCCATCGTGCCATTTCTGAGAATGATCAGCAGCTTCTTGGATCGCTTTCCTAGCATTAGTTGCACTCATCTGAGGTACAGCTCCCTTAGCATCCAAAATCTGTCTTGTAGGCACGTCCAATCCCTGATAAAACAATATTATTTCCTGCATAGGGGTTAGATAGTGTTGAGGACATTTTATCAATAAATCTTTAAATCGTTCCCAAGCTTGATAAAGGGTTTCATCAGGCTCTTGCTTGAAACTATTGATAGCCTCCATCTTTTTAGCTGTCTTAGCAGGTGGACAATATCTCTTCAGGAATTTGCTTTTCAAACCTTCCCACGTAGTGATTGAACTAGCAGGTTCATTCCTTAGCCACTTGTTAGCAGCTCCTTTTAGTGAGATTGGGAAGATTCTTAGCATGAGTTGATCGGTATTGACACTTTCTGTAGTAAACAAATCTGCAATCTCCAGGACCTTTTCAACATGCTCATTAGCATCCTCTTGTTCCGTCCCACTGAAAGCATTCTCTCTGAGCTCTTTGAGAAATTGTCCCTTCAACTCAAATTTTGACTTGTCATCAAACTTAGGTCTAGCAACTCCTGAAGTGTAATCAGCACGGGTATTGTTCATGTATTCCTCCATAGTAGTGTTTTCGCCCATTATTTCTGTTTCAACTTCCTCTTTTTCTTCAGAAAAGTAATCAAGCTCGAGTGAACTTGAAAGATCAAAGCTTCTTGTGTTGAAAAGCCTTTTAAGCGAATGTAGGGCTCGTTCAGGATCTTCGAAAGGTTGAATCAAGTTCCTCGTAGAACTCCTGGTCATGCACTTCCTGAAATCAATCACAAAAGCATCAGTAGGGTATGCTCGAGAAAGTAGTATATCAGATAATTAATAACGAAAACGGAATACGAAAAATTAAAGTTACTGATATCTGCAGACGATGCGCCGTATCCAAAGAGTTGGATACGCCGTATCTTAATACGTTAAAATTTAATCAGACTTTTATTCAGAAAATAGATACGCCGCTTTAAATTTATGAATGCGCCGTATCGAATTAATCAATCAAAAATCAATTTATCTAATTAAAATTAAATGCGTCGTATTAACGAAAGTTAATGCGCCGTATTTTCGTTACGTTTAAAAATAAAAGATTTTTGATTCAGTAAGATGCGCCGTATCGACGGAAATCGATACGCCGTATTTGTTTAATAATTCGCAAACTGTTTTTAATTAAAATAATAGATACGCCGTATCTGCGAAAGCAGATGCGTCGTATTACTTTATCGCTTAGAAAAATTTTCTTGTTAAAAACAGATACGCCGTATCTTGGGGAAAAGATGCGTCGTATCGAATTAATTAAACGCGTTGTATTAAAAAAAATTAAACGCAATACGCCGTATCTGAGAGATCAGATGCGCCGTATCGTTTGATTTAGCACAGTACAACGATAGCAGAACAGAAAAATACGAAAAATAAAAACAAAAAATAAAACACACGAAACAAAAAATAAAACACACAAAAATAAAAACAAAAGCAAACAAATAACACACAATACAACAAATATGCAAAATAGTACAATGATGCAATTAATCTAATAAAAAGAAAAATAACCTAATTAAAATACTAATCAAATTAACAGATAATAACAATTCACTCCCCGGCAGCGGCGCCAAAAACTTGATGCGCGTGATGTGTCGTTGCGGTTTAGCAGTTTTAATGCCTACTCAAGTTTTAAATTTATATTTAGCCGACTTATCAATAACACACACACTTAACGAGCAGTGTACCCGGTCAGTATGAAGATAATGGTAAGTAGAGTGTCGATCACTAAGAGTGGAACGTATAATCTTGTTAATCTAATCAGTATTTTAATATCCTAACGCAAGGGGGTTTCAGCCTGAGAGACTGGCACAGTTTTGTTTGCAATTAAATAATAAAATAAACAAATAGGCACGAATCAGCAAGTAGCACACACGTACACAGATAGATACTAGAGACAATAAGAGGGCTGTCCTTATGATTAAGTAGATTGTCACTTGTTTTATTGATAGCTTTATATGAAGTGTATGTAATTAACCCTTTCTCGTTGGTCCTATTCTTATCGGCGAGTAAACCCTTAATGACGACTTATGTCTAAAAGTTATTCCTAAGTGATCAATTTAGAAACAACCGTGGGAGCCACACCTTGTCCCGCAGTCGGGTGCCCGCAAGCCACTAATAAACACAGAGGTGGTCAATGCACTAATAAGTAGTAACCAAAGACATCAACATATAAACTTTAATTGATGGGAAAGCAAGTATTAAAGGGAGTGCAATCTTTCCGTTGTCACATTACACAAGCCACCAATCCTGATGAATTAAAGTTTGCTAAAACAATAAAACAAAACTACTTAATGAATTAAATACATGCAGCACCTTCTTACAGCTCTTGTATCTTCGATTTGGGTGTGTCTTGTGCTGCCTTCTTGACTGAATTCGTCCTTCTCTTCTGTTCGGTCTTTAGGTTTTCGAACTTCCGACTCTCCCCGATTCTCTTTAATGCGTCTGGTCTACGGGGTATTTATAGTTTGTGTCTGAGGAAAGATGCAGCGCATCTACTTAAGTAGATGCGGCGCATGTACTTAACTTCGCGTGGGGTCCAAGATTATAATATTCAGGAATATTCGTACACCGCCAGAAGATGCGGCGTAACTCTTTATTAGATGCGGCGCATGTCCTCTTGTATCTTGGATCGTGTCTGGTGACATCTTGATAGAGATGCGGCGCATGTTGATAGTGAGATGCGGCGCATCTGGAGCAGAATTGACTTGATCTTGTCCATGTCAGTAGACTCTTCACTTTATGCACGTTTTGCTCCATTATTAGTCCAAAATCGCCAAGTTTCACCAAATGCTTGTTTTTACCTGAGAATTACAAAAGTAAACGATTAAGTATCAATCCTCATACATAATATAGTAAAACAAGTCAAATTAATAGGATAAATGATAGTAATAAAATGTACTTATTTGAGTTCATCACTTACATTATGGATCGAGACTGTGGCATGGTTGATACCATTACCAAACATAATGTGAAAATATGAGATCTTAACAAACTCACTTGAATATTTGTAGGAAGAGGAGAGATTGGCTACTGCAATAAGGGAATTGAAACAATATGTATCATTTTCTTGGGTGAGTATTCTTTTCTTATCATAGTCCACCAATCAAATTTACATTCTATTTATTCTGAATAAATTCCAATATTCAACAGCTGTCTAATATAAGTCACTGCACACCAAGTGTACGTTGTGTTAGTTTGGTATGTGTGTTTTGTGAAGGTATGGATATTGATTGAGGATCATAGTTGAGCAATGTTTGCCTATGTCATAGACAATATGAAACTTAAATGGTTAGTTCTTAAGCTTTAAAAATTGATCAAATCCTTTACTACATTTTATATAAAAAGGCATGATGTAAAATATTTCAGTTCACCATGTAGGCCTCTTGCAAAATGTTGGAGCTGCTCGTGTTCTAAGAACCGCTACTGCTGCACCCTTTCCACCATTAGAAGCGAAAGTATTTTCAATAGTTGTGCTCAGGCATATAGAGCACCACTAGGTAGGATCTCAAGTGTGATGTAACTCAACTAAACACATCATTCATGATAAAATGTCAAAGTCAAAGTTATGTACATTTAAGTATGTGAGTGAAGAGGTCTCCATTATTCTGTTTTACTGTTTGAATAAAGTATGGTCCAAAAAACAAATTTTTATGTATTGGATTGGCATGGTATATCAGTTGTTGATGAATGATGTACACCATTTTGTCATATATATTATGTACATTAGCATTTCATACAAATTTCTTATAATTGCAAGTTAGCTGTTTTTATGAACTCAAAACAATAATCTACTTTATTTCGTACATTATTGACGAATATTTATTTTATTTGTTCTCATACTTTTCATTGTTCTTTTTAAATATATTACATGAATATTCTTTTTTCCAATATTGTGTTTAAGATATTTTTCGTCATTCATAATTTATTTACGTTGGGTTAGAATTCGTCAAGTAATGTTAGGAAGCTAGCCCGCCCTTTCGATAAACCATGAGAGCCATAATGGGCCAAGGAAGAGGAGCTGGAAGGATGCTAATTTTCGAGTAAAACATAAATTCTGCATTAAGCGGTTTAAAGATACTTGATATATCCTTATGCAGATACAATTTTACATTTCATCATTTTAGAAATGAGACTCATGGACTATTGCTTTTGTATGAAATAAGTAAATGTGTTGAACATAGTTACTACTGGCTCAACTTTTTATGGTTCATTGTTATTATCTTCTTAGAATACATGTATGGCGTTATTTTTTATTTATGTATGTCCACTTAGAATTCATAAAATAATATTATAAAGCTAACCAGCCCATTGTGGGGGACTCTTTTTGTGCTCTTTTTGTCAAGCGATTCTGAATATAATGGTTGTTCTAAATCCTTTTACTTATAACTCCAAATTTTAGTCAACTAACTCCACTAAATTTTTTTTGCTACCATAATAGCCACGATAGCATATTAATACCACATGTTGATCTCATACATTTAGACTTAATAGGTTTATGTTTGTTTCAGGTTAACTCATAACATGATGTGAACGCAGGTTCTTCTAAGTTTCCATAAACTACTTGAGCTTGGATGTGTTGGCGATGACAAAGTACAATATTATAGCTTGGTTTGTCCATTCAGAACATTACTCGCGGTAATGACACATAATTCAGAAGCTGATTAGAAATGGATGTGTAGTTGTAAACCTTCTTTTATTTGTTATTTGTGAATATTATGTATTTTATTAACCCGATGATGGAGATGGAGCACTTGCTCTCAAACAAGCTACCATTAAAGTTATGTTTTGCAAATAAACTTCATTCTAATAATGGATTCCATGATTTGTATCAAGATAGAATTGTTCTTCAATTATTTAACATGTATAAATTTATTTTCTATGATACTTATCATTGTTCTTTTTACATATAATACATGAGCATTATTTTTGTGAACCATTATTTTGTTTAACATATTTGCCGTTATTCATTATTTATTTTACATGCATATAGTTTTGTCAAACAATATTATGAAGCGAACCCGCCCATCGGGCGGGTCATGAAGCTAGTTTGCTATATAAGTAGTAGAGATAGATTCGAAAAAAACTTACTATATAAAGAGAAAATCACTTTTCTTAAAACTTAAAAACTTAAAAAATAAATAAAGTTTAATTACTAATTTGAATTGATTAAAAATGATAACAACATGCATCATTAAATTAGTAGTTTAAATATTTTTTAATCCTCAAAATTTTATTATTTTTTGTTTTTAACTCATAGACGTTTTTCTCGCAATAACTACAAATTGAAATCTTAAGTGTTGTATCAATGGTCGAACACGAGAACCACAAGTTCACAAGAAAATTTATTTATCGATATACATCATCCATATAGATCGGTTTTTAATAAGTAACCGATCTATATATACTGTCTTAAAAAAATAAAATCTCCCTCTCAACATTTTCAGTTATTCCGCCATAGATTTCCCCAAAAAAACATAGCCCAAACCTATCATCTTCATCTTATCTCACATCCTCTTTCTCTCGTCGTCGACATCATTGCCATCGATCCTTGCCGGTCGTCGGTTGCATCCTCACCCACCACAGACCATGGCGATTCACCATCGTGACACGTGAAATCAAGTCACATATCAGGTACTTTATGTGTTACTATTTGAGGTGGTCATGAGTCAATTTCTTGTTTATATGATTTTAGGATTTAGGGTTCATGAAAGCCCCAATCTATATGAGCTTGGAACATGCTTTTTTCTACAAATGAAGCTAATTTACAAAATGGGTTATAAATGTTGGTGGATTGAAGAATGTGATTAAAGCGTGTAAGGAGATTGAGAAGATCGTTTATACGTCTTCCTTTTTCGCGTTGGGGTCGACTGATGGATATGTTGCTGATGAGACTCAAGTAATAATCTAGACCCTTCAGTTTTGTTATGATCATGACCAGATAATATAATTTATAGCGGTTTGACTGTTAAATTAAATTGACCTTTTTGGTTTTCCGAATTAGTAGACGTTTTGTTGAAATACCTTTCCTATAGTGCAGGCATTTTATACTGGTTAATCTTTTGACTGTATTAATTAACTCTAGGTCGTACAATACTATTATGATCATGATTCGGTTATATATTGTATCTAGGTGCGTGTGAATTATTGTTATGATCCAGTTATATGTGGAAACTGACCGGATTATATATAGTGATTGGGGAGGTTGATTTTCTGCATAGCACGGGTACACTTCTAGTCACATTAAAGTTGAGCTTTTTGGTTTCTCGATTTATTAGTTGTTGAAATTTGAAATAGGTTTTGGTAACTTAATCTTATGTTTGCACTAGTTTTAAATTTTAATTTTGGTTTTTTATTCCTAGTATATGTGGACAAATGAAGAATTGGTAAGGGGAAATGATCAAATGAATTGAACATATTTATTCGTTTAACTAGGATTGTAATTGAGTTTAAATGTATTTGACATAAACATCCAGTTTCGGTGAAAATGAACATCGTCGTTATCCCTATGCTACTTATGTACGTAACTCTTCACTTCTTGTTCAAAGTGATCCTTTTGTTTGGCAAGGAGTAACCTCGGAAGTGATTGCAAAAGAAGGTGTACCTATAGTGGCTGTTTATCCAGGAGTTATATACGGACCTGGTAAAGTTACTGCAGGAAACATGGTGGCCCGAATGGTAATTTTCGAAAAACTGGCTTGCTTATGTGCTTTGTAGAGCTAGTTAGTGGTTTATAACTTGATAATTTTGCATATCACACCAACTAGTGGTATATTATCTGCATTAAGTGTAACTTTCTGCTTTTGGAGTGTACGATTAGAACAAAAAGTTGGATTTTCAAAATTAGTTGCACGTAGAATTGAATCAGCTATGACAACCATGATCAAGTGCATTGTTTTTCTTGTGTGAGCTGATAGTGCCAAACGAAAACTGTGAAGGTGATCAATTTTGTGTGGTGTACTTAGTATATTTATTTCAATAGAGATGCTAAACATATTGCTTGTATGTCTCTCTTTTATGCTTCGACACGGGAAAGAAAGACATTTTAAAATGTAGATACTTGTGATCCCTTTTTTTATTTAGTCGACAAATAATTTAGTCATGCTTGATTAATGAGATCACCTGTGATTAAGATTTTGGATCTTCACATGCGTGCAATGTTATCATTTTCACTGCTACTGGTATTTAGATACTAGCCACCATTCATTAGGAATATTATTTGATTGTGACTCGTCTTTTGGTAATGGGTCAAAATGGGTTATAAATGAAAGACTCAAGCGAAGTAAGTCTCTCTTGTACGTAAATTTCTTATGTATCTTCAAATTCAGTGATGAGATAAGAGTACAAAAGAAAATTGTGCATATATGTGAAAGGACAGTGTGAATGTGTTCTGTACTAATATGTAGTTTGATACACGGAATAAACGATTAGTTCGAGGTTTAATACTATGTAAGATTAAGCTTTTGTATGATACTTTAAGGTTCTTTTTGTTTAATTTTTAATAAGATGATTTCCAATCAAGACTCTAATGGAGACCGTGACCCTTACACAATGTGAAGCACATAATAAGTCTGTTCAGCAAGGCCTTTTTTTTATGACCTGAGCAAAGATTTTGACGATTATGATGCTTATTGAGCACTAACAAGGCCTGGGCATGATAGTCAATTGGAATGTAATGTTGCAAGTTCATGCTTACACATCATTGTAATAGTTGCATGATCCGAATACACACTTGCAAACTGTATATAACAAAATTTTGTGACCTCGATGCCATAGAAATATATGCATTTCTTATTATACTTTCTTCTATTTAACTTTGGTGTAACTTCACAGCTTCAGGTTGTAAAACATTCACGGAGGTCGTGAAAGCGATAGCAAGTCATGGTTCTGCATCCCATGAGAGTGTAGCAGTTCCACTTGCACTTAGTTATCCAGAAGCTGAGCTATTACATGTCATGACTGATGCGGTACCTTCTTGGTGTTTTCTTGGTTTCCTACCTTATATCCTGTGACGATTTTTTTCTTCATTTTATAATTAATATCCTGTTTATAGGATGTATCGATGATTTTAAGCACTGAAGATCACAGTGAGCTTATGCAAGACATTGCAGCCAAAACTACAGCTGCATTTTCTCTGATACATGATGTTCCTAGTTGTGATGTTATCGATGGTGTACATTTGAAGGAGATTCAGTTCTTGAATAAAGTCGAAGGTTTTTATTCATTCTATCATATATAAGTAACTCCTTATATTATATACTACTAGGGTATCGAGTTCATGTATCTGTTGTTTTTGTCACACAGATTATGACCCAGCATTGATTTTGTATACTAGTGGTGCAACTGGGCCACCTAAAGGAGTTGTTCACACACATAGTAGCATTTTAGCACAGGTTCGTGTCAGCTTGTACCATTGAGAGCGTAAAAAGAATGCTGATGGTTTTCACATTGCTGTTTTTTGTCTAAACTTCAGGTGAAAACGTTGTCAACAGCTTGGGGATACACATCAGGCGATTGTTTTCTGCATTGCCAGCTTTTACACCATATCCACAAACTAAATGTTAAAATATTTTGTTTGGTTTCGTAAGATGATGATATTGTTGAACACATATGTATCGGATTAATATTGTTAGTGTATTCTGTGTGCAATGGAACATATATTTCAAGAAAATATGGTTTCAATAATTTTTTTTTCCTTCTGAAAATGAACATAAAGATCGGTTCTTAGGTATTAACTGATCTATATGTATTCTCTCATAAAGATCAGTTCACAATCGATCTATATATGTTTCTCTCATAAAGATCACTCTTTTATAGAGCGGTTCAAAACCGATCTTTATGAGGATTTTTCACCAATCTTTTTAGCGTTTTTTGTAGTAGTGTATATATATATATACACATATATATATATACATATATATATATACATATATATATATACATATATATATATACATATATATATATATATATATATATATATATATATATATATATATATATATATATATATATATATATATATGATGTGTAGGTTTTGATAAAAATGGATGGTTTCAAGTGAAGGCTATATGTGAAAACAAATGACATATGGTGTCTGCAACACCCAGTCAACAAGGAAAGTAGTTCTATGAATTGATATGGCTCATCGCTCATGAATTACATATGTTGTTCAATGTTCATACTTCATACACTATATTGCTTTAGTACTTCCAAGTTATGGGCCTTATAGCTATGTAATTTTGATTGTTTATTATTACAAACAAATGTTTGATTAATCAAGTTTATACATTGTACTTGGGGTTATACATATTATTAATTGAATACAATTTCATTTGTAGTATTTATGTTTGGGATCTTATTTATCATTTAGCTCATATGAAATGCTTTTTTAAGAAATGCCATACAACTTATATCTCGTGGCTAATTTATACTAACTGGGATTAAATCCATATTAGAGACTATTTACCTACCGATTAATAATTTTCATGTAAAAATGATTGTACACAATTTTACCCATAGATTACCCATGATTATATGTATGGGTATTTTTGTGGTATTCTCTAAAATCCCATGAAATATTTACCTACAAAAATAACATACTCACCCACTAAACACATCATGGGTAACTTAGCCATGTATTAAAAATGTTCTGGGTAAGCAATTAGCCTCGAAGGTTTTACCCATTTAAAGAGTTGTATGGGTAATTTGTGGGTATTAGCCAATTACCCACGAATATAAGCCTTTTACCCACAAATATGGTCCGTGGGTAATTGACAGAATTCTTGTAGTGAATACTAAACTATTGGGGTTTGAAAAACATAAAATTTTGGCTCAAGTGGTGAAATGGTGGAAATTATGCTTAACTTAATTTGTAACACTTATTGAATTAGCCGTAATAAATTGTGGTTAACTAGTAAACACGAATAACCGTTGTAAAAACCTGATGTTTGATTACTTAAATAGCTAGTGTCCTATTAAGTTTTGTTATCATAAAACTTTTGTGAATAAGCGTTCCATAAAACTGATCTTTTATGACTCAAATATCAAGTGTCCTATTATGGTGTATCAAGTTTTGATACCCAAGTATCAAGTGTCATATTAACTAATGTTTAAATAAAACTTTTGTAAATAAGCGTTCTAAAAAACTGATGTTTTATGACTCAAATAAGAAGTGTTCTATTATGGCGTATGATAATAAAACCATAACAAATAAGCGTACTATAAAGGTTAATGTTAAAAGACACAGGTGTCAAGGGTCCTATTAAGTTTTGTTAAAATAAAACTTTTGCAAGTAAGCGTTCTATAAAACTGATACTCTATGACTCAAATTTCAAGTGTCCTATTATGGTGGATGAATTTATGAGACCCAAGTGTCAAGTGTCATATCAAGTTATGTTTTAATAAAACTTAATTTGAATAAGCATTATAAAAAGCGGACGTTTTACGACTCTAAAAAGAAGTGTCATATTATGGTGTAACATAAAAAAACCATTATGAATAAGCGTTCTATAAAGGTTAACGTTATAAGACCCTATTGTCAAGGGTTCTATTAACTTATGTTATAATAAAAAACGTTTGCGAATAAGCGTTCCATAAAACTGATGTTTTATGACTCAAATATCAAGTGTCCTATAATGGTGTATCAATCTATGGGACCCAAGTGTCAAGTGTCATATTAAGTTATGTTTTAATAATACATTTGCGAATAAGCGTTCTAAATAATTAATGTTTTATGACTTATGTATCAAGTGTCCTATTATGGTGTATTGTAATAAAACCATAATGAATATGCGTCCTTTAAGGGTCCTATTAAGTTTTGTTATAATAAAACTTTTGCGAATAAACGTTCTAAAATACTGATATTTTATGACTCAAAAATAAAATGTCCTATTATGGTGTATGATAATAAAGCCATTATGCATAAGCGTCCTATAAAGGTTTACGTTATAATACCCACGTGTCAAAGGTCCTATTAAATTTTGTTATAATAAAACTTTTGTGAATAAGCGTTTTAACTAACTGATGTCTTATGACTCAAAACTCAAGTGTCCTATTATGGTGTATTATAATAAAACCATAATGAATAAACGTCCTATAAAGGTTAAAGTTATAAGACCCAAGTGTCAAGGGTCTTATTAGGTTATGTCATAATAGGACATCTAGTGATCAAGTGTCGTATTACACTATCACATAATGGGACACCAACAACTAAATGTCTTGTAAAGTAATTTATTAGGATCCATATTTTAAGTGTCCTATTAAGTTATATGATAATAGGACCCCAAATAATCAACCATCCTATTATATAACTTTTTAGGACACCGCCTAAGTAGCAAATATTTAAAAAGGACCCTAAACGCTCATATGTCCTATTAAACAGTTTTTTAGGACTCCATTATCATACCGTCCCAGACAAAGGGTCCTAAAAAGCCACTTTTCTTGTAGTGTTTCTGAATTAAATCTTTGTCTTTGAGAGGATTCTTCCAAACACTTCATCTTCTCTGCATCTTTTCTTCAGCCTGAATGAAGATCTTCCTTAGTAGTTCTCTTTCCATCTCTGTCTCTTCATCTACTATGAGTTTAGCAAATAACATTACACTAAGAATACCCTTTCTCAATGGATATTCCTTTTCTACAAACATATAAACATCAACTCCAGTTTTTGTAGATACATGGTGAACTCCACATGTATCATACAACCATTTTAAATCTAGATTGTTTGCTGAAAACTTCCATAGACTATCTTCTAGATCAGGTTCAAATATTCTCTTCAACTCAACCCATAATTCTTTCTCCTTGTCATCAGCTATTTCTGTTAAGTTGAAACTTTCTCTGACTATACTCCATAGCTTCACTAAATCATCTCTGTCAAATGCTTTAAGCATGTCTTCGAAGTGTTTGTACACCTCAGAGAGATTTTTAACCCTGATTATCTTCCAGAACTTTCCTAAGTCATCAGTGTAGATCTCCCAATCTATAATTGGATATTTGGCCTGTAATGGTTCAACATTTATACCTTCTTCTGGAATAACAACCATCATCTATTTTAGTTGTTCATCAGTTAACTCCTCTTCTTCTTCCTCTTCTGTTGTAGGTAAGTCTTCATCATTCTTTTATCTTTTAGAAGACTCTGACTCCAAAGAAATTGCAGCCCTCTTTGTACTTCTGGTTTCTTCTTTAGTATCCATAGGGATGAAATCTTGTATCTTCTTGTAAGCCTTGAAGTACAATCCTTCAATTTTATCAAATGGTCTGCCTTTTAGTTGACTGGCAATCCAATGATCTTGGTTCTTCAAGTACTCCTTCATGTATTTCATCATCTGTGCTTGTGTTGGAGATTTGTTTCTTCTTGCAGCAGCCATCTTTTTACTCTGATTCTTCTTTATCATCTCAAGAAAATCGTTGAGAGCATTTTCCCTTTCTTCATCTAGAATAGCTTCTCTGACTTGTTCATACAATTTCTGAGCTAAGAGTGCATCAGCTTGTTCTTGAGCTAACCTCTCTTCTTCTTCACTTCTGAGCTTCTGTTCAACCAGAAACTTAGCAATCTTCTGTTCTTCATCAAACTTAGCTTGCTTTTCATCCTGTGCTTTCTTTGCCACTTCCTCATCAAGACTTAACTGCACTTGAACTCTCTTCTTGATCTTCTTTGGTGGCTCAGACTCTTGCATAATTCCTTTACCTTTGTCTGCAGCACTGGCAGTACTAACTGTTACAATAGCAGTACTAACTTCTTCAACTTCATCCTGTTGGTCACCACGCATATCTTGATCAAACTGCCTCCCCTGAGTCTCAGCATCATCATGTGCCAAGGAAATATTTAGGTCTTGATCTGGAATAGATGCAATCTTCCTCCCCTGTTTGAAAGAATCATCCAAATCACCATCATCATCATCATCTTCTTCTTCTGAACTTGAGGACTCCACAATAGTTGTCTTTCTCTTAGCCTTAAGGGACCTGACTTTGTGCTGCAATTTCTTCACCTTCAGAATGAGTTTTGTGTAGGTAGCACCATAGAGTTTCTTTGTCTCTTTCAATTCTGCCTCCAAGCCAGTAACCCTGTTTGTTAGATTGGTACAAATGTCCATCAATTCATTAAGTGTCACTCTGCCCTCATCACTTCCAAGTGTGTGACCGCTTGGGAAAGGTGAATCATGGGGCATTTCCCCTATAGTATCCATGTGGCTGGGGAGTCCATCACCTGAACCAAGTTCACGAGAACCTGATACAGTAGATGTTGCCATGGGTCGGGTCTTACTGATGTTACCACTGACCTGCCCAGCTTCTACGCCAGAAACAGTAGTGGTAGCCCTCACCATTCTGTATAGGACAACCTCATCTGCTACATTGATTTGAGGAGGAGCTCTAGGATGAGGTACCACAGATTCCTATCTGTTTCTTCTCCTATAGGTGTGTGTGATTGGTGGTTGTGAAGAAGATGGAGCACTTATGGGTATGTGTTGGGACTCAACTGGGATTGTTGATCCTTCACCCTGAATATTTTGATTTTGAACAAACATAGTATCAAATAGTGGTACTTCTATCCCATTATACCTCCTAGAAGCCATTCTCATGTTACTAAAAAGTTTTGGAGTAAGGCTAGGAGTTTTATAAACAGTTTTGTGGGATAGAAGAAAATTTTTGTTCTTGTTCAAAAATATTTGAATAAACCTTGGATAGATTAAAAACTCTTATTTGCTATCCACATTTTTTACGATACCATCAAAAATCAGTTTTGAAAAAGTAAAAGTCCTGTTTGTGACTAAGCAAATAAGAGCAGTT
The DNA here is from genome assembly GCA_021014915.2 of Artemisia tridentata subsp. tridentata. Taxonomy (NCBI): domain Eukaryota; kingdom Viridiplantae; phylum Streptophyta; class Magnoliopsida; order Asterales; family Asteraceae; genus Artemisia; species Artemisia tridentata. The sequence continues at coordinate 269,732,286 of CP139502.1, forward strand.
GCAATATTGCTACTGAATTGCTCCCAAGAGGTTTTCTTAGAACTTAAACAGTGTAAGATGGTATGTATGAAAAATCTCCATTGTGGGGCAAAGTGTCCTTTTTGAAAAGTGAGTTTATCAGAATTGGACACATACCCCATCCTGGATAGAGTTTCAAAAGTTTCAGTGTTTGGCAAGGAACTAATACCATCATCATCTGTTAGTTTGAGATGTCTCCTAACAGATGACTCAGTAGTAGTTATGGCTTTGCCATCCACTGTTGTAATTAACTCTTTGTCTCCATTATCAAGTGTATTGGCAGTAGCAGTCTACCAAAACTGTTTGATTTGAGAGACAAAAAATAGTAGAATTCACAGTAAGAGCATACCTGATGTGGCTAGAATTAAGGAAATCTACTATCTGATGAAAGCCATCACTTCCCTCAGTTTTCTCCAAGAATGCAACCATGTTGTGCTTGTCGCAAAATTCCAAAGTAGCCATAATGAGCAAGAAAAGTTTATTAGAGTGCTGGGTTATGGTCGTTAATGAGTGAAAGTGTGTTAGGTAAAGCCAATTGAGATTTAATAGATAATGCTTAGGGTTTTGATTTGACCGATTTAATAAATCATTTCCTTATCGTGAAGAAATCTTTTAATTAAAGAAAAGATAAGTATTATCCACTTTTTAGAAACCTATAAGCGAAGTAAGTGCCAAAAAAATCTCAACGACTATATTTGAAAAACGGTTATGACCAAACAGTACAAACGGCTACCCAGCAGTACTAAGTTTTACTCTAGCAGTACAAACTTTTGCCTAGCAGTACAAAATTTTTGCAAAAAAACTTTTTTAGTAGTATTAACGCAAATTTTCTTTCAAAACAATACTACACTCATACATTTGGAAGGGATTAAGTGTAAAGGAAGACACTTAATCAATTTCGGTTTCATTTAACCTCTGGTTGTGTGAGAACCAATCATTTTCAGTATAAATACTGCCTGTGATCAGATAGACTCATTAAAAGAGCCTTCTTGACAGGGTTTCCAGCTCGTGGCAGGTGTTACCTCTAATACAAATGTATTGGATTCACTTTTGCTCGCTGTTCTCAATACCAGATGTCCTTAGACTAACACACTATCAAATGATAGAATGGTAAAGAGTGAGTCAACTCAGTTACTATCTGACTAACTATAACCATCAATTCATGTTCAACAAAACCACCTGATAGGTATAAGTTGATTTCAAGAAAAATATTTGAAAGAACCTCACAACTCAGGTATAAAACCCTTATCAAGTGATTCCCAAATCCCCTCTATCATGAATCCATCTTGGAAGAACAGCATTACAAACATTCCACCACTTTAGCTTCTCACACAACATCAATACCAATCATACTGCTTGCTTAACTTGCAAACGTTAGTTCAAAACCAAGAAAACACAAAGCAAAGCATTTTCTGTATAACAGTATCAATTTTGACTAACAGTTTTAACTTAGCAATACTAATTTGCACTAGCAGTATTAACTCAACTGTCTAACAGTATTAACATATAGCAGTACTAATCCTTTACAAAACTTTACAAAGACACTTAGAGATTAAAACTTTATGGACTGAGCATTCCAATACTTGCTACCAAGTAGTGAAACCTTCCAACATCAAGACCTTTTGTAAGTAAGTCAGCCCAATTGTTATCTGTGTGAATTTTAACAACTTGAATTAACTTTTTATCATTGTAGTCTCTTATAAAATGATGTCTAATCTCTATGTGTTTTGTTTTAGAATGCAAAATAGGATTTTTAATAATACATATAGTACTGTTATTGTCAATGAAAATCATGGTGTGCATAAAATTATACCCATAGTCAAGCATTTGATTCTGAATGCAGAATACTTGTCCACAGCAACTAGCAGCAGCCACATATTCAGCCTCAGTTGTAGAATTTGCCACCACAGTTTACTTTTTACACTGCCATGTTATCAACCTGTTTCCTAGGAATTGACAACCACCTATTGTTGATTTCCTATCTAAACTTGCACCAGCATAGTCACTATCACTATAAGCCACCAGATCAAATGAAGATTCTCTAGGATAACAAAGACCTAATTTAGGTTGGCCTTTTAGATACCTAAAGATCATTTTCACAGCATGTAAGTGTGAAACCTTAGGTGTGACTTGAAACCTTGCACATGCACATACAACAAACATAATATCTGGTCTGGATGATGTGAGATACATCAATGATCCAATCATTGACCTGTAGAGATGAACATCAACATCATCACCATCTGCATCTTTAAGCAAAGGCTTGTCTGGATCCATTGGGGTGCTAGTTGTCTTGATATTAGTATACCCAAATTTCTTCAAGATATCAGCTACATATTTATCCTGATTGATAAATATCCCATCTTCTTTCTGCTTGACTTGCAACCCTAAGAAGAAACTAAGTTCACCCATGGAACTCATCTGAAACTTGTCATGCATCAGCTTCTCAAACTCAATACACATCTCCTTCTTTGTAGAGCCAAAAATAATATCATCAACATAGACCTGAACAAGCAAAATATCCCCTTTTTGCTTCTTGATAAATAAGGTCTTATCAATCTTTCCTCTGTGAAACCCATTGTCCAATAAGTAATTGGCCAAGGTTTCATACTAGGCTCTTGGAGCTTGATGCAAACCATAGAGAGCTTTCACCACCTTATAGACCTTGTCAGGATGATCATGATCTTCAAACCCTGGTGGTTGCATAACATAAACCTCTTCATCAATAGTACCATATAGAAAGGCACTCTTCACATCCATCTGATATACCATAAATCCCATGAAAGAAGCATAAGCCAAAAACAGCCTTATTGCCTCAATTCTTGCAACAGGGGCAAAAACCTCATCAGAGTCTATGCCTTCTTCTTGAGTGTAGCCCTGTGCAACCAGCCTTGCTTTATTCCTAATGACAATGCCTCTCTCATCCTTCTTGTTTCTGAACACCCATTTTGTACCAATTGCCTACTTTCCCTTAGGCAAATCTACTAAAACCCAAACCTTTTGAAGCTTAAACTGTAAAAGCTCCTCTTGCATTGCTTCTACCTAGGATGGGTCACTTAGAGCTTTAGCAATTTTCTTGGGTTCTTCCTGAGATAGGAAACAAGCAAACAAACAAGTATGAAGGTCTTCATGTTTTCCCCTTCATAAACAGCACTGATAAAATCTTGTTCATTTGAATCCTTTGTCATTGTCATTCTTCTTGTCTTTACACCAGACCGTACATCACCAATTATAAGATCAAGTGAATGATCTTTGTGAATTCTTGTATTTGGAGTTGTAGGAGCTTGATAGGTGTTAGGCATGTTATTCAGATCCACTTCATCATCGGAAGAATCAGCATCAATAGTAACTGTTGGGCTAGCAGTATGATCATTTGGCCCAGCAGTACTATCTTTTGGCTCAGCAGTACTAACATTATTAGTACTGTCATCAGGATTCTCTTGTTCTTCCACTCCACTTTCTTTGTTTCCATCTTCAGAACCTTTCTTTTCAGCATCATTAGAAGGTTCATCATCCTTTGAAGATGAATTTAATATTGAACCATCCTTCTACAGTGGCATAAACATGTAGTCTTGACAAGATCCTTTCTCCATACTAGATTGTCCTGCATCAAAACTATCTTCTGTACCTACAAAATCATTAGAGTTTGTACCTGCAACAACTGGTACATAATTCATTGACTCTGTTAGCACATCAATATCAAACAACCACTTAGGACCTTCCCCTGCAACACTAGGCTTATTCTCCAAAAATTCCAAACCCTAGGGGGAATCCTTTATTCTCAATCAAGATGCCTCAACTGGATAAATTCACTTCGAAATTGATGTCTTTAACTTTTCTGGTTCTAATATTGTATACCCTCAATGCCTTACTATTCATAGAGTACCCAACAAGAAAACCATCATCAGACTTTCCATCAAACTTGCCCAAATGATCTAAAGTATTAAGTATGGTAACATGACATCCAAATGGTCTCACGAAGCTTAGAGCTGGTTTTCTACCTCTAAAAAGTTCATAAGGTGTCTTGTTATGAGGTTTGACTACTAATACCTTATTCTGCACATAGCAAGCAGTATTAACTGCTTCAGCCCAAAATGTGGTAGGTAACTTAGAGTCTGCTAACATGGTTCTAGCTGCCTCAATCAGTGTCCTATTCCTCCTTTCAGCAACACCATTCTGCTGAGGAGTTCTAGCTATACTAAATTCCCTCTTAATACCTTTTTGATCACAAAATTCATTCATCACTCTATTCTTAAATTCTGTTCCATTATCACATCTGATTATTTTAACTTTCTTATCAGCTAGGTTTTCTATCTCAGTAATAAAACTCTTAAGGATGCCACTAGTCTCATCCTTGGTAGCTAATAAGAAAACCCAAGTAAAACTGCTATAATCATCAGTGACAACAAGACATTACTTCTTATTCATTAAACTACTCACAGAAGTAGGACCAAACAGGTCCATATGCAACCTGAATAATGGCTGAGTAATAGAGTTTAGAATCTTGAACTTACAAGTGGCTTTATGTTGCTTTCCCTTTAAACATGCAACACGAGTTTGGTCATTTTCAAAACGTTTTTGAGGCAAACCTCTTACAAGGTTATCCTTAACAATTTTATAGATGTTTTTAAAATTTTTGTGAACAAGCCTCCTATGCCAAAGCATTGATTCATCATGTGTGGCCTTTGCAATAAGACAAGTTAGACTCTCTTTAGGAACAATCTTCTTTATATCAACACTGTACATGTTGCCCTTCTAGGAACTTTAAGTAATACTTGACTTTCATCAGGTAACTTAAAGTCAGGAGACAGAACAAGACATTCAATGTCAGTAAAAAGAACACTGTTCTTTTTGTCACACATCTATGAGATACTAAAAAGATTAAACTTAAGTTCTTGCACAAAGTACACATCTTCAAAATCAAGTTTACCAGTTTTGATTGTACCTTTACCAGTAATTCTACCTCCTCTTGCTCCTCCCCCAAAGGCAACATATCCTCCATTAAAAGCTTTAAAATCTGAGAGGTAAGACATGTTCCCTGTCATGTGCCTTGAGCATCCACTATCAGCATAGCCTTGATCTTCTTCTTCTTGTGGATGTTCCTGCACATAAAATTAAGGAAATTAGATTCCTTTGGGGGCCCAAGCCATCACTGACTTGGATCTGCCTCGTACATCAATATAGTTATGTTTCTTCAATGTGATTGATACACTATCAGGTTTGGTAGGTCTCCAAACCCAACATGCTGAGGCCTTAACAACATTAACCCCATTTGCCCTGACAGTATTTACCACATGAGAATTTGGCCTAGCAGTTCTAACTACTGGCCGAGCAGTATTAACTCTTGGTCAAGCAGTATGAACTGTTTGGCTAAACCTTTTGTTTGTTAATGCTATTTTCTTATGAAAGGGCCTAATAACAGTTTGTTGTGCTGATTTAGAAAAACATGATGTTGTTTTAGTACCAAAAACTGCTGATTTGGGGTGAGCAGTACGAACAGGCCTAACAGTATTAAATGGTCTAAGGCCAGTTCTCATTAACACTGCTCTGGGAGTCATGTTTCTTTGAGCATTAGGGTGATCCCTTTTAATAAAACAATTGTTATTCACCCTAGAATTTACATTCCCATATACCGCCCTTTCCCTTTGATGGTAATTGCAGTTAGCCTGAACATGATAAAAACTTCCACAAGTGTAACAGGCTTTATTATACATGACAAAATCACTTCCTAGCTGTTTGGACTTCAGATTATTCCAATTTCTCTGGTTTCCTCTAGGACTTTGTGACCTACTTTGTGACCTATACATCTCTGCATATCTAACTTGTTTCCTAACTGGTTTTTCAACTTCTATTTTAGCCACATTAGGAACATCAGTTTTCTTTTCTTCTTTAATTTCTAACACATTTTCCTCAACCAATGAGGTGTCACTAGCACTCTCAAAAGATTCCTTAACCTCCTCAGGCTTATCTATACTAGTACTCTCACTGGCCTTAGGTCCATATTCATACTTAGGCTCTTGAAATTTCTCCATAGCAGTATGTGACTAATCAATTCCTGGGGGTGGAAATAAACTTGTATGTTGTAACATCCCCTAATTTGTTATGTGGCAGCGTAAAAGTAATTAGGGTGTTACGGTGAGGATCGAAGTTAAAATTTCAGAAAACGGTTTGGAAAAGGCGTTTTGAAAGTTATATGTCATTCAAAATAATAGTTTTGGTACAAAGGTGAAATATCTGATTTGAAAATCCCACAAAAGTGTGGTAATTTGGAAAGAATGACATATTTGATTTTACACCATTTTATTTATCAGAGTATAAGATGCCCGCTCCGTGCCTTGTCCTGCACCGTTAATTTCCTGAGATAAACATGCTTAAAACGTCAACACAAAGGTTGGTGAGTTCGTGGAGTTTAATGGAAATCAACTTATTTCAATAAAATCAAGTGGTGTACAGTGGTAGTTAAAATAAATTCTAGTACTTCTTGAAATAGCAAGTTGTGATTTGGTAAGAATCCGCGAGTAAAACATTTATGAACTCAGATGATCATAAGTTTCAAGTTTTAAATGAAAATGAGCTACGTTGTTATACGCTCGAAATGAAATGATGCGTCAACTTTTAAAAGTAACGATATACCAAGCAATTTGGGTTGTCTTTATTAGAAGTCACAACTAAGTCACATATGATAACAATTAAGTTCCAAGTACAGGATCCATAATCCTAACACATAGTGAAAACAATAATATAGTGTCTGAAATCTATCAGTGTGGTGTTTAACTAAATACAGCTGTATCCTAATATATATATGAAACATTCATATATTCATAAAGTTATATTGCCCTAAGCCTCATGACACACAAAACGATAACAGAGTACCGTAAAACGGCGGTGTCCACATCAGGTTACTGATGGGTGTTAGCCCTCAAGTAATAGGTGATTTGCCAATTCCTATTTTTCTCAAATATAGTGGGTCGCGACTAAATACGACTAACCATAAGGCATTCCGTCAAAGTATTTAGTGGGACAGGTTGTCAGCCTCTAACAGGTTTCGAAGTTGTTCACTATATTCGCACTCACCGCAGTGATTAATGGCTCATGATCGAGGGACTTTATGGCAATATAGTAAACTTAGGCAATATAGGTTTCAGGGGTTCATAGAATATGCGTACTTTAGTTTTGGCAATTATTTTTAGTGAAAGGTAGAAATATCATAGTAAAGTTAACTGTACACTTAATTGCTACATGAATGTGTATAATGAGTTTCAGTATCATGTTACAACAAGTAGTTTGAAAATGTTATTTTTCATACACAGTGTTTCAGCTAAGCAAGCAATTTGCAAGTATAACGAGCATATATCCCTTCCAAAGGGTGATTCGAAACATATAAAACATAGTTGATGATTTTGAGTAAATCATGAGAGTTTTCAAAGTATAAAAGTAAACTTAAAACAGTTGAAGCATGTATCTCCCCCAAAAGAGTTATTAAAAGAAAATATTAAAAGTAGGGGCCACAACTCACCTGGAGTGTATCTGACAAGATGGAATTATAAGATCGAGTAAGACTTATGGAAACGATCACGGAAACGTCCTCAATACGAGACCTGAATATGAGGGAAGTCTAAGATTCTGACTTACTACTAACAGTGAGTGTGAAAGTGAGAAATCGTATAACGATTTGATGATATGAGTGTGATATGCTTAAATATACTATTATCTTGACTCTTATGTCAATTGACTCAAAATATTATCTCCTCAAAATATGATGAAATGATATGCAAAGTGAAATCGCTAAATTCCTAGTTATAATAAATAACGAATATTAAATAATGCAAAACTAAAATGTATAAAAGTGCATATGAAATAATGGGTTGAAAAAGAGAAAATGAAATAAGAACGTCAAGTGAAAATAGTTGGTCCTTGTCCTTTTTCAGTTTTCACATCTTTTTATTGTTGATCCCAGTTGAGCTTAACGATCTTGTTAATTACTTTAGATATAAATCTAAAGCAATAGGTATAGAAACTGCTTATGAACGATCTATTAATTACTATGTGGAAGTTAGTAATTAATCTTAAGAAGAATAATAATAACACACAATAATTTCTCTCAACCTTCACCTCAATATATTGATATACGGTTACTGAAAAGTAACAGGGTTACAACGAACCTTGAAGTGATTACAAGACAATACGTATGCTAGGACAATCGACTTCTAACCCTAACCTTAGATCCACCTTTTATACACATAAGGAGTCCTAGTCGGTTATAACACTTTCTGTACAAGAATAATATCTAATCGTATCTTTACCATAAACAAACTATACATATCCAATAAGCAGCAGAATCAAACTCTAGCAGCAGGTTCATCTTGAGCTAGCAGCAGTTTGACACTTAGCTTATTTCAGCATTCTTCGAATATCACCAGCAGCAGAATGAATATACTAGCAGCAGGATGATTATGCCTAGCAGCAGAATCATACTTAGTATATTTTCATTTGAACCATGAGCAGCAGAATAAAAACACTTAGCAACAGAATCTTCAAAGTAGCAGCAGTATCATTTAAACCCAATAATCCTCCCCTAAACTTGATATTTTCTTCCAAAATATACAAGTTTCTTCCAAAACACAAACATACACAAAGAGGATGCTTCCAAACACTTACTACTTTGAAGTCTTTGATTTCAGAATCTTTTGATACTTATCTACCAGCTCATATGCTTGATGATCTGACAAAAATGGTATTTGTAACTTCAATTTTCCATATTGTAACATCTCAGTAAGAATAGCAGTATTGTTATTCAAGGGGTAATCCTTCTCCACCAACATATACACATCTACACCTTTCCCAAGCAATTCACGTACTCCACATGATTGAAATAGGTACCATTTGTGAACCTTACTTGAGTGTAACAGATCAATCCATTCCATATCCCTTGGATCAGGCTCAAACATGTTCTTTAGGTAGTAGTAGTGTAATCTTTCAGAAATCACATCTGGTCTTATATCCCCATACTTCTCCTTATATAACCTCCAGAGCTGAACAATATCATCCCTATCCATGTAATGCAGCATTTGTGAGAATCTAACAAATTTCTGACATACAACATTTTCTCTTTGTATCACCTACCATGCTTCACTACCATCCAGAATTTCGTGTGTATAGGAGATGATTGGATGTTTAGAATCCAATGGAACTGCATTGATTAGTTCTGGTTCTTCTTGAGGTTTATGAATTGTAAAATCCATAACCCTTTTCATATCATCTGCAGTCACCTCTTCAAAATTATGCTCATCACTTTCTTCTTGCTCTGAGTCACTCATTATCACTGCCTTAGTTCTTATCTTCTTCCTAGCAACCTGTTTTACTCTTCTCCCATATCTTTTTATACCAATAGTAGGTTTAGGCTTTTCTTCTTCATCTACACTCTCTTTCTCCTTCTCAACATCTTTTTGTATCTCAGTTTCAACAATAACCACTTTCTCTTTCTCAATATCTGACACTTTTGGCATTTTGACAGTTGACTCAGGATTCATATAAGCATTTGATGCTACTTTGATTCTTGTCAATTCTTTGATTTCAGCATCAGTCAAAGGTTTAAATTTCCTTTCCATCTCTTTCTTAGCAGCCTCAAACTTCTGCTTAACTTCTTCATTAGAGTATGGCTTCAATTCCTTCAATTTCCATCCTTTCATGTTTCTCAGATATTGTTCATGAAGAGTTCTCTGTTGCCTTGCAGTTGGTGGTTTGTTCACCTTCTTAGTTTTCCTTGCAACCAGAAGTCTTTTCTTATTCTCCACAATAGCTTGATGAATCCAATCATTTATACCTTCATCTGTAAAAACATCTTCCATCTCTACTTTCACTTTTTCCCATGCCATAGCAGCTTTACATCTTGCCTGCTCATTTTCCCATGCAGCCACTTTTGCTTCAACTTTATATTGTTTCTCAGATTGTTGCTTTTGTTTCTCCATTGCTTTATCATACTCAGCTTTTTCTTCATCAGCAATCCTCTGAGCCTCTTCTGCATCCCACCTTTCTTGCAAATGTCTAGGCCATTCCTCAATGGGAATTTCTTTAGGATCAGGATAAGGTTCAAGTTCTTCCACCATTTTCTCCTTACCCTTACCCTTGTAGGTAGGTGGTTGAACAGGTTTTCTTGTTGGCACAGGCTCTTGTATGACAACTCCTTTGGCTTTAGGTTTTGAGACAGTTGCTTGTTTTGGTTTTGGTATAGGTTTAGCAGCAGGTTGTGATTGTGGTTGAACAGCAGTAGTTTCAGGTGTTGGGATAACTTTTGGTGATTGTTGTGACTTAGCATGAAGGTTTAACATAATTTGAGCTATGGGTATGGTTTCTTCATCTATTTCAGCAAAAGCATCCTTTTCTGAACCAACAATAGAATCTTTAAGTCCAACAGCAGAATGTCCTGCACCAGCAGCAGAATCATTCTCTACCTTCTTTTCACCAACCTCAGCAGCAGGTTTACTTCCAACATCTTCTTCAACATTATCCTTACCAGAACCAGCAACATTCTTATCCAAATCCATCTTAGCCTCCCCTTAAGCCTTGTTTTCTTCAGCTTCATTCCTCCCCTGTTTGGGAGCATCCTCTCCCAAACTTGGTTTGGAAACATTCAACTGTGAAGATCTTGATCTCAGCAACCCCTCAAGATGTTGAACCCTAAGCTTAAGCCTTCTGATTTCAGCACCCTGAGAAGCTTTTACTGTCTTTAGCTCCTTTCTAAGACCAAGAACCTCCTTTGACAATTTTGTACAAGTATCCGTCAATTCATTTAATTGTTTCATGATATCCTCACAACTTCGGTCTGTGTGACCTGACCCGAGAGGTTGATCACTGGATTTGGCATTGTGTACAGGTGTTTTAACCGTCAAATCCTCTGTTTCATGTTCAATGCTAGCCTCAACACTTCGACCTGTGTTACCTAGTCCGAGAGGTGTATCATGGGCATTGTCAATTTGTACATCAGTGTCCATCAATTCAATTGTTTCATCTCTGTCCTCATCACTTCGAGATGTGTTACCTTCTCCGAGAGGTGAATCTTTGGACACAAACTCAGTCTCAACCCTAGGCTGAACATCTGAGTCCCCTATATTAGCCATGTGGCTAGGGTTTCCATCATGTGCATTAGGTTCATGAGAAACCTCAGCAGTAGATGTTGCCAAGGTTGGGGTCTTAGCTATGTTGACACTGGCTTGTTCAACTTCTAAGTTGGAAACAGTAGTGTCAGCCCCTTCCTTCATGCCATCTCCATCACCTATGGCAGCCTCATCTGCTTCCATACTAGCACTAGTCTGAGGTAACTCAGTGCTCTTTTCAAGTGAAATCCTAGGTGATTGAGTCTTGAATGAGGCAAAAGCCAAAAACAATCTAATAGCCTCTATCCTTGCTACAGGAGCAAAGACCTCATCATAATCTATTCCTTCTTCCTGAGTGTACCCTTGAGCTACCAATCTTGCTTTGTTTCTTACCACAATTCCTCTTTCATCTCTTTTGCACCTGAACACCCATTTTGTACCAATTGCCCTCTTCCCATTAGGCAAATCAACTAGTGTCCAGACCTCTTGAAGCTTGAACTGCAACAGCTCCTCTTGCATGGCTTCAACCCAACTTGAATCATTCATAGCTTTGTGAATATTTTTGGGTTCTACTTGTGACAAGAAACAAGCAAATTTGCAATTTTGTAGGTCCTTGTGGCTATTTCTCTGATGCAATAATTGAGCAAATAAACCTTGATGAAGTTGATCACCCAACCTTTTTGTTTTACTTCTGGTTTGTACAGTAGATTGTACATCACCAATTATCTGCTCCTTGGGATGGTTTTTATGTATCCTTGTAGTTGGAGTAGGACTGACTTGAATAGAAGGCTCCAAATTTGTCATATCAGCATTTGCTCTAAAAACATCCACAACATCATCATCTGTTTCATAGTAGATTTCCTCCATTTCAGGCATATGAGGGAAGTCACCATCATCATTAACATTATCATTAAAGTCAGCAGCAGAATTCTTTGGAACAGCAGCAGAATTACTAAGCTTAGCAGCAGAATTGGGAATACTGCTGCTAGGCATAGCAGCAGAATTGTAAAACCCTAAAAATCTAAAATGTGCAAAAAGACCAAATTGCCCCTACAAATTGAAAACTAAATTAAAAGCTTATAAAGTATCAAATAAATTCCAAACTTCTAACAATGCACAAGTTATGATCCCAAATAATTTTAAAAACTTCATTTAACATTTATACAAGTGGCAAAATTACCAAAATACCCCTATATGAACCGTATGATGTTATATGTATTTAAACGATATTTAAAATCAAGTAAATATGGAAAGAAATCAATCAAATCATCACAACAACTTATGTCCAGCCTTTTGGCCGAAAATTTGGGTCCAACCTCCCCCATTTGACCAGCATTCCTTGGATAAAAATCAATCACATCCTTTTCCTTTCAAAACCCTCGTTGCAGATTAAATCAAACACACAAAAGAATTCCCACAACCTCCATTCGACATTCTAAAATCCCTAGACCATTTTTATGAGTTCAAGCATCATCCAAGGAGTACTAGAAAAATCATTGTGAAGGTGTTCATCGTTCGAATCGATCGTGGTGAATTTTTGTAAGTCGCGACATACAAAAGAGGTATAATTCGTTTTGATTCACTCGACCTTTGTAAAATTCGTCTCTTATTTTTCTTGTGTTCCTCACATCATATGTGACCTGTGAAAATTAGTTTCATGATTTTTAGATCGTTTTTGAAGTCGTGGTGATTTTTGACCCGTTTTGGCTAATCGCGTACAAAAGAATTCATACACCTCATTCCACACGTTCAAATCTTGATTTGGTATTTTTCTCAGACCCTATATATGTTAATAACACCAAATAAAATGTTAAAGTCAATCCATGCATGATCTAACAATTATTTGTTAATTAAATCTTAAAAACGTGTATAAACCCTAAATAATTCAATCCGAATTTTTGAGGCTTCATATTTATTTTATTTGGACTCTATATGATCATATTAATCTGGGAAAAATTCTATTTCGAATTATCAAGGCCTAAAATATTTATTTTCGATTTAATTGTTTTTACCGATTTAAGGAAATTAAAAAAAGAAAAGAAAATATAAATTGTATAAATTAGGGTTTGGGGATTAGGGCTTGTTCTTGGCTATTTAATGAGTATTAAATGATGGTATAATGATGGGGTAATGATTTGTATTTTTTAGGGTTAGGGTTTGTTAACAAAAAGTGTTATACGATTTGTTTAAATTGTTTTGGGTGAGTTTTGTAACTTTTAAAACTCAAGGATTATTTTTAGAACTTATTTTGGGACATGTACTTACTGTATAAAATATAAGAGGAGGGGGTCTAGTGTCATTTTTGTATTTTAAAGGATTAAAATGTTTTTAGGGTTTAATATTGGTTCGATTTAGAAAATAATTAAATGGAGGGACTAAACTTGTAATTTCTGGAAAGTTAGTGCTGTTTTGAGTATTTTAATATATTCAGGGGGTTATGTGTTAAATTGGTGATTTACTGGATTAATATGTAATTATAAATAATATAAAGTTGAAATTGTAAATTAAGGGACTAAATATGTAACTTTGTAAACTAGAGGGACCTATTGTGTAAATTCTGTAAAATTGAGGATACATTCATATAACATGATAAAATAAGTGACCATTGTGTAAAATTGATAAATTAAGGGTTTAATGTGTAACTATGAATAATTGAAGGTTAAAAGTGTAACTTTTGTAATAAGGGGTATAAAGTGTAAATTGTGAATTCTTAAAGACCAATTATGAAAATATGATAAAAGATACCCTAATTCCAGAAATGATGATTTACCTAAGTATGTTACTCCATATTACTAAAAATGGAAACTTTCTAAATATGGAAACCTGCCAAAAATGGAAAGTTACTAAATATGGAAAGGTTTGTAATTCTTGTCTACCCCTCTAGGTGTGAAGAAGGAGAGGACCTGATCCTTTGCAATCTTATTCATTTTGATTTGTGCTTTGCTTTGGAATAAGGTACAGATATTCTGCTCTTTGTATGAGGAGCCTTCGGTCTCTATTTTGATTCGTGTTAGGGTTTCCCTATGCCATTGCTATGATCCCTTTGATTGTGAACCTTGATATGATCCTTTGAACCTTTGCCATGATCCTTTTGACATGAACCCTTTAATATGAACCTTGACATTTGAACTGTGATTATGACCATGTGAACCTTTGCTTTGATATGAACCTGTGATCTTTGACCCCAGTTTGATACTACGAGCCAAATGTGTTTCCTAGCCATGAAGGTAACATGGCCGTGTCTGTGATGCACCACTGACATGACTCTTGTGTGGTCAGAGTGATTAACCACACCGTCCCCATTGTTATTTGTGAAATGCATGCGATTATTATTATTATTATAGCCAATGTGATATGTGGGGGGCGTATGGATGCATCCTAGATTTGTATTGTGATTGTGATATTGTGATATGTGATATGTGGTGACTGATGATGGGTGCAATCCACGTCTTTCACAAAATGTGGGAGCTAGCTACTCCATTCGAAGAATGAGGACACCCCTCATATTATCTGATTATCTGAGAGGTCTCCCCTCTATATGATTTGAAGATTATGGTTACGATGTGATATGTGATGTGATATGTGGGCTCGTGGTGGATGACTGTCCTAAACCTTACTCTTTATTTCCTTTTCCTATATCTCATTTATTATGATATGTCTGTTCATTTTCATTTGCTTTTGTTTCCGTTCATTATATATCTGTTCACTGGGCTTTTTAAGCTCAGCCGCATTTCTTTTCCTGCGGCAGGTTTTAGTAGGAAGCCAGGAGCTTGGGTTTACTTTGGGATGAGAGATTAGCTTATGAAGACGATACCTTAGTTTTAGTATTCATTTATGTATGACTACGTAGATTTGGTATATTTTCCTTTGTAATATTGTAAACCATTTGTATTATGTAAGTCATATGTTATGCTTGCCTTTGATATGTCACCATTTTCGTGACACTTCTACCCTTGCCGGGTTGGGGTGTTACAAGAATAATTTGGCTTAGCAGCAGAATTAGAGATACTGCTTCTAGCTTCATTTCTTGAACTTCTATGCTTTGCTGACTTCTCAATAGTCTTGCCATCATTAGAAGGTTCATGATCACCTTCTGCATCATCCTTTGGTACTTCCTTATGAACAGCATCATCATCTGAACTCTTTCCCTCATTATCTGATGGAGTGAAGAACTGATTAAACTTCCACTTCTCAATCAAAACAAACTCCTCTGCAGATCCATCCTTCCTTGCTTGTGTACCTGCGTTGGGGTTAGTTTGTGTACCTGCAGACATGTCAGTAGTACCTGCAATGACTGGTTGATAATTCATACTTTTGGTTAGAGAATCAATATCAAACATCCATTCAGGACCTTTTCCATTAACATTAGGTGTGGATTTTCTAATTGTAACATGTAAAGTTTCCACAACATGCCCAGTCCTTTGATTGAAGACTATAAAAGCCTTACTTTCAGTGGAGTATCCAACAAAGAAACCTATGTCTGCTTTTTCACTAAACTTGCCTAAGTGTTCAATGGTGTTCAAGATAGTAACGGGACACCCAAATGGTCTTAAGAAATCTATCAGGGGTTTCCTACCATGTCATAACTCATAAGGGGTCTTGTTATGAGGCTTCAATACCTTACTCCTATTTTGCACATAGCAAGCAGTGTTGACTGCTTCAGCCCAAAAGATAGTGGGTAACTTAGACTCAGACAACATGGTCCTGGCAGCCTCAATTAATATTCTATTTCTCCTCTCAGCAACCCCATTTTGCTGAGGAGTTCTAGCCACACTAAACTGTCTAGTTATACCCTTTTCCTCACAGAACTAATTCATCACTTGGTTCTTAAATTCAGTTCCATTGTCACATCTGATGACCTTAACTTTGTGATAAAATAGGCTTTCTATCCTTGTAATAAAAGCCTTAAGAATGCCAGGAGTCTCATCCTTAGAAGCTAAGAAGAATACCCAAGTTATTCTACTAAAATCATCAGTGACCACTAAGCCATACATCTTTTTGTTCAAGCTTTTCACAAAAGTAGGTCCAAACATATCCATATGCAACATATACAAGGGTTCAGAAATAGAGTTCACCAATTTAGACTTACAAGATGCTCTATGTTGCTTTCCCATCTGACAAGCAACACATATTTCAGGGTTTTCTAAGACCTTTGAAGGTAACCCTCTGACCAAGTTCCCTTTCACCAACTTGTTGATAGCCTTGTAGTTCAAATGGCCAAGCCTTCTATGTCATAGTTTGGATTCATCAATGGTGGCCTTTGCAAAAAGACAAGTTAAATCTCTTTTGGGAATGATGTTCTTAATGTCCACACTGTATATATTGTTTGTTCTAGGGACTTTAAGTAGTACTTCAGAATCATGGGGTAACTTAAAGTCGGGAGACAAAACAAGACAGTTAGTGTCTGTAAAAAGAACAAAATTCTTTTTGTCACACATTTGTGAGACACTAAAAAGATTGAACTTAAGTCCCTCTACAAAATACACCTTTTCAAAATCCAATTTTCCTGTTCTAATTGTACCTCTACCAACAATCTTGCCACCTTTAGGATCATTGCCAAAAGCAACATAACCACCATCAAAAGCCTTAAAATATTCCAAGTTGCTCTTGTCCCCAGTCATATGTCCAGAGCATCCACTATCAAAGATGCATTTATCCTTTAGCTCCAATTGTAGATTGCCCTGCACAAAAAGTAAGAGAGTTAGTTTCTCTTTGGGACCCAAGCCATTACTGACTTGGATCTGCCTTGTGCATTAAAGTAATCATATTTCTTGAAGTTCATTGATGCACTACTGTGTCTGGTTTTGGGTTTCCAGACCCAGCAAGCTGAGGCCTTAACAGCATAGAAATGAGTGCCCATAACAGTGTCAGTAACCACTTTTGGCTTAGCAGCAGAATGAGAGATACTAATGCTAGCTTTAGCAGTAGAATACCCTGTTTTCTTTGGAATGGGCCTTGATGGTGCAACAGGAGAAATAGTTCTAGAAATACCATTTCTCAACAAAATCTCCTTAGGAACCATGTTTCTTTTGGGATGTGGGTGAGTTTTTCCAGCAAAGTTCCTATGGTTCACCCTAGTATTATGGTTCCATACAGGTCTTGGAGCACTAACTTTCTTAGGTTTTGACAAGTAACAATCTTCCTGCAAGTGCTCAAAACTCCCACAGCTGTGACATGCCTTCTTAACCAGTTCAAAATCACTACCTAATGTGTGTGAAATCACCTGGTGTAAGTTTCTCTGATTTCCTCTGGGCAAGTCACAAGTCTTTCTAGGATAAGCTCTAGGTTTATCATCATACTCAGCCACTTTCCTAGAGATTCTACTTCCTAGCACAGGTTTCACAAATTCAACATTTTTAGCTTTAGTTTCTACAGGTTTAATTTTGACCTTTTAACCTGTGTAACTTGTGGTTCAATAGTCCTAAGAATTTCTTTCTTTTTAGCTTTGGGTGTAGAATCAATCTCATCATCATCACTATCTGACACCCAATCTTCAATGATTAGTGCATCAGACAATTTTTCATCAATCTTAGGTGCACTAGTCTTATCAGATGATTCATTGTTTTCTTGACTTGTTTCACCTACAGATTGTGCAGCTGACTCAGATATAAAGGACAATACTTTCCTAGCAGGTGCATAAGCACCTTTAAGAGGGGGAGCCACTTCATTGTATCCTAGGCCACATCCTCTTTTAAAAATCTGAGACTCAACTGCTTTATTTGCTAGAACAGATGCATATTGTTGTTTATCTATCCTAACAACATGTTCTTCTTTTTCACTTAAAGCTAGGTCTCTAGCTAATTCAGCTTCTTCCACTCTTTTATTAAGCACATTAATTTCACATTCTTTCTTAACTAGCTCAGTTTCAAGAGTATGAATTTTATCAGCATATTCTCCCTCAATTTGATTAAGAAACTCAACCTTGTTTTCTAAAGATTTTAAACCATGTTGATATCCTAAGTTATCAAGTTTGAGCTTATTAAATTCAATTCTTAATTCATCATAACTAGATTTCCATGCCTCTATAGTATCTGAACAAGATTTAAATGAACATGAAGATTCATTTGATACCTCAGAGTCTGATCCAGAGGAGGAGTAACCCATAAGAGCAAAGTGTTGTTCTTTGGGTTCTTCATCAGCTACCAGTGCAAAGTTGGGACCATCCTCAGCATGGTCACTCCAGTCAAATTCTCCTAAGCCATCACATGAGACCATAGCAGTAGTAGGTTTAGCATCTTCAATGGGAATCTGCCTTGGATTTTCCTTGATCTGCTTTGGTGCTCTGCATTCCCTTGCAAAATGCCCTTTTCTGTGGCAGTTATAACATTCAAACTTTGATTTGTCAAACCCCACATTGTTCTGCCTTCTGAACTTGAGCTCTCTTCTAGTTCTCTTCAAGAATCTTCTTGCCCTCATAGTCAACATTGCAAATTGCCAGTGCAAATCCATCTCTTCTAAATCATCAGGATCAACTTGATCTAGATCCTGAATCATTACTGGAGTACTTGTTGTAAGTTCAGCTAAATAGGCACAAATAGCAGCATCACTAATGTTGTCACTATTTGTAGAACTAGCAGCAGAACCAGTATGAACAACAGCAGAATGAGTTTCTTGAGTATTCCCAGAAGCCTTATTATTTGAAGACATAAAAGCAAGGTTGTTTGAACTTGAAGAACTGGTTGAACCCTTTACCTCAGTTTCATAGACCTTCAAGTTGTTATACAAATCATCCAAATTCATAGCATCAAAATCATCTTTGTTCCTCCAGACAACTGTGTGAGTATTCCATTCTGGTGCAAGACTCCTTAGAAACTTCAGATTAATATCTTCCTTTGCATTAGTGACATCAAGAAGCGCCAACTGACTCACTAACTTTTGCAACCTGTCATAAGTACCATCAATATTTTCATTGCTTGATGCAGTGAAAGTTTCAAATTCGTGCTTTAGCAAATTCTTCCTTGACTTTTTGGTGGCTTCATTCCCACCAAACCTGAGTTCAATTGTTGCCATTAAATCCTTGGCAGACTTGGTGTTTTTGAAGGCCAATTGGTACTCATTAGGTATCCCCATTAAGAGAATAGTATGAGTTCTGATCTCCAGTTTCCTTTGAGCCTTATCTTCATTGGTTTTGATGGGTACGACTTGTCCATCAGCACCAGTCTTAGGTAGAGTATCACCAGTTTGTATGATTTCCCACATCGTGTAATCACACATCTTCATGTACTGTTCTATCCTCATCTTCCAGAGTTCATATTCTCCAACCTTGAGCATTGGAACCTTGGAAGCAGTAACCATATGATGAGATTCAGACTCCATTGCTTTTGATGATGAACAGATCTGAGCTTTTCGAAATTCTTCTCGGTATCAGTTTCTAGATCACAAACTCTGATACCACTTGTTGATCCCAGTTGAGCTTAACGATCTTGTTAATTACTTTAGATATAAATCTAAAGCAATAGGTATAGAAACTGCTTATGAATGATCTATTAATTACTATGCGGAAGTTAGTAATTAATCTTAAGAAGAATAATAATAACACACAATAATTTCTCTCAACCTTCACCTCAATATATTGATATACGGTTACTCAAAAGTAACAGGGTTACAACGAACCTTGAAGTGATTACAAGAAAATACGTATGCTAGGACAATCGACTTCTAACCCTAACCCTAGATCCTCCTTTTATACACATAAGGAGTCCTAGTCGGTTACAAAACTTTCTATACAAGAATAATATCTAATCGTATCTTTACCATAAACAAACTATACCTATACAATAAGCAGTAGAATCAAACTCTAGCAGCAGGTTCATCTTGAGCTAGCAGTAGTTTGACACTTAGCTTATTTCAGCATTCTTCGAATATCACCAGCAGCAGAATGAATATACTAGCAGCAGGATGATTATGCCTAGCAGCAGAATCATACTTAGTATATTTTCATTTGAACCATGAGCAGCAGAATAAAAACACTTAGCAGCATAATCTTCAAAGTAGCAGCAGTATCATTTAAACCCAACATTTATTCTAACTGTGCTTGCGTTACAATGTTAGTCCTTCGTTAAGTCCAAAGTCCATCAATAGTCCAAAAATTGTCCAAAAGTACAAGTAAGGCTTGTCATTCAATAATATGTCCATTTATACCCTAAACATTCTGTTTTCACAGTCTCAGTCCTTGTGTTTCTCGGTTTGGCAATTTTAGTCCCTCTAAGTGAGTTTGCGTTACATTTTTAGTCCTTTTTGCATAAAAATGACGGGAAAAATATTCTAAAAATTTCTATAACTTTATTAAGTTCATTATAACTTATTTCAATTGCATGTTTAAGAAAAGAGCTTATTTATTTGTTAATGGGCCAATTAACGAATCAACTTAAGGCCCGTTAAGAATTCTAGAGGCGAGGGCGTGTAAACTGTTTTGGGCCTGGACTTGGGCTATTTTTATGAGTCTGAAAATGTATCACATGGGCGTAGTGGGCCGTTCTAACGCAAATGCTTAATGGGATTTTGTTTAGTCCAATACTGAAAATTATAAATTTTCTGAAATTTAAATTCTGTTTATATGTAGCGAGTGGCAAACAAAATGTTTTTATTTGAGCGAGTTTAAGAGTTTATGAGATCGATGTTAAAACACAAAAATGTAGTTTTCCAGGTGTACTATCGAGATGAGCAAAAATCTATATACGTTACTTTCACGAATTCAAAATAAACAGACCATGAGTTGGACTAGTCGCAAGTTTTAAAAACTGGAAAAACTATATATAATTCTAAGTGTTTAATATCTCATCGAGTAGCATTTAAAATGGTTCGTTTAGAGTGTCGAGATGAGCTTGTGAGTAAAATCTTAAAATACGAAAGATGTTCTTGGCCAGGTCGACAATCGTAATAAGCAAAAATATTGGTGTGTTATGTTTACCGATTCGAAAATAATTAAATGAACTTTGGCCTGGTTGAGACATGCTTAAACCCAACCCAATACTTAGAATATTTTTACCCGATTTGAAACTTGGTATGTGTATTTCGTTCGAATTGACTTTATATGAACTTGTACATATTATATTATTGGATACATGTGTTTTCTAGTCTATCACAATATGGGACAAGTACTGAATACATAAAATGATGATACGAGTGTGCGT
The DNA here is from genome assembly GCA_021014915.2 of Artemisia tridentata subsp. tridentata. Taxonomy (NCBI): domain Eukaryota; kingdom Viridiplantae; phylum Streptophyta; class Magnoliopsida; order Asterales; family Asteraceae; genus Artemisia; species Artemisia tridentata. The sequence continues at coordinate 269,753,530 of CP139502.1, forward strand.
TAGAATGTATACGATTCGAGTATGATGTTGAAGTTATGCATGCGTTATTTTTAAACGTGAAAGTGAAGTGGGTTGTGAGGTGACCTCTAAACCTTCCTCAGTGGGGGTTCGTCACTTCTTGGTGGGTTACTAGAATGACGAATGTAGGTAAGTTATGACCATCAAATGTTTGAATGAAATGAGAAAACATGCATGCTGTGAATTGTGTACGTAAGAAATGTAAGTAACGGAAGGTAATAGAATACTTACTACACCTTCTAGAGGTGGTGAAGAAACAGGGAAGATCGAATGAATGTAAGAGGAGACAGTCCACTCATTAGAAACCAATATACGTTTGTACGTATACTTTTCCTTGCTCGGTGGCTTCCAAATGTTTCTGGGTTGTTAGGGTGTTTAGTGAGAGTGAAATAAGTGAAGAGTGAGCAGTGTAGGCTGCTAGAAAAGGGTGGGATATATAGAGATAGACTATGCATGTTTCTTGCCTATTTTACCCTCAAATTCAATTATTGATCTTTACTGTGGATGGGAGGACACCTAAGTTAGTTTTCTGACAATACAAGATTTTGGATAGATATGAAAACGTGGGAAATTCTTATCTTTTGTTTTTGTGCTATAGGTGTGTTCGGTTTGTATTTTAAACAAGTGACAAATGAATTTAACGAGCCATAATTGTCTACAAATGTTCTAACTGCCCTTTTAACATCATAGTACGTTAATATTATCGTTAGAAAACCGTAGGAAAAAGCGTGGGTTTAAACGGTTGAGTTTTGTGAGTTTTATGTTTGACGGGTTGAGTGAAATGGGACAAACAAAATGGCCTTGACTTCTATAGTAACACTCGACATCTAGGTCTGTAACTCGGCACATGTAAATTCTAGTGGGTCGTGATCCAGGGTATGTAAAAACATTCTAGTGTCTTGCTTAACATTCGAGAGAACATGAGCTGTTTTAGAGATAGTGTGGCAGTCGAATACACATAAAATCATAGAAGGAAAACTGAGTTTGGAGGTTGGGCTTGGCATTCGAGTATTGGGCTGGACAGTTGGTCCATTTTGTTTGTATTAGTGAAAGGGAAATGAAATTAGTGAAAGTTGAATGTAATTAGTGTATTTGGTAATTAAGACAAATTGTAAAAATGTAATTAAATTATATATCGATTAGTGCAAATTATAGTTTGTAATTTGTGTGAATGGTGACTTTTTGGATTATTATTTCTTGTGAAATAATCATGTCTCAAATACGTGTTGTGAACTAAATTCGTCACTTGGTAAACGTTGTGATGACGTGACTTGGGGGGAATAGTAATAAAAGAAAATTTTAAATTTTTCCGTAAAAATGGGATTTATTAAACAGTAACTCGAGGTTATTTTTAATTAAAGAAGCTTATTACAATGGATTTTTGCCGTGTCTTACAGTATCCACCCCTCAATTTTGAACTTTGTCCCGAAGTTCAGTCCGTGATAGGTGTTGAAAAATGTGGTGTTCAGGAATGAGAGTTTATGGAAGAATGTTGTCTTGAGATTCTTATTTGAATATCAAGGAGACGAGATCCAACTAGATTTATTCGAACTAGACGAAATGAATTTGAATGTTTGGTCAACTAATGCATTCATAGGCTATGAATAGTGAAAATAACGGTCGAGAGTAGGAAGTATTTAACGCTTAATGTTCAGTGTTCTAGCGGTCGAGACTAGTAGATTTTTAATGGTAGTGATTTGTAACTTAATGGTCGTGAATAGTAAAATAACGGCTAATTTTTCCCTGTAAATACCCTATTTACTTTCCCCTTTTTCTTTCCCCACTTTACCTTTTTCACTCCATCTCTCCCAAAAAAATAATGCCGCCGTTCACCATCCTCTTCGCCACTTTGTTCATCGTCATTGCCGCCGCTTGTTTGGCTCTCTTCCCCAGCGAAGATTCCGACCACTTGATCGGGATCTTGTTGGTTGTCGTACCCCTCACAATCCTAGCCGTTGTTGTGGATAAGTTTTGGGGGTAATAGCTTTTAAGCTAGTGTTGTTTGTAAGGGGTCTTTGTTGTGTTTCTATGTAACCTTTAATAAGTGTGGAATAAAACTCATTTACCTTTATGTTTACGAATTAGTCTCGTTGTGGCTTTTAATATTTTGTTGCATTTATGACGCAGAATAATCAAGGTGATTCATCCTGTGGTGGCTCTTGCTATCGCTGGGTTGGTGGTGGTTTTTGTTGCTATGGTGGGCCAACCTATTGAAGATTCTATGCCTTTTATTGTGTTCATTGTATTATTAGCACTTCCGATGTTAATCATCTCGCTACGTATTAATTTTCGTGGTTTTTAATAAAATTTATGTTATTTGTGTTTGCCACATATTGTTGTGAATTCTTATAGTTTCTAATTTCGAACTTTTCTCGACTTCTTATAATAAAGTAATAGGTAATAAGTGTAGATCTTACTGGGGTTGATTTATGAACAATATATTTTGTCTCGAGATTCTGTTTTGGAATGAAAATTGTTATTAAAGACTTTGAAAAGATCACTGTTCCATTTATGACATGATTCTTCCTAAATTATACATAGGTAGCTAGGCTATGCATAATTGAGGACCAAATGATGTAATGCTTGGTTCAGTCATTATGATATTTATGCTTCTTCAAAGAGTTTTATATGGTTCAATTATAAAGGTTCCGTCACAAAGTCGGACACCATTTAATTATTTTCAAAAGAATTAGGAGGTTTTTGTTCATATTCTGAGGATAAGTCAGGTATTTCTAAAGTGATACTAGGATATCCTTGATATAAACTTAGGTTTTAGATGAAGGTTCCTTACAATGTGGTATTAGTCTATTTTTTGATCAGATATGGTGTTTAGCCAAATTCTTAGGGTGATATCAAGGTATTGTTACATATCAACTATGAATAGTGAAAGTGGAATAGAAATGGAAATAGACATAGTTTACGATGATTACTGAAATATTACAAGGTAGAGATTCATACGGTAGAACGATAGTTGTTGCACTTAGGTTACATCCATCAAACCTAAGGCAAAGTACATAAGGAAATACCACTTAGAAAATCTTAAACTAGGGTTTATTTTTATTACAGCAGGAATTTATTCTTCTGCTTAAACATAGGTGTCATTTCTCGACACTATTGGAGTCTTTTAACAAGTCTTCATTCTCTTGCATCCATCTTGGCCTTCCAATTGACGTTGTAGTTTGGGCAATGACTCTTGTAATGCCCCATTCCACCACATCCGTGGCATTTTATGGACAATAGTTGTTCTCTTTCGTTCATAGCTTTGCAATCTCTGGTCTTGTGACCTATTTTCTGGCACTTCCCGCATTTTGCAATGCATTGTCCGGTATGATGCATCTTGCATCTCTGACACAAAGGCTGCTTCTCATGGTAGTTGTCCTTAATAGTAAGGGTTGTTATGTTGTTCTCTCCAACTTCTTGTCTGGACCTTTGTTGGCAATGGTAGTCGATGCGATCTTGTAGGTGATTGCGGGTACAGATGTCGTTGTGAAATTCGCATTCGTTGAGGATGAAGGTTCTTTTCTTCTCGAGTTTTCGCTTTTGGTTATTTTTCTTAAGTGCAAAATCTTGCATAATTCTTTGGGCACATGTGCGGATAGGTTTTGTCATCTTTCTTGAATCCTTTAGGCGAACTGGCCTACGTCCCATGAAACTTTCATGGTTGTGTCTACAAGGTTTAGCCATCCTTCTTTCTTTCCTGGCTATGTCGTTGTCTCTCGGATGAACTATTGTAGTCACTTCGTGTACCAGTGTAACGATATTGTTTTCAAATTCCCCGATGGTTTTAGGAGTCATGGTTGTGGTAAGTGCTGAGGGGGTATGGGTGTTGCTCATGTTGGCCATCTTCAATGACTACAACAAGAAACACTGATTTAGTATTTACTTTATCATTAGAATAGTTTCAAATAATAAAGTATTTGCATATTATTGCTAGCAATGTGATCTTAATACAAAATCAAAACCAACTAAGGATCATAGAGATACGATGTGTCTGTGTAGCATCGTAAAATAATGATCTCTTGATACGGGATTGCTAAGGAACAAACGGATTCTTCTACAAAAGCTGAAGTTCAACAACTTTCTCTTCATTCATCAAGTTCCCTTCTGAAAATTTGTTCTTGGAATTCTATGGTTTATTGTTTAGTCGTGTACAATCACCGATAATATCATAGTAAGTTTGAATACAATTATCAAAATCGACATAACTCTAATAACTTGTTTGATTGATTTTTGCACAACAACCAACACAAGGTCTTTTATTAATGTCTCATTGATTCACGTGGAGTTATTTGTTTACCTAAGAGAGTAACAAATGGTGAGGTTTTGCATGGCTCTTTGCACTTATAGCATTATAATAGGGCTTGGTGGGAGGAATTTGTTTACAACAAAAAGATATAATGGAAAAAGACTGTCATAACTTAAAAGTCGATTACAATTTCTGAGAGCTACAGAATTATTGCGAAATACATGGAATACTAACCAAAACTATTTGGTTCATTGAGTACAACAACGATACTTAAGATCAGTTACGTCTCTGACGTAGACGTCTAACTTCTGCCTCAAGATCCAGTTGTGCAGCTTCCATGGCTGAGAAACGTTCCTGTCACGCATTCATCTGATTAGCTAACATGTTTTCCAAGGCTGCAATCTTTTGGCTTTGGATTCTTGCTGTGTCTCTAGCCAACCATAATGCTCTTTCAATGTCTTCAATCCTAATGTGTGTTTGGGTATGGCCTCTACCCAAACAGCGGGTTCTGGCATCCAAGTTTCTAAGTTCCTGTTCGTAATTGTCCTTCATGTTACCCACATTCACTCCTAAACCAAACACTTCTCGTCTCTCAGCATCTGTCCTCTTGAACAGGGTGTCAATGTTACGATCATACCATTCGAATCGTAATGGGTGTAAATCTTTTAGCTGTTCAGAGTGAGCGTCTAGTATGCTGGTGTGTTGGTAAAGACGCGTCCATATGGAGTCACGGGTGTCTACATTGTAGCCAGGGGAATTGGGTGAGGATACATTGTTTGGGACATCTGGCATGGAGAAATCTGAGGTGTTAGGCAAGGGAGAATTTAGCTCGATCTTTTTCCAAGTCATTTCTTGGTGTGAACTCTGTCCATATTCAAATGTTGGTTGACCACCAATAAAATCTTCATCTGAATAGGATTCGGTTGCTCTCCTAAGTTTCTGACGTGGAGGTGAGTGAGTAGGTGATGACGGAGGTGATTTATGAGTGAGTTCTATGTCGGGCTGAGGTTGTGACATTTGTATATAAGGATCTTCAGTATCTGGTGAAATTTGGTAGGTAGGTGACGCATGTGTAGTAGGAGGGGTAGTCTTGGTGATATCGACTAGTTTGGAAGACATGGTACTGTAGCAATCGAAAATAGTAATTATGAATATTCATATGTTTAAGGTGTAACATTGAGTGTGAAATAATACGGTGTGTAATGTGTGAAGAGTAAACATCGAGCATGTAAAGATTAGTGCAAAACAATCTTAGTAGGTAATGTATTGAGCACGGCAGTCTGCAGAAACGGAAGGCATAAGATGATATGGTGTAAAATCATTTATTTTGAAAATATAGTTATAGTTCAATGTTTTAAAACATTTGATTCTCTATAACCTGTGGCTCTGATGCCAATCTGTAACACCCCCTAATTTGTTATGTAGCAGCGGAAAAGTAATTAGGGTGTTACGGTGAGGATCGAAGTTAAAATTTCAGAAAACGGCTTGGAAAAGGCGATTTGAAAGTTATATGTCATTCAAAATAATAGTTTTGGTACAAAGGTGAAATATCTGATTTGAAAATCCCACAAAAGTGTGGTAATTTGGAAAGAATGACATATTTGATTTTACACCATTTTATTTATCAGAGTATAAGATGCCCGCTCCGTGCCTTGTCCTGCTCCGTTAATTTCCTGAGATAAACATGCTTAAAACGTCAACACAAAGGTTGGTGAGTTCGTGGAGTTTAATGGAAATCAACTTATTTCAATAAATTCAAGTGGTGTACAGTGGTAGTTAAAATAAATTCTAGTACTTCTTGAAATAGCAAGTTGTGATTTGGTAAGAATCCGCGAGTAAATCATTTATGAACTCAGATGATCATAAGTTTCAAGTTTTAAATGAAAATGAGCTACGTTGTTATACGCTCGAAATGAAATGATGCGTCAACTTTTAAAAGTAACGATATACCAAGCAATTTGGGTTGTCTTTATTAGAAGTCACAACTAAGTCACATATGATAACAATTAAGTTCCAAGTACAGGATCCATAATCCTAACACATAGTGAAAACAATAATATAGTGTCTGAAATCTATCAGTGTGGTGTTTAACTAAATACAGCTGTATCCTAATATATATATATATATATATATGAAACATTCATATATTCATAAAGTTATATTGCCCTAAGCCTCATGACACACAAAACATTAACAGAGTACCGTAAAACGGCGGTGTCCACATCAGGTTACTGATGGGTGTTAGCCCTCATGTAATAGGTGATTTGCCAATTCCTATTTTTCTCAAATATAGTAGGTCGCGACTAAATACGACTAACCATAAGGCATTCCGTCAAAGTATTTAGTGGGAAAGGTTGTCAGCCTCTAACAGGTTTCGAAGCTGTTCACTATATTCGCGCTCACCGCAGTGATTAATGGCTCATGATCGAGGGACTTTATGGCAATATAGTAAACTTAGGCAATATAGGTTTCAGGGGTTCATAGAATATGCGTACTTTAGTTTTGGCAATTATTTCTAGTGAAAGGTAGAAATATCATAGTAAAGTTAACTGTACACTCAATTGCTACATGAATGTGTATAATGAGTTTCAGTATCATGTTACAACAAGTAGTTTGAAAATGTTATTTTTCATACACAGTGTTTCAGCTAAGCAAGCAATTTGCAAGTATAACGAGCATATATCCCATCCAAAGGGTGATTCAAAACATATAAAACATAGTTGATGATTTTGAGTAAATCATGAGAGTTTTCAAAGTATAAAAGTAAACTTAAAATAGTTGAAGCATGTATCTCCCCCAAAAGAGTTATTAAAAGCAAATATTAAAAGTAGGGGCCACGACTCACCTGGAGTGTATCTGACAAGATGGAATTATAAAATCGAGTAAGACTTATGGAAACGATCACGGAAACGTCCTCAATACGAGATCTGAATATGAGGGAAGTCTAAGATTCTGACTTACTACTAACAGTGAGTGTGAAAGTGAGAAATCGTATAACGATTTGATGATATGAGTGTGATATGCTTAAATATACTATTATCTTGACTCTTATGTCAATTGACTCAAAATATTATCTCCTCAAAATATGATGAAATGATATGCAAAGTGAAATCGCTAAATTCCTAGTTATAATAAATAACGAATATTAAATAATGCATAACTAAAATGTATAAAAGTGCATATGAAATAATGGGGTGAAAAAGAGAAAATGAAATAAGAACGTCAAGTGAAAATAGTTGGTCCTTTTCCTTTTTCAGTTTTCACACCTTTTTATTCTAACTGTGCTTGCGTTACAATGTTAGTCCTTCGTTAAGTCCAAAGTCCATCAATAGTCCAAAAATTGTCCAAAAGTACAAGTAAGGCTTGTCATTCAATAATATGTCCATTTATACCCTAAACAATCTGTTTTCACAGTCTCAGTCCTTGTGTTTCTCAGTTTGGCAGTTTTAGTCCCTCTAAGTGAGTTTGCGTTACATTTTTAGTCCCTTTTGCATAAAAATGACGGGAAAAATATTCTGAAAATTTCTATAACTTTATTAAGTTCATTATAACTTATTTCAATTGCTTGTATCAGAAAAGAGCTTATTTATGTGTTAATAGGCCAATTAACGAATCAACTTAAGGCCCGTTAAGAATTCTAGAGGCGAGGGCGTGTAAACTGTTTTGGGCCTGGACTTGGGCTGTTTTTATGAGTCTGAAAATGTATCACATGGGCGTAGTGGGCCGTTCTAACGCAAATGCTTAATGGGCTTTTGTTAAGTCCAATACTGAAAATTATAAATTTTCTGAAATTTAAATTCTGTTTATATGTAGCGAGTGGCAAACATAATGTTTTTATTTGAGGGAGTTTAAGAGTTTATGAGATCGATGTTAAAACACGAAAAATGTAGTTTTCCAGGTGTACTATCGAGATGAGCAAAAATATATATACGTTACTTTCACGAATTCGAAATAAACAGACCATGAGTTGGACTAGTCGCAAGTTTTAAAAACTGGAAAAACTATATATAATTCTAAGGGTTTAATATCTCATCGAGTAGCATTTAAAATGGTTCGTTTAGAGTGTCGAGATGAGCTTGTGAGTAAAATCTTAAAATACGAAAGATGTTCTTGGCCAGGTCGACAATCGTGATAAGCAAAAATATTGGTGTGTTATGTTTACCGATTCGAAAATAATTAAATGAACTTTGGCCTGGTTGAGACATGCTTAAACCCAACCCAATACTTAGAATATTTTTACCCGGTCTGAAACTTGGTATGTGTATTTCGTTCGAATTGACTTTATATGAACTTGTACATATTATATTATTGTATACATGTGTTTTCTAGTCTATCACAATATGGTACAAGTACTGAATACTTAAAATGATGATACGAGTATGCGTTAGAATGTATACGATTCGAATATGATGTTGAAGTTATGCATGCGTTATTTTTAAACGTGAAAATGAAGTGGGTTGTGAGGTGACCTCTAAACCTTCCTCAGTGGGGGTTCGTCACTTCTTGGTGGGTTACTAGAATGACGAATGTAGGTAAGTTGTGACCATCAAATGTTCGAATGAAATGAGAAAACATGCATGCTGTGAATTGTGTACGTAAGAAATGAAAGTAAGGGAAGGTAATAGAATACTTACTACACCTTCTAGAGGTGGTGAAGAAACAGGGAAGATCGAATGAATGTAAAAGGAGACAGTCCACTCGTTAGAAACCAATATACGTTTGTACGTATACTTTTCCTTGCTCGGTGGCTTCCAAACATTTCTGGGTTGTTAGGCTGTTTAGTGAGAGTGAAATAAGTGAAGAGTGAGCAGTGTAGGCTGCTAGAAAAGGGTGGGATATATAGAGATAGACTATGCATGTTTCTTGCCTATTTTACCCTCAAATTTAATTATTGATCTTTACTGTGGATGGGAGGACACCTAAGTTAGTTTTCTGACAATAAAAGATTTTGGATAGATATGAAAACGTGGGAAATTCTTATCTTTTGTTTTTGTGCTATAGGTGTGTTTGGTTTGTATTTTAAACAAGTGACAAATGAATTTAACGAGCCATAATTGTCTACTGATGTTCTAACTGCCTTTTTAACATCATAGTACGTTAATATTATCGTTAGAAAACCATAGGAAAAAGCGTGGGTTTAAACGGTTGAGTTTTGTGAGTTTTATGTTTGACGGGTTGAGTGAAATGGGACAAACAAAATGGCCTTGACTTCTATAGTAACACTCGACATCTAGGTCTGTAACTTGGCACATGTAAAGTCTAGTGGGTCATGATCCAGGGTATGTAAAAACACTCTAGTGTCTTTCTTAACATTCGAGAGAACATGAGCTGTTTTAGAGATAGTGTGGCAGTCGAATACACATAAAATCATAGAAGGAAAACTGAGTTTGGAGGTTGGGCTTGGCATTCGAGTATTGGGCTGGACAGTTGGTCCGTTTGGTTTGTATTAGTGAAAGGGAAATGAAATTAGTGAAAGTTGAATGTAATTAGTGTATTTGGTAATTAAGACAAATTGTAAAAATGTAATTAAATTATATATCGATTAGTGCAAATTATAGTTTGTAATTTGTGTGAATGGTGACTTTTTGGATTATTATTTCTTGTGAAATAATCATGTCTCAAATACGTGTTGTGAACTAAATTCGTCACTTGGTAAACGTTGTGATGACGTGACTTGGGGGGAATAGTAATAAAAGAAAATTTTAAATTTTTCCGTAAAAATGGGATTTATTAAACAGTAACTCGAGGTTATTATTAATTAACGAAGCTTATTACAATGGATTTTTGCAGTGTCTTACATATGTGGAGGTGCAACAGGCTTATATCCTATACCTGTCTTAACTTTATCAAAAATCTGACACTGAACAATCCTATCTATGCTTTTAGATGCCCCTCCATTTCTCTCTATATTCACTTCAATGCTGTCCTTATCTAGCTTAATCTTTTCTAACTCATTTTTAACCTCATTAATTTCTAAGTCTTTAAACATAATGTCTCTTTTCAAAACAGCAATATCCTCAGTGAATACAGTTTCATTCTTTTTGTAGCAAACAAGTTGTTCTTCTACAACAGCTAAACCTATCTTATGATTTGCTAAATTAAATTAAGATTGGTTAAGCTTTATTCTTAAGTCATCATAATGCATTTTAAGAGATTCATAGCTTTTTAAAGCTACACAAGATTTTGAAGAAGCATTATCAGTATATACCTCAGAATCTGAGAAAGCCATCAGTGCCATGTTGGTAGGAGCTTCCTCTTCAGCCATAAAGCTCTAGTCAAATCCAAGTCCATCTATTGCCACCATAGCTTTTGAAGAAGTCTCTTCCTCACTCACAGCCTTCCTGGTGCTTTCTTCATTCCTGGAACCTCTGCTATCTTGATTCCTACCCCTGTTGTTAGGATCTCTGGGAAATAAAGATCTCTGGGAAATAAAGATTTCTGGGAAATAAACATTGCTGCTGGTAGTACAAGCTGGTTCCTGCCGATAGTGTTCGGTTCCTGCTGAAGTTCATTGCTGCCGATAGTATAGTTTTGTTTCTGCTGATAGTGTTCATTACTGCGGGTTTTAGTAATTGTTATCCCGTAAGTTTAGAATGTTTGTTAGATTTATTTTTAGAAGAGATTGATAGTTATCTCTTTACACGTTTTCTCGTATGATGGGTTAGGGTTAGGGTTTATTATTAGTATAAAATAAACACCCGTCTATGAGTTTTGTATCGATTCACAATATTCAATAAACATCATTGTTAGTTCATAACCGATCCATAGAGGATCAAAATCTTCATAGTTATTTTCTTCTTTAATATTCTTGTATTTAGTTTCCGCATAGACACAAGTCTTACACCTAGAGATTCTCGTTTAACCAAGCTCAATCAAGCTAGAAGCACTCGATCCTACAAGTGGTATCAGAGCCTGGTGAGGATCTCTGATAAAAGAAGAAAAAGTTCTCTATCTAATCTCTTAACCCTCTCTCAATGGAAGGCGACAACCCTGAAAACATTGTCATTAACCAGGAAGAAACTCAACCCAAACCTGAAACCTCACAAGTCCAAACACAAATTGTCACCACTGTGTCCAACAACAATGCTAAATTCCCATACCTAAAGAAAGATGAGTATGAAGTCTGGGCCATGAGAATGGAATACTGGATCACGAACAGTGATTACAACCTGTGGAATGTAATTCTTAAGGGAAACAGCAAGAAGAATACTGGAAGGGATAATGATGGCAACATCTATATAGAGCCACCTGTTACAGCAGATGAACATCTTGCTGTACAAAGGGAAACCAAGGCAAGAACCCTTTTGCTTCAGGCTATTCCAGAGGATCATATTAGTGATTTCCATCACCTGGATGATGTTAGACAGATCTGGTGTGCTGTAAAAGCCAGATTTGGAGGGAATGATGAGTCCAAAAAAATGAGAAAGTCTATGCTCAAGCAAGAGTTCCAGGAGTTTAAGATCTCTGAGGCTGAGGGGATTCACAAAGGGTATGATAGGTTTCACAAGATCCTGAGCCAACTCAACCAGTTGAAAGCTAGGCTGGACAATGAAGACTGCAACACCAAGTTTCTGAGGGCCTTGCCTCCATCCTGGTCTCAGGTTTCCATAACACTCAAGGCCAAAGGTGGACTGGACTATATGAGTTTTGATGATCTATACAACAAGCTGAAAACCCTTGAAATTGATATCAAAGGGTATTCCACCTATTCACCTCAAACTCCAACCCATACTGCATTTGTTAGTACCTCTGGTGCTAATAAAGCATCATATGGAAACAGTCCGACACCATCATCATCATCAATTTCCTACTCACCTGCCACACCAAAAGCTCAGACCAGATCTGATAATGTTCTAGAGGAGATGTTTCATTCATTTGTTGCTGAGAGTATACCACAGCAGCAGATTGTTTATGAAGATTTTAATCAGGTGGACCAATTGAATCTGGAAGAGATGGACATTAAATGGCAGATGGCTATGCTGTCATTGAAAGTGAATAGGTTTGAAAAGAAGGCAGGAAGGAGGATTAACTTTGATGGACAGGAGGCTTCAAGGTTTGACAGAAGGAAGGTGAGGTGCTACAAATGTTCTCAACCAGGTCACTTTGCCAGGGAATGTACAGATAAGAAGGTGAATGATAAAGCCAGGTATTCTGCTTTCAAAATTTAAGAGTTGAAATCAGAGGACCCCAAGGCCTTGGTATCTGTGGATTCGATGGTGGACTGGGAACATCATGAGAAAGCTGTTGCAAGTGGTGCAGAGAAGGTCTATGGGATGATAGCTGGATATGGTGAGAAGAAACAAGTGGCTGGTCAATTTGGAATGATGGGTCATCCATCTCAGGTACAAAACTGCCCATTTGATTGTGAACCTATATATGCTAAACTGTAACAGGAATTTGATGATAAAGAGAGTGAATATAAGGATAACTTTATACAACTTAAGGCTCATAAAAATGCTGTGAAAACATTAGAACAACAAAAAGTATGGTATCAAAAACAACAGTTAGCATATGAAGAAAAAAATAAAGGTTTTGGAAAGAGATTTAAAAAACGCCACTAATGAGTTTAAACATTCTGAAAGAGAAAAAGCTAAGATGGTGGTAGAAAAACAGGATTTGCAGTCTAAGCTAGACAATTCCTTGGCTAGGTTTGATAAATGGAAAGAGTCATCTAAAAACCTACACAAGTTAATCGATAGTTCTATTTCTACAAAAACTAAAAGTGTAACACCCCAACCCAGCAAGGGTAGAAGTATCACATTAATGGCTTCATATCAGATCAAACAAAACATACATTCAAAAGTAATACAAAGATTCTCAAAGGTTACAATTGAAATACTGAATACACAAGGATACAAAGGAGACAAAAGCTAAAGACTAAGTCTGCAAATGCAATCCTTCCAATGACTTCTACTTCAGAATAACTATCAAGGTCTTCTAAGTCCAAAAGTCTCTTCACTCTTACCCAACTTCCAACTAAAACCTGCCGCGGGAAAAGAAACGCGGCTGAGCTTAAAAAGCTCAGTGAACAGATACATATACAAAGCAAAGATAACGAAACAGAAGTATAATATGGAGCAATGGAAAAGTCATAAGATATAAGCAAGGCAAAATCATCATAAGGGAATAATAGGATAGTCATCCACCACGAGCCCAGAAACTCAAAGTCATAAATCTCAAAGTCATAATCTCACAATCAGAGGGGATACCTCTTAGGCAACCAGATAATATGAGGGGTGTCCTCATGTATCATAATAGTAGAGTGATCAGCTCCCAGAAAATGTGAAAGGCGTGTATTGCACACAAGCACCAGTCACCTCAAAGTCATACTCAAAGTCATAGTTAAATCCACTAAACAAACAAATCTAGGATTGCAATCCATACGCCCCAGAACTCAAAGTCAATCTCAAAGTCAAGTAGCCATGGCAGATAATATAAAAGGGACGGTGTGAGAAATCACTCCCCCACACGGGAGTCATGCCAGTGGTGCATCACAGACATGGCCAGGTTACCTTCCTGGCTAGGAAAACAGAAAATGGCTCGGGTATCAAACTAAGAGTCAGGTCTCAAAGTCATCACAAAAGGTCATATATCAAAAGGTACATCTCAAAGTCATATCAAAAGTAATATCAAAGGTTCGCTCAAAGGGAACATAGCAATGGCTTGGGAAATCTTAACTGAATCATAACTCAAAATCAATGTATGGAATATGAGAACCCTTACTGAAAAAGGGCAAAGTATCTGTACCTTAAACCGCCAGGGAAACACACACTAGAAACATAAGGATCGGAATAAACTCCTTCTTCAGCGAATCTACACGAATTATAAGTTTACTTATAAGTTTCATAGTTTTCTTAATCATATAGGTTTCATTTTAGTTTTCATTCCATTTTAGGTAACTTTCCATATTTAGTAACTTTCAAAAAATAGCAAGTTTTTCGAATTAGTAACTTTGATAGATTAGGGTTACAAATGACAATTAATTAAACTTAAAGGTTTAATATGATCAATATCCTAGCTTAGGGTTTAATATGTCATTTTAGCAAAGTTTAGGGTTAATTGCGTAAATTATCAAAGTTTAGGGTTAATATCCATAATTAGCCAAATTAGGGTTAAATGCGACAACTTATCGTAATATAGGGTTTAAATTGTAACTTATTAAAGTTTATTCATATCAATAATTGACTGATTAGGACTTAACCGTTTTTAGAAACCATACCACATCTTTCGTATTTAAATATGTTCGAAACAGAACACACTCACACTCACACTTCTCGAACACATAAGCACACCCTTGTCAACTCAAACCAATTAAGAAACAATAACCCCACTTAACGAACCCAACAAGACCGAAACGACTCCACGTTTTTACCAAATCCCAACCATGATGCTTAGCCTCTTAATTTAGATTATAAAACATTTGACCACCTCTTTTTACCATCTAAAACTCACGCACACAAAACACAGGACCCAACCACAAGCCTAACGAGCCCCACATGCAGATAATAAAACCAAAACCAACCCAAAGCCTATCCTTTTCTTAATTTACATTATCACACACATGAAGGCAACTCTCGTTAACATACGCACTCTCCACGTAATCATGCATGCAACTTTATCCAATTTTTTTAACCCTCATCTTTGTCCGACCCTTACTGATCACACATATATTTTATACTACCCAAATACAATTTGCGAGCCAACCAAGGTTTAAAGTGACCTAAAACAAACCCAGTTTTAACCCCTTTTCCAGAGCCGATCGTATACATGTTTAGTTTTCAACAATTTGGTGACTCTTATTATGGCAGTGGTACGACACAGCAAAAGCAACACAAGAAAACACGCTACCTCTTGGTCGACTGGTAGGAACGAACAAGAACAAATCAGCCTTAACCCCTTCGAACCCAGAACTGAGCCTTTCGAACCCAATCATTATACGATCACAACTTGCGTATACTTGATCACCACGGCTGAGACACCATACGAGGCTAGTTCTAACCACACACGCGATGCACATTCAACCGCGAACACCCTTTCGAACCAAAATACCACGACCCCAAAGCCACCACTCAAATCAGAAATACCACCATCGATCACCATCTTTCTATGCCTCCTTGTACCATTCTTCTTGTTATCGAATTAGGGAAGAAATAAGCCAAGCCGCCACTCCTTCATTTACTTCATCAGTCTCGTGTCGAGTCCAAGAACAAGGATTGGATTGCTTTTGATGATGATGTGAGTGTGTTGTTTTGTCTTCAAAGTCACGTATAGGAGAAAAAAAAAGACTGCCGTATTGCATTATGAGTTTTAGGGTTTAAAAGTGTGAAGTAACCATGTGTGTATTCGGTTTGTCACATGAGAAACTAATGAGATATGGGCTGGAATAAAGGGCCGAGTCTTGGGGATTAGGAGGACTAAATCTCCTTCAAATCTTCATTTCCAAATTGACATTATCTCTTATGTATTTTCTGATTATGTACCATGTTCACAAGATATGAAAGAGTTCAACATACATTCCAACGTGTGATATTATTAAGTCACAAGGGATAAGTCGTGTATTAGCTTAGAACCAAAATTAGGTGCCTTACAAATCTTATATAAATAGTTACTTAGGTTATATTCACACATTAGTTTAATTACTACATAACATAAGGTTTAATCACTTATTAATTTTCATATAACTTAGGATAAAGTTCAAATTAGATGGAAAATTAGGAAAACGGATTTTTGGGTCTTACAATTCTTCCCTTCTAAAAGAAAATTTTCGTCCTCGAAAATTGATGTGAAATGAAAATGGAAACACAACGGATTGTGAGCGGAAGTGTGAATGACTTGTTTCTCATGACTCTATCTTGTTGATCCAAATTAGCTTCCGGCTCCTCGGAAAAGACAAATCATACTGAATCCAGATCAATAGAATAATATACCAAACGTAACAGATGATAATCATATCATCTCCGAAGAGATACAGGGATTACGTAGGATTTGACGGAATATCATCTGTGGAATTGATTAGGCGAATCAGATGAGAATGTACCGAATCGCAGAAATATGAGGGTGATAAATATGTTTAACTCTTCGAATTTTCAAATAGTCTCGTCTTCAATATAACCTTTCAAAGGTATTCTCATAAACCGACAGGTCTTGTTTTCTCAGAATCCAAAATCTCATATCTTAATTCATAACAGATCATCGTGAACAGATTCGTCGAATGTGAGACGTATATATAGCAAAACATAGGTGTACTCCTTCATAGTAACAGATCGAATCCATACAGACAGGAAACAGATTGTTTGATAACATCAATTGACAGAAAGCTCTACAACAGAACCTAAGATTCTTATCGGAAGTACAGAGGTCGGCAAACGTGTGTCGAGAATCCAGACGTATCAACTCGCAAAACGGTGAAGGCAGATTTAAGCGCAAAGGCAGAGCGAATCCTAACATCTCAATCAGATATCAGAATTTCTAAGGTTCTAAGGCACTTCTCAAAATATCCTATGCCCACAACAAGTGCACGTTATATGATGTAAGTATTATTACGTTGGCCAGACGTCATAATATTGGCATCATATAACTATGCCCTCATGATGGTCATATTTTATCTCAAGTTGAAATCAAAACCACCTATCTTAGTCCACCTAGTACTTCTATAGTTTCGAGGTCAACAAAAATCGAATGCCATAGCCAAGAGGAAAAACAAAACTATTCGCAAGAGTATCAAAATCCCAGATTGCCTATCCGAAGTGAGGTACGCCGTCACAAGCATCATATCTTCTACAACTCGCCAAAATCTCTCAAAACGAAGCCATCATCGAACATATAAAAAAATGAGCACGGAACTGAAATACTTCTAGGGAACTTGAAACATTAAAGGATCTTATTACTATATAACGAAACTTAAGAGAGTCAACGGAATGAAAGTTAGTGGCCAAGAGCTTCGGCCTTCGTAGAATCAGTTCTTCCAAACCTAAAGGGTCTGTTTCAGAAATCCACTCATTCAACACATCCAATCTCTTCAAGTCCAGTTAATCTGTCTTCGTCTGTCCATCAATTCGGAGGTGAAACCAAAATTGGGAACTTGTGTTTGGTTTGTCGAGCCTCCTGCAGTTCTTCTTGGAATGTGATGGATGAATGTGAATTCATGTCATGCTCTTCACCATTCAGTCTGCTTCCGCTCTTAATTCATCTTAGTACAACCAAGATGAATAGGGAAGTGAGACTGCGCGTCTTCATCAGCTCCGGGTTCGCCGTTTTGACTAGATCTTCAGCATCGCCAACACTTCTACCTTGTAAGTAATGTCTTCATTCTCCAGGTAGCCACCTTTGTTGTCAACTCCAGGTCAGGCAGTGAAGTAACTCTTCTGACGTGCTTCTAGTTGTCCTGCTGCATACGAAAAACCTTATGTGCTGTAAGGGAGTATAACCGATTCTCTTTCCGATTTATCCCAAAAATTTGCTCCGCCCGAGGGTGTGGAAGCTAATCCTTCTTCAACCTTTCTAAAACTCCATTCTAAATCAAACTAAGTTGTTTCTCTCTGTTCACGAAATTTCTCAATGGTATCATAAGTTGCAAACATCTTCCAGCATTCTTCTGCAAGGTTCAAAAGGTTTCAGTTCTCCATTCTGTTATTAGTCTTGACCACATGGCGATAGTTTTCAAAACTTGCGGGATTTAAAGAGATATCCTCGATTAAAAACATCGTTGCCCCTGCAAATATCAATCTCTCAGAAAGCACCAATGACCGACGAATTTTCTAACGAAGTGCAAAGATGATTTTCATGCTCTTTCTCGTCTCCAAACGTACTATTTAGTCATACTATGACCATTTGTCCAAGTACTCATGAGCCAACATCATTCATCAAATTCACAAAAACAATCGGAGCTTTAGCTAATACTATTAGCGTCACTAATCGTCATAGCAGTCTTCTACGAATACTGAAGGCGATTCCAAGAATAAAATCTATTCATCAGAAGGAAACTTTGCGCTCACATAATCGTTTCAGGGTGGAGGTATTATGGTTCAGCTTTCAGAAATCAATACGTATCTCCTGTCATCATTCTTCTTTATTGCGAACAAAACTGAATTACGCCAAGAGAATGCACTTAAGCAAACTTACTTTACACTCCGGTGGAAAACTTGGTGGTTCAATCAGAAATCGTGTTTCAGAAAATTCAGGGTGCCAAATAGCGTTCAATATAAGGTTCATGCTCAGACGACTCAAAGTGCCAAATAGCTTCCAAGATAAGGTTCATTCATTAGCGTACGAAATGGGTTCTAGGAAAACTTCATACCTGCTAAATTAACACAAGAGACTCCAGAGTAATAGTGATAGCAGAGGGTTTATCAATCGGTAATCATGGTAGGGAGTTCAAAATTGTTGCAAATGTTAAAGGTGAGACATAGAAGGGAAATTGTCCATATTTGAATGCTCAAACAGCCGATTCCTTGTCAGAATAAAATTAAAGTTAACTATCCCAAGATAGACGGATCACAAATCAAATCTTTATCATTTAAAAGTGAGAGGGAAAACATTCTTATCCTCGTGGTTACACACCACAAGGCTTCTTATAAGGACAGAGATGGGCGAAACGAAACTGAATAGTGTCGGAAGATTCATAGGTACTTATCTAAAGAAAAAGACATATAACAAAACATATACAGTACTTCATCGCCATGGAGGTTCTCAGAATGCCCGAATAGGAATCAAAGTGATTAACAAAATGATCAGAGTGCAACGTGGGCCTTTATCAAAATGATTAATGAAAGAAATCTGAAGATAAGGATCCAAACAGTGTCGGGCAATTATTATGAATTTCTCAATGCCTTCCAAATTTAATCAGGTTCAAATATTAGGTGGTGCAAAACATAAGCTTTCGCTTTCCAAAAGTGATATCAATCGGATCTAACCAAAAGTAAGGCACGAATCAGAGTGATGCGGAAGCAATGATATTCAAACAATTGCCTTATAGTCTACCCATACCTCACTGTTCAAAACTTACGTTCCTATGAGGGAATCTTAAAGCAAATTTTCAAAGGTTGTCCTATGAGTGCCTACAGGGGAAACTTAGTGGTCCTAACTTACACAGGCCAAGGGTAAATGTATTACGAATCGCAGCCTGTCTCTCTGATACCATAATTGTAACACCCCAACCCAGCAAGGGTAGAAGTATCACATTAATGGCTTCATATCAGATCAAACAAAACATACATTCAAAAGTAATACAAAGATTCTCAAAGGTTACAATTGAAATACTGAATACACAAGGATACAAAGGAGACAAAAGCTAAAGACTAAGTCTGCAAATGCAATCCTTCCAATGACTTCTACTTCAGAATAACTATCAAGGTCTTCTAAGTCCAAAAGTCTCTTCACTCTTACCCAACTTCCAACTAAAACCTGCCGCGGGAAAAGAAACGCGGCTGAGCTTAAAAAGCTCAGTGAACAGATACATATACAAAGCAAAGATAACGAAACAGAAGTATAATATGGAGCAATGGAAAAGTCATAAGATATAAGCAAGGCAAAATCATCATAAGGGAATAATAGGATAGTCATCCACCACGAGCCCAGAAACTCAAAGTCATAAATCTCAAAGTCATAATCTCACAATCAGAGGGGATACCTCTTAGGCAACCAGATAATATGAGGGGTGTCCTCATGTATCATAATAGTAGAGTGATCAGCTCCCAGAAAATGTGAAAGGCGTGTATTGCACACAAGCACCAGTCACCTCAAAGTCATACTCAAAGTCATAGTTAAATCCACTAAACAAACAAATCTAGGATTGCAATCCATACGCCCCAGAACTCAAAGTCAATCTCAAAGTCAAGTAGCCATGGCAGATAATATAAAAGGGACGGTGTGAGAAATCACTCCCCCACACGGGAGTCATGCCAGTGGTGCATCACAGACATGGACAGGTTACCTTCCTGGCTAGGAAAACAGAAAATGGCTCGGGTATCAAACTAAGAGTCAGGTCTCAAAGTCATCACAAAAGGTCATATATCAAAAGGTACATCTCAAAGTCATATCAAAAGTAATATCAAAGGTTCGCTCAAAGGGAACATAGCAATGGCTTGGGAAATCTTAACTAAATCATAACTCAAAATCAATGTATGGAATATGAGAACCCTTACTGAAAAAGGGCAGAGTATCTGTACCTTAAACCGCCAGGGAAACACACACTAGAAACATAAGGATCGGAATAAACTCCTTCTTCAGCGAATCTACACGAATTATAAGTTTACTTATAAGTTTCATAGTTTTCTTAATCATATAGGTTTCATTTTAGTTTTCATTCCATTTTAGGTAACTTTCCATATTTAGTAACTTTCAAAAAATAGCAAGTTTTTCGAATTAGTAACTTTGATAGATTAGGGTTACAAATGACAATTAATTAAACTTAAAGGTTTAATATGATCAATATCCTAGCTTAGGGTTTAATATGTCATTTTAGCAAAGTTTAGGGTTAATTGCGTAAATTATCAAAGTTTAGGGTTAATATCCATAATTAGCCAAATTAGGGTTAAATGCGACAACTTATCGTAATATAGGGTTTAAATTGTAACTTATTAAAGTTTATTCATATCAATAATTGACTGATTAGGACTTAACCATTTTTAGAAACCATACCACATCTTTCGTATTTAAATATGTTCGAAACAGAACACACTCACACTCACACTTCTCGAACACATAAGCACACCCTTGTCAACTCAAACCAATTAAGAAACAATAACCCCACTTAACGAACCCAACAAGACCAAAATGACTCCACGTTTTTACCAAATCCCAACCATGATGCTTAGCCTCTTAATTTAGATTATAAAACATTTGACCACCTCTTTTTACCATCTAAAACTCACGCACACAAAACACAGGACCCAACCACAAGCCTAACGAGCCCCACATGCAGATAATAAAACCAAAACCAACCCAAAGCCTATCCTTTTCTTAATTTACATTATCACACACATGAAGGCAACTCTCGTTAACATACGCACTCTCCACGTAATCATGCATGCAACTTTATCCAATTTTTTTAACCCTCATCTGTGTCCGACCCTTACTGATCACACATATATTTTATACCACCCAAATACAATTTGCGAGCCAACCAAGGTTTAAAGTGACCTAAAACAAACCCAGTTTTAACCCCTTTTCCAGAGCCGATCGTATACATGTTTAGTTTTCAACAATTTGGTGACTCTTATTATGGTAGTGGTACGACACAGCAAAAGCAACACAAGAAAACACGCTACCTCTTGGTCGACTGGTAGGAACGAACAAGAACAAATCAGCCTTAACCCCTTCGAACCCAGAACTGAGCCTTTCGAACCCAATCATTATACGATCACAACTTGCGTATACTTGATCACCACGGCTGAGACACCACACGAGGCTAGTTCTAACCACACACGCGATGCACATTCAACCGCGAACACCCTTTCGAACCAAAATACCACGACCCCAAAGCCACCACTCAAATCAGAAATACCACCATCGATCACCATCTTTCTATGCCTCCTTGTACCATTCTTCTTGTGATCGAATTAGGGAAGAAATAAGCCAAGCCGCCACTCCTTCATTTACTTCATCAGTCTCGTGTCGAGTCCAAGAACAAGGATTGGATTGCTTTTGATGATGATGTGAGTGTGTTGTTTTGTCTTCAAAGTCATGTATAGGAGAAAAAAAAAGACTGTCGTATTGCATTATGAGTTTTAGGGTTTAAAAGTGTGAAGTAACCATGTGTGTATTCGGTTTGTCACATGAGAAACTAATGAGATATGGGCTGGAATAAAGGGCCGAGTCTTGGGGATTAGGAGGACTAAATCTCCTTCAAATCTTCATTTCCAAATTGACATTATCTCTTATGTATTTTCTGATTATGTACCATGTTCACAAGATATGAAAGAGTTCAACATACATTCCAACGTGTGATATTATTAAGTCACAAGGGATAAGTCGTGTATTAGCTTAGAACCAAAATTAGGTGCCTTACAAATCTTATATAATTAGTTACTTAGGTTATATTCACACATTAGTTTAATTACTACATAACATAAGGTTTAATCACTTATTAATTTTCATATAACTTAGGATAAAGTTCAAATTAGATGGAAAATTAGGAAAACGGATTTTTGGGTCTTACAAAAAGAGGTTTAGGGTATGGTGACCTGATAGGGCCAAATCAATATTATGACCCTAATGAGTATAGTGTTTTTGACCCTGAACCTGTAGATTATATAAAACCTGTAAAGTATGTAAAGGAGGGTGGAATGAATGTTGTTCCTCCACCCTTAACTGGAACATTTAAACCTGCAGACCCCTATGTTGACTTTGATGATTCACAAATGACTTATGGCAAAAAGGAAAAGAACTTGCCTGATCTTGATTGTGACTCTAATGAATTTGTCTCTTGTTCTTACAGTGACAAATCTTCAGAAATCAAGACTAATGACTATGCCACATGTGGATCAAGTGACAAGTCAGCTTCAATAAAATCAGAAGATCTCTCCTCAGAAGTAGCTACTGATAAATCTCAATCAAAGACAGCTGCATTTGAAGATATTTCTTTTGATAATGTTAAAAACAATAATGTTTCTAGTTGTGGTTCTATTTCAAACAATTGTGTTTATGGTTTTAATTTTGTTAAGAATGATTTTGTTTCTTGTGTTGGTTTGAATAATTCTAGTTGCAATGAGAAAGATAATGTTAAGAAAAAGTCCCCTAGAAAGAAATCTTGCTTTTTGTGTCGTAGTTATGATCATCTTATCAAAGACTATGACTATTATGAAAAACAGATGGGTATATATGCTTGTCAAAATAGGTCTGTGTGGAACAATGTCAATGATATTCCCCCATACATTCCACAAGCAGCAAGAATAAACTCTTGTAGAGCTTCTGTTACAGCTGGTAAGCATGTTGCTGCTGGCAAACCAGTTCCTGCTGGTAAGCCTATTCCTGCTGGCAAGTCCATTCCTGCTGATAAGCCTGTTGCTGCTGGTAATCCAGTTCCAGCTGGTAGGATCAATCCTGCTGGTTGGAGAAGCAATGCTGCTAGACCTTACTACAGACCTACTAGCACTTACTTTCAAAATGATATGAGGCCTGTATATTTTGACACCATGCACATAGGAGGGGCAAGATGGGAAACTGCTGTTAAGTCCTCAGCAGGTTGTTCTTGGAGAAACAATAACCAATATATGAGAATGGGGTCCAAGAACAATGGTGGATCTGATCAATCTCCATGGTTTAATACTTATTGATCCACTAGGCAGGCTCAAGTCAGAAATGGCTTGGGTCTCCCTTGTATCTAATGTTGTAAATGTATTCTTTGTATCAGGAATTTCTTTTTAGAAGTAAAGATGTTGGTATTGTTGACAGTGGATGTTCCAGGAGTATGACAGGAAATTTAGAGAGACCGCATGACTTTGTGCCCTTAAATGGAGGTTCTGTGACATTTGGAGGAGGAGATGGCACAGTTACTGGAAAGGGTACTATCAAAACAACCAAGCTAGACTTTGAAGATGTGCTTTATGTGAAGGAACTCCAAAACTTTAATTTGTTCTCTGTCTCACAAATTTGTGACAAGAAGAACAGTGTTCTCTTCACTGAAACTGATTGCTTTGTGTTTTCCAAAGACTTCAAGTTGCCTGATGAAAGTCAGGTTGAACTCAAAGTTCCAAGGACTTACAACCTTTACAGTTTCAATCTAAGTGATGTTCAGCCTGAGGGTTCACTTGCTTGTTTGATGGCAAAAGCTTCTGTAGATGAATCTAATAAATGACACAGAAGAATGGCTCATGTGAATTTCAAGACCATTAACAAGCTGGCTAAGAATGGTTTGGTCCAAGGGCTCCCTCTCAAGACCTTCTCCAATGAACACAATTGTGTTGCATGCAACAAAGGAAAGCAACACAAAGCTTCATACAAGGCAATCACAGCTGTGAGCACCATCATTGAGCCTCTGCAGCTTCTTCATATGGATCTCTTTGGTCCTACTTCTATCAGAAGTATTGACCACAAGTACTACTGTCTGGTGATTACAGATGATTTTAGCAGGTTTTCTTGGACTTTCTTTTTGGGTTCTAAAGATGAAACTTATCCAGTTATTAGGGACTTTATTACCTTAATAGAAAATCAGCTAAATAAAAAGGTTAAGTCAATAAGGTGTGATAATGGAACAGAGTTTAAGAATTCTAATCTAATTGAACTCTGTGGGAGTAAGGGGATAAAAAGGGACTATAGTAATGCCAGAACTCCACAACAAAATGGGGTTGCAGAAAGGAAAAATAGGACCCTTATAGAAGCAGCTAGGTCTATGTTAGCTGACTCTAAGATGCCCACTATGTTTTGGACTGAAGCAGTCTGCACTGCTTGTTATGTGCTGAATAGGGTATCTATTACTCGTCCTCGTAATAAAACACCTTATGAGCTTTTGTCTGGGAAAGTTCCAAACATTAGTTACCTTAAACCATTTGGATGTCATGTCACTATATTGAACACTAGTGATCACCTAGGCAAGTTTGATGGGAAGGCTGATGAAGGGTTTATTGTTGGGTATTCTGCTCATAGTAAAGCCTATAGGGTATATAATCTGTCTACTAAGAGGATAGAAGAGACTCTCAACTTAACATATCTTGAGGATAAACCTAATTTGCAGGGTGCAGGTCCAGAGTGGTTCTTTGACCTTGATTATCTGACAGATACCTTAGGTTATACTAGATTCAAAGCAAATCAATCTGTTGGTACACATGTTTCTCAATCTAACAATGCAGGTACCTCAGATGATGATTCTGATTCAGAGAGTGATGAACGACCTATAGTTGTTCCTTCTTTTCCCTCTAACAACATTTCAGGTTCAAAGCTCAAAGATTCTTCTGATATGGCTGGAGGTGATTCAAGTTTTGCAGAAGATCTTGCTAGGCTTCAAAGACAAGAGTATAATGCCAAGAAAGCTGCTGAAATGTTTGGTTCTGGGTTTTCTAAAGAGACAGAGGAGATTCTGAGAAATGTTGAAGCTGAAGTTCGAAAGCAACTGAATTCTGCTGGTGGTCTTCCTTTTCCTGATGCTACCAATTCTGCTGGTAGTGCTACCAATTCTGCTGGTAGTGCATCTGTTCCAGCGGGTTCTTCTAACGATTCTGTTGATGTCTCCACTCCTGGTGTTCCTATGTCTACTCCACCTGTTGACTCTCTGGGTATTGATAACTCCCCTGAAAGATTTCCAATCCCTTCAGACCTTGGAAATTCATTCTCTTCAAGAGATAAGCTGGAAGATCCTCATCATCAATCCAGAACAGGCATTTTCACTTCTTCCTCATATGATGATGACTTCAACCCCTCCATTACTAATCAGGCATCCACAATTGATGTCAATCCCATTGTTACCAAGAGGATCAATACAGTTCATCCTCAGTCCTTGATCCTTGGAGATCTAAATTCCACTGTTCAGACAAGAAGCAAAATACATCAACCCAAGTTTGGCGAATCTGCTTTTCTCAGTATATCCAGGATCAGTTAAGAAGCAATCATACTGATTACCTACATTGCCTCTATGCTTGTTTCTTATCTCAAATTGAACCAAGTAGTATAGCCCAAGCTCTTGATAATTCTGATTGGGTTGAGGCTATGCAAGAGGAAATGCAGCAGTTCCAGAATCAGAAAGTATGGATGTTGGTACCTTTGCCTGCAGGAAAGCATGCTATTGGAACTAAATGGATTCTCAAGAATAAAAGGGATGCTAGGGGAATTGTGGTTCGGAATAAAGCCAGGTTGGTGGCTCAAGGACATAGAGAAGAAGAGGGGATTGATTATGATGAAGTGTTTGCTCCTGTGGCAAGAGTTGAAGCCATCAGACTATTCTTAGCTTTTGCCTCATTCATGGGGTTTGTAGTATATCAGATGGATGTGAAGAGTGCCTTTTTGTATGGAAGGATTGAAGAAGAGGTTTATGTTACTCAACCAAAGGGATTTGTGGATCCTCAGAATCCTGATTTGGTTTACAAAGTGGTAAAAGCACTTTATGGTCTTCATCAAGCACCAAGGGCTTGGTATGCAAGGCTATCTGCCTTTTTGTTAAAACATGGTTACAGAAGAGGGGCAATAGATAAAACAATTTTCATCAGGAAGAACTTCAAAGATATCATTCTGGTACAAGTTTATGTAGATGATATCATCTTTGGTTCTACTAATGAAGCCTGGTGCAGGGAATTTGAGGAATTGATGAAGAGTGAATTTGAGATGAGTGCTATGGGTGAAATGACTTTCTTCTTGGGTCTTCAGGTTAAGCAGAAATCAGATGGGATCTTTAATTGCCAAGAGAAGTATGTTTATGACATACTTAAGAAGTTTGATATGGAAAATGTGAAAACTGCAACCACCCCATTTGAACCTCCAAAGCCTAAATCCAATAATGAACCTGATGTTGCTGTTAATGTTCATCTATACAGGTCCATGATTGGGTCACTCATGTATTTGACAGCTTCTAGACCTGATATCATGTTTGCTGTCAGTGCATGTTCTAGACATCAGGTTACACCCTTGACTTCTAACTTAAATGCAGTCAAGAGAATCTTCAAGTATTTGAAAGGACAGCCTAAGTTGGGACTTTGGTACCCAAAAGATTCTCCTTTTGTGTTGGAAGCTTATAGTGACAGTGATTATGCTGGTGCAAACTTTGATAGAAAGTCAACTACTGGGAGTTGTCAGTTTCTGGGAAGAAGGTTGGTTTCTTGGCAGTGCAAGAAGCAGACTATAGTGGCTACATCTTTTACTGAGGCAGAGTATGTTGCTGCTGCTAGCTGCTGTGGACAGGTTCTTTGGATGCAAAATCAGCTGTTAGATTATGGGTTCAACTTCATGAACACTAAGATCTTCATTGATAATCAAAGTAATATGTGCATTGTTAAAAATCCTGTCTATCATCAAAGGACAAAGCATATTGAGATTAGACATCATTTCATAAGAGATGCTTATGAGAAGCATCTTATTCAGGTGATTAAGATTCATACTGATGACAATGTGGCTGATCTGCTGACCAAGGTTTTTGATGGACCAAGGTTTAACCATTTGGTGGTCCATGTTGGGATGGTAAATCCTTAGATACTGAGTTTGAGGGGAGGACAAAGCCTAAGGGGAGGCTTTCTGTTGTATATTTTGTTATTTTCTTTTTCTTTGTTTATTTTCTTTATCAGAGCCTAAGGGGAGGCTCTGATACCACTTGTAGGATCGAGTGCTTCTAGCTTGATTGAGCTTGGTTAAACGAGAATCTCTAGGTGTAAGACTTGTGTCTATGCGGAAACTAAACACAAGAATATTAAAGAAGAAAATAACTATGAAGATTTTGATCCTCTATGGATCGGTTATGAACTAACAATGATGTTTATTGAATATTGTGAATCGATACAAAACTCATAGACGGGTGTTTATTTTATACTAATAATAAACCCTAACCCTAACCCGTCATACAAGAAAACATGTAAAGAGATAACTATCAATCTCTTCTAAAAATAAATCTAACAAACATTATAAACTTACTGGATAACAATTACTAAACCCCGCAGTAATAAACACTATCAGCAGAAACAAAACTATATTATAGGCAGCAATGAACTTCAGCAGGAACCGAACACTATAGGCAGGAACCAGCTTGTACTACCAGCAGCAATGAGAAATCTTTATTTCCCAGAGATCTTTATTTCCCAGATATCCTAACACCTGTTGTCCTGGTTCCTTGGCCCTCTGCATTCTACAGCAAAGTGTCCCAACTTATGACAGTTATAACACTCCACCTTTGATTTGTTGGAATTCCACATGAGTTGTGATCAAAAGTAAAAAAAATAAAGGAGTATTATATTATTGTTGGTATTACTAATAAAACAAAGTTCGAAGGTTGCAAACTTCTTGTTTCATTTGAAGTAGTATGCTTATCATAAGTATGGGGGAAAACAACCTATTTTATGTGGCGAATTATGTGCCAAGAGAAGTGGGGATTGTTATGAAGAAATTTTATGGACTTTCAACTCATTACTATTTTTTAAAACCAATTATATTACATATTCCCATGCCTTATCCATACCTTATTAACCTTTAGCCTAACATTATAAACCTAAATAAAAGCCCTCTTTTGATATTTATAATTGCTGCTTACGCCACGTCGGTGAAGTTTCGTTTCTTGTACAAGCTTATGGCAATTTAAATAAACCACGTCTAAGCAATTGGGTGTGATTTCCTTATACCTGTTATTTCATCATATATGAGTGTGAGTGAAGTATACTTATCACTTTTTTGAGATGCTTAGTCGCGTTATCTTAGCTTATGATTCTTTGATTTTCTTATTCTTCCATTATAAAAACAAAAACATTTCTTTAGGATTGCTTGAGGGCAAGCATCATTTAAGTATGGGGGAATTTGATAACGCTCTAAATATACACATTTATTCCCTCTATTATATACTATTTATCTACTTAATTATATAGATTATTATGTTATTTGTATAGAGTTTGGTACTAATCTATTATAGGAATGATGAATCAAAGTAATTGGAAATATAGCTAGAAACCGTAGTAACCACTAACGGTCGTTAAAGAGAAAGGACTTGAAGTGCAAAGTAAAAGGAAAAAGACCCAAGTACGCTGGTTTTATGACCATGTGCGGCGTACTTGCTTGGTGGGTAAAGATATATGATTTGAAACGAAGTACGGCGTACTTCCTATGAAGTGCGGCGGACTTATCTGTCAGTTACAAGACAAATACTTAATGATGATTGCATTCATGGTGAGGCCGATCACTTGCCTCTACTATCGTTATATGGGAGATATATCACATCCCTTGACACTATATAAAGGACCCAAGGCCAGAGATAAAGGCTAGCTACACATACCTATACCAAAGTTATTATAAAAGGAGATAGTGGTAAACTAACACCAAGTTCACCATATCTGAGCCACAAGTTGCAAGAGTATACCAAGTGCCTTAGTGCTGTGACAGAGTCTAGGAAGCTAGGATACCAGTTGGAGTTTTCGTTTGTGAAAACTATTTTTAATCATTCGTTTGTAATTGTTTGGTACAAATCTCTATAACTTTTATATTATGAAGTTTATTAAATTTCACTAGTTTGTTATGAGTCTTGTTACTGCAATTATGGAGTAGTCGTATTATGTTTGTTTGGATGATTTAGAAATATGATTGTTGATGTATTATTTGGATACTTGCTCTTGATGTTATGAATCGTACACTTGATATTATTATGTTAAACCATTGTTAATTGTTTGATTTATCTCTGTGATAGAATTTGGTCGAAAGGCTCCATTCCTTTGATTGAGTTCGAGTCGTTTGTCTATGGCAACTCATTGTTAGCCTTGTAGAAATTGGCTAATAAAACCTTTATCGACCCTAGCATAATCTTGTTTAAGGCCTAATCTCATGTCTAATGAAATTGATTAGGAAAAAAGTGTCCTGTTTATACATCAATCACAAACCTATCTTATTGCATTTCGTATGTTGAGAATTATAGGCCAAAAGGACTTCTTGATGTATTGGATAGTTATATGTTTGAGTGATCACCAGTCATTTCATACTTATATACCTTGTGATGCGTGGTTTTGCGACCTTACATCAGGTTTTACCTCTCGAGGGATCTCAAGAGGCTTGCAATCCCCACCAGGCAGTGTACCTGACCGATGTAGTATAGTGAAGTGGCAAGTACCGGGGGATTGATCGTTCTCTAGGGGAATAGTGTCGTTAGGATTGAAAAACTACTCTAATAGGTCTAAGGGTGAGGGAAGATTCTTTTTGTATTTTTATAATTTTATGAAAGCAAGTAAAATCTCGGGTTTGAAGGAGTGGGCGGAATTAGTTGCTAGTCAACTAACCCAAATAACTACAATTGCAAATAAAATAAAATAACTGAAAATGAAAAGGTTGTGTAACTTATATGGAGAGAAATGTGTTTACTTAGATTTCCTTACTCCCTAACTATCTTTTATCGGTTGATTAGTGTGTATTAATTGCGTGGATGACGGGTGTATTCCTTAATACCAATCGTGGGGTGGCGTACGTACTTCCCCAACTCTATAAGCTCCTACTTCACTCCTATGTCGAGCCGGCTAAGAAGCTCCTAACATGGGATCACTAGAATTCACTCATGCATTAAATACAACCATAAAAACCTTAGTACGCATTGGTTCATGTTTCTTAAGACGTTTAAGCAAGTTACCGTATAGGAGGTTAGCCAGTTTTCTTAAGCCTAACATCGATAAACAATCATCCAATACAATTAATAACACACCAACAACCAATAATCAATAGTTAGGTTTCATTAGATCTAAGCAAACACAAGATAAATCTAGCCTAACATGTTAATTAAAAGACAAGAACAAGATATAATCAAACAACACATAGACATATTGAATGATTAATTGATTACTTATCTTCAATTAAACATGGGAGATCCAAGGGTATAAAACCCTTAAAAATGGCAGAAAAATCGTCTTAGGGTTTCTCCTCACAAAGTTGCACACTATGAATAAAAATTGCAAAACTATATATAGAGTTTAGTGGCTGATGGCGTCACGTTGTAGGAGGTGACGCCGTCACCTCGCCGCGGCTAGGGTTCCCGGATGGTCTTCCTGACGCCGTCCCTTTATAATCCTCCAAAATCCGCTCTGGCCTATCAAGGGTTGACGCCGTCAAAATAGTGCTTGACGCCGTCTCTCTTTAACTTAAACCGAGATGGCCTTGATCACCTTAAAGGGTGACGCCGTCAGATTTTCCATTGTAAAACTCTCTGGCGCGTCACGTGTATTTTGTCATATCCACCTCTTTTGCCAAGCCATGACGCCGTCAAGAGCAATACTTGACGCCGACAAGTGTACTTTTCCAGCAGCTTTGGAGACTTTGTCGTTTTCTTCACTTTTATGCTCCAAAAACGTCCAAAATGCTTCCTATTCCAGATTTCTTCTCCAAAGTACCTAAAATGACAAAAGGAACGATTTAGGGCAATATTTGATCAAATAAATACGATTTAGGGCTTAAATGACCCCCTAAAAGTGGTACACTTTTCGCTTCATCAAATACCCTTACACTTGAGATTTGCTTGTCCTCAAGCAAATGCGCTTTTATTCTAATCAAAATACAAGTTAGGGGTCATTTAATGCTAATATAAAAGTAATTACAACAAATAGTCGTTCCACTTTAATCATAATAAGCACGGAGATTACATACTAGCACCTCACAAGTAGTGTTTAGATACTCACATCTCTCAGGTGTCATAAAAGTATATCTCATAAATGAAAACGGATAATATCTCTCACTACCTGTCATAGCAAATAGATTACCATAGGCTTGGGAAAGGATCAAAAACCTTCTCCACTAGGCGTAAGCACCTAAGATAAACTATCAAAGAGGGATTTTACATGGGTTATAACGTGAGGTGTAGGGATATGATAAACACGGATTTGTTGGATAAAGGATATTTTACTGGTGGCGCGTTAAAGATCTTGATTAATTACATGTACAATATGGCGTTGCTAAGCCAAGACTAGACTCGACTTAAGCTAATGAAAGAAATAACAAAAAGATAAAATAAACATAAAATGAAACGGGATGGTAGTCCGTATGTTTTTTTTTCTACTTTTCTTTTTCTCATTTTTTTGTATTTTTCTTGATTTTTTCGATTTTTTTTTTTTCATACGCTCTTGCCCTACCATCCAAAATAATACATCATAGGGGCGTTGCATTCCCCTTACACTTGAACTTTTACATAACTTTACAATTAACTATTCTAATGACTCGAATTAAGATAATCGAAACACTTTGAGTACTTTTTAAAATATTTAGCACATATGGGGGTAATAATGTTGTTCTTCCCCATTACTCCATTACACTAGTACTTTACCCATGAGTCCCAATCGTCCCAAAACAATATGTACAAGGATATGACTCGACTTAGCAACCATGTAATCAATTAGATAATTAACTTGGGGTTTAAACAAATGTTGTCACAATAATGCACTAAAAATGAGTGCATACAAGGTAGGCTAAGGCGATTTGGGTGTAAATTTAAGTGGGGTGTAACAAATTCTTCCTTTAAGTAAAATGCTTAAAGGTCGAAACGAAAAGATAGGCTCTGAGGGGTGTACTAGGGGTATCGTGTACTGAAAATGAGTACAACGCAAAGCGTGTGGGAGAATTACTTGACCAATGTAGCCAATGTAATTATAACAAAAACACAGGTGTAAAACAATGGGTTAATCCTAACGCCTCTTATCATGTAGTAAATCTAACTACACGAATGTAGTCTCACTTGTGGCCTCGGAATGGTCCTAACGCAAGTTCTAGAATCTAAGTGCTACCGGTACCCACATCATAGCATAAATGCTTTTCCTACCAATTTTAGGGGCGAATCTCACATATTTGGGGGTGGAAAATTTTTTAGTGGTACGGTTTTTGTGCTAGTCATATAACTCATATCCGTGAGACGCTCATTAAGATCAAAGTTTCACTCCTATAAGTTGTAAAAAAATTTAAATTTGGCACTAAAATTGCCCTAACAGGTATTTCTCTCAGTTTTATTACACATCTACCATTAAACAAACAAAAATCAAGTGCACTTGTATTCTCTAAAGTATCGTACTTTACCCCCCCCCCCTTACACTTAAGATGAACATTGTCCCCAATGTTCAAATAACAAGATGTAAAAGTAAATAAGGTAAACGAATGAAATCAAATATTCCCCTGATTCGTTTGGTGGATAAAGAGGTAACATGGTTAGATCTTCTTCCAAGGTAATGTGGAAGCTTCAAGACTAATGCATCGCCAAACGCTAGATTCCACATACATCTCCTTGTCCAAACTAACCTGTTAAACCTGAGAAAACAAACACGAAAACCTGCATAACATCGGCGGGATAAATCTATATAAGGATATAATGCTTGTGGAATGATTATTTTGCAGATTCCTGGAGTTTATAAGTTAGAGATTTAATAAAAACTTTTTATGAAAACAAAACTTTCAAAAATTTCAGAAAATTAAAACCTGACGCCGTCAGGTTGTAATGCCTGACGCCGTCAGAAATGATCTGACAGAATTCTCATGTTAAGTTTCCGGAAAATTTCTGGAAAAACCTATACCTTACTTCCTGGAAATCCTGCAAAACATCATTATGACTCGATACAAGCATTTGACTCAAACAATTACTAATATGTATGTTAATTTATTATTGTTATGATTCATGTTCATTTGTTCTAATAAACCGATTTGGATTTCCCTTACACTTATCTTTTGCAAAATACCTTTATATGTAGTTAAGACGAAGTTAAAAACAAGATAATGCATTTTCACAATTTAGTTTTGAACATGAATCAATAATAATAAAAATTAAACATACATACGGAAGCAAATAAAATCAAACAAACAAATAAATAAACACACAAAGCAAATAAAGCTTGGGTTGCCTCCTAAGAAGCGCTTTTCTTTATTAACGAGTCTTGTAGCTTGACTCAAAGTCACGTACATTACGTGATTCCATCATTGGTCACGGTTCCTAGGCCATCCTCATTTTTGGTTTTATATTCCGGTCCTAATTTCAAACAATCCTTGTAGAAACTGGATATCCTTTCCCTAACATAGTCTACTCCTTTATTTATATCCTCATCATTCCTATAGTAGACCGCTTGCTTAAGCTCCTTCTCAACATTTGACAAGTGTTGGAATTGCTTTATCTTATATGGCATTTGGTAGTTTACCTCATCGGTCTCATCTTTAAATCTGACTATCCCTAAGGAAGGTTCATAAGTCATTCTAGAGACCTCAACGAATGGTTTTCCAAAAACTACTTAAGTTAAGCATGCATCGACTATTGAGCGGATATCTTTTACAATTACAAAGTCGGTGACATAGGTGAAGTTTCCTACATAAACCGGTAATCCCTTAACTCTTCCTGTGAAGTTACTCATCCAACCCTTATCAGGGAACATCCTATACCCAAGTTGATTTTTCATTATTAAGTTGTAGTGGGCTCTAGTCATGACGTTTATGGGCGATCTAAGGTCGATGTAAGCTTTCCACACATGCAAATGTCCGATGTTGCATGGTATGTTGAGATTAGAAGGGTCGCCTATTTTTATAATTGGTCTACCTAGGAAGTATGGTGTCTCGGGGTCATCGAATAAGTCTGTATGATATGCGCGCTCTTCTTTAGTGGGTAGCCTATTGAAGTAGTCCTCATCATCATCTACTTCTTCAATCTCACTTTTCCTAACTTCTTTATCAACCTCGACTTTCTTAACCTCATCCTCAGGTTCACTATTATCCTCATTCCTATCAATTGGTTTGATAGTGACAATGTTGACGAAGTGGACGTGTTTGGATGAAGAGGGGTCTTTTACTTGGGGTCCGCTATTTGTGTTCCTAGCGTCCTTATGTGGAGGTGATAGCACTTGGTTATTGAGGGCTTTCAATAAGTTGTCAATTTTATTGGTCATCTCCGTTTGTTGTTGATTGAATTCGGATTCAAACTTGGCTAAACGAGCTTCTTGAGATGCCATAAATTGGGACATCAATCCTTCAAAGTTATTGGTACTACCATAATTGTTGGAAGGATTGTTATTGAAAGTACGGTTCGATTTGGAACCGCTTGATTGGAAACGATTAGGTGGGTTGGAAGAACTGGTTTGTTGTGCATTTTGGTTTTGTTTCCACCTAAGGTTTGGGTGATTTTTCCATGAGGGGTTGTATGAATCACCGTAGGGGTTTGGCTCGGGTTTGAAAGTGTACCACTTGTCTCCCGCTCCGTCGGTACGCGAGGATGCGTAGTCCGCAAAAGCTTGTTCGGGGAGTTCCACGCAATCACGAGTGTCGTGGGGACCACTACATAATTCACATGAAGAAGTGATTTTGTTCACTTGGCTTGAAGGTTTAGGAGCCTCGTAGGATTTCATAAGAAACTTGACTTGGTCTTCAAGTTCTATGATCCTACGGTTGGAAGTGCTTGAATTGTTCGAAGGCAAAGATATTGCCTTGACCGTTTTATTCAAATCACGGGGATCACTCCAACTTTCGTTGTCATAAAGAGCAAGATCTTCCAGGAGAGCCCATGATTGTTCCGCACTTAGATCACGTAGCTTACCACCGGCCGATTGGTCAATGGTTTACCTCGTGGAGAGATTGATGTGGTCATAGAAGATTTGGACTTAGAGCCAAAGTTCTATGCCATGGTGAGGGACTTTTTGGAGTAAGTCCTTGAATCGAGTCCATGCCTCGTAAAGGGTTTCGCCTTGACGTTGTTGGAACATCAAGATATCATTCCTTAGCTTGGTAGTTCTTCCTGGTGGGAAAAACTGAGCAAGGAAACGAGTGGTGAGATCATCCCAAGAGGTGATGGATCCTGCGGGTAGACGCTCTAGCCATTGACTAGCTTGGTCCCGCAGAGAGAATTGAAAGAGACGTAGTCGGGTCGTCTCTCGAGTGGCAACATCAAGGACTATAGAATCAACGATTTTGAGAAAGTCCTTGAGATGTTGATTAGGATCTTCGGAACGAAGTCCATGGAATGCGCATCCGCTTTGCACCAACCGGATGGTGTCGGATCGCAAGGGAGTGACATTGGCTCCTTGAGTGAGCTCAATGGTGTTTCGATAGCCATGGTGGCTAAGACGGGAGTAGTCTCCTAAGGTACGGGCTCTAGGAGGTGGGTGTTGTTGTGGTGGTGGGTTGTTGGGATCAAGGATATTACCACCTTCCATGATGTCGGATGGTAATGGTTACGAACAAAGAAAAGAAGAAAAAAAAGATAGACTAAAGAAAACCTAGAAAAATAAAAATCTCACTAGAAAGGAATCTAGTGAGTAGACCTAATAAAATAAAAAATTCAACCTAAACAATAACTATTCCCCGGCAGCGGCGCCAAAAACTTGATGCGTGGTTTTGCGACCTTACAACAGGTTTTACCTCTCGAGGGATCTCAAGAGGCTTGCAATCCCCACCAGGCAGTGTACCTGACCGATGTAGTATAGTGAAGTGGCAAGTACCGGGGGATTGATCGTTCTCTAGGGGAATAGTGTCGTTAGGATTGAAAAACTACTCTAATAGGTCTAAGGGTGAGGGAAGATTCTTTTTGTATTTTTATAATTTTATGAAAGCAAGTAAAATCTCGGGTTTGAAGGAGTGGGCGGAATTAGTTGCTAGTCAACTAACCCAAATAACTACAATTGCAAATAAAATAAAATAACTGAAAATGAAAAGGTTGTGTAACTTATATGGAGAGAAATGTGTTTACTTAGATTTCCTTACTCCCTAACTATCTTTTACCGATTGATTAGTGTGTATTAATTTCGTGGATGACGGGTGTATTCCTTAATACCAATCGTGGGGTGGCGTACGTACTTCCCCAACTCTATAAGCTCCTACTTCACTCCTATGTCGAGCCGGCTAAGAAGCTCCTAACATGGGATCACTAGAATTCACTCATGCATTAAATACAACCATAAAAACCTTAGTACGCATTGGTTCATGTTTCTTAAAACGTTCAAGCAAGTTACCGTATAGGAGGTTAGCCAGTTTTCTTAAGCCTAACATCGATAAACAATCATCCAATACAATTAATAACACACCAACAACCAATAATCAATAGTTAGGTTTCATTAGATCTAAGCAAACACAAGATAAATCTAGCCTAACATGTTAATTAAAAGACAAGAACAAGATATAATCAAACAACACATAGACATATTGAATGATTAATTGATTACTTATCTTCAATTAAACATGGGAGATCCAAGGGTATAAAACCCTTAAAAATGGCAGAAAAATCGTCTTAGGGTTTCTCCTCACAAAGTTGCACACTATGAATAAAAATTACAAAACTATATATAGAGTTTAGTGGCTGATGGCGTCACGTTGTAGGAGGTGACGTCGTCACCTCGCCGCGGCTAGGGTTCCCGGATGGTCTTCCTGACGCCGTCCCTTTATAATCCTCCAAAATCCGCTCTGGCCTATCAAGGGTTGACGCCGTCAAAATAGTGCTTGACGCCGTCTCTCTTTAACTTAAACCGTGATGGCCTTGATCACCTTAAAGGGTGACGCCGTCAGATTTTCCATTGTAAAACTCTCTGGCGCGTCACGTGTATTTTGTCATATCCACCTCTTTTACCAAGCCATGACGCCGTCAAGAGCAATACTTGACGCCGACAAGTGTACTTTTCCAGCAGCTTTGGAGACTTTGTCATTTTCTTCACTTTTATGCTCCAAAAACTTTCAAAATGCTTCCTTTTCCAGATTTCTTCTCCAAAGTACCTAAAATGAAAAAAGGAACGATATAGGGCAATATTTGATCAAATAAATACGATTTAGGGCTTAAATGTCCCCCTAAAAGCGGTACACTTTTCGCTTCATCACCTTGTTTGTGAGTGAAATCCTGTCCTTATATGTGTTTACTTTCATGTTTCTCAGCCTAAACAAACATGTCTTAAAATAACCTTGTTATAAATCTAAACCAACCACTTTACTAATTCTATTGATAAGTAACAAACTTTGGACTTTTCTGTGAGCACTTGCTAACTGAGTTTTCACCAATCCCTTAGGACGACCTGGTCTTACCTGTTTACTAGATTACATCGAGGGTTATACTTTACCCATGTGTTAGTCAAAATAATCGGATAAAACTAGTCTTATAAATTTAAAGCTTTCTTAACACATCAACCCCCATCTAGTTTTCCACAAAATTTCTACCGCAACGCCTAAATCAAAGAACCATAGAAAATGTATGGAAAAGCACATTAAAATGCACTTGACACGATTCAGAAATAAACTATGAACACAAAGATTGTATTGCCTTATGTTGTAGATTACTCAGCTACTATATAGTACATTTTTCTAATGACTAAGAATTCCTTTTAAATGTTTGTGCACAAGTTAAAATTTCGTAGCACTGTTATGTGAAACAAGCGACATAGTCCCAATTAGGTCAAATGACCTGTAGATTATGATCATTTCTCTAAATCACCATTAGATGTGGCAAGATGGGTGACTCGAGTAATGGGTCTGTTTAATACGGGTCAAAACATGTCTCATTAGGTTCATCGTATCATTTTCATATTTATCTAGTTTACAACAACCTACAAATACTTGCAATTCTCATTTTATGATTAAATACTAGTCCATTCATACTTGCATTAACATACTCCATGAATACCCAGTTTAAAATTTTAACCGTGGTACAACGAAATATTATACCTGTCATTTCTTTGTAATGCAATCTACTCTGTATCTTTGAGTTGTCACTTATCAAGAACCAAAGGTTGCCCTTTCTCACCAGCCTCTATCCCCTACACCAACTCTTACAAAACACAAAAAAGAAATAGCATAAGCTGATAAGCACAAGAAAATAATACACCATCTCCTAAAACTACACCAGCACCATCCAAATACTTGAGACTATGTATCTTAATGCTCAGACACCATTCTTTTATTACATCTTAAATTATGTATCTTAATGCACCTAGCAGATAAGCTTCAAACACAACCTTGCTTCTAATAAGTAGCATGCTAAAAGTTAATAATAAAGCTAACATATGTTAGGAAATTTATAAACGTAATACAAATTGTTTTGTACAGAATCTGTATCATTACAACAACATATTGGGGCCTGCAATTAGCAGTGTCCTTAAACAGAAATTCATCCTATCTAGTACGAACTGTCTAGAGGATACAACAATCAAATCAAGTACGAAACTTGAATCTAGCGAATCTGATATGTTTTCATGATGGAAATGGATGAGGTTTTTGTGTTTTTGATGATCCGAAAGTGGAAAATTCGTCCTCTATATATAGGCACATGGTGACCTTTCAAAACAGTCACAATACCCCTTCAAATGGCCTTAGAGACACTTCTTTTCGTAACAGTCACAATGGTTCACAAAAAACTGCTATTAGTGACGACCTAGCGGCGGAATAACCGTCACTACAGAAACTGATTCAAACAGTCGCGATGGTTCGCTTAGCGATGCCTTTTCAACAGCTATAACCGCCATCATTTTGATTAGACACGTCTTTAGGATGGTGATGGTTCATTAGAGACGGTTT
Source organism: Artemisia tridentata subsp. tridentata (assembly GCA_021014915.2). Classification (NCBI taxonomy): domain Eukaryota; kingdom Viridiplantae; phylum Streptophyta; class Magnoliopsida; order Asterales; family Asteraceae; genus Artemisia; species Artemisia tridentata. The sequence goes on from CP139502.1 coordinate 269,792,885, forward strand.
AGTGACAGTTTTTCTGTCACTAATCTCCATTTCGTAGCATACACTAAAAAACAACAAAACTATTAATTAGTAATGTTCCAACAATACCCTACATTTTATATTCAAACACCAATAATACCCCACATTTGAACAGAAAATAAGATAATATAAAGTTACTTATTATTCTATTCTATCAAATGTAATATGACATGCATCAGATTAGGTGTCTTTTAGACTTGAACCTATCCTAGTGAGAACTTATTGGATCTACTTTGTGGATAGTGAACATAGGTCTTGAACTAGCCACGTTTTCTAGTAAATTGAGACAATAAGTATCACACATATCATATTTATGCAATAATAAATTCTTACCATTGTGTTCATTTCGGTCGTGAACATATCCTCATTCATGAGAAATTTAGAGAACTTGGCCATCTGGTTCCCAAAGATGCGACCCCACATCAATCTCGTGTAGGTAATGCCAATCAAGAATATTCCGTAGTATTCCACTATAAAAGCTATTAGCATTATTAAGAATTAAAATTCAGCCCTTAATCATCAACGGAAAAACACACAAAAATTCATCTTAGGAATGGGATACCTGTGTGTTAGTACTTTTGAGTTTTCCTCAACTAGTTTTCCTATTGAACCTAGACCATGGGATCTCCAATTTTGCTAGGTTAGGTTTCCGCCGAGTAGTTACTCATTGTGTTGGCTTTAAGCCCATACCCCTCAATGTAAATATGACTTGTTCTCTACAAAGGCCTTTTGTCAAAGGATCAACTATATTTTCCTTTGACTTTACGTAGTCGATGGAAATGATTCCATTTCTCAACAAGTCCTTTATCGTATTGTGGCGACGTCTTATATGTCTTGACTTGCCGTTATAGATATGATTCTTTGCTCTGGTAAGAGCAGCCATACTATCATAATGTATACACACAGCAGTCACAGGTTTTGGCCACAAGGGAATACCCTCTAGAAAGCTTCTAAGCCATTCTGCTTCTTCAGCAGCTTTGTCTAAGGCTACAAATGCTGCTTCCATAGTTGATCTGGTATTCACAGTTTGCTTAGATGATTTCCATGATATACAGCAGCTCCTCCAAGTGTAAATACATAGCCACTTGTGGACTTTCCTTCATTATGGTTGGAAATCCAATTGGCATCACATTCGTTTAACATAAACACATTTATCACATTCATTTATTTGATAGGCATTTGATAATAGAGTGTTATCAAACTTCTCATGCCATTGCTTTGGAGCTTGTTTAAGGCCGTAAAGAGATTTAACCAATTTACAAACCTTATGTTCTTGACCTTTGACAACAAACCCCTTGGGTTGTTGCATATAGATTTCTTCATCTAATTCACCATTTAAGAACGCAGTCTTCACATCCATTTGATGTATAATCAGGTTGTGAATTGCTGCTATAGCCATTAATGTTCTTATAGAGGTTATCCTTGTAACTGGTGAATAAGTGTCAAAGAAATATTGACCTTCTTTTTGATGGCATCCTTTGGCTACTAAACGAGGCTTATACTTCTCTATGGTACCATTAGGTCTTAGTTTCTTTTTGAAGATCCACTTATGGCCTATTGGTTTATGTCCCGAAGGTAGATCAACCAATTTCCATGTATTGTTATGCACTATTGAGTCTATCTCGCTTTGAATAGCCTCTTTTCAATAAGGTGCTTCTGATGACTCCATAGCAGCCTTATATGTTTGTGGTTCTTCATTCACAATATAGGTCATATAATCAGGTCCAAAGTCTTTAGAGACTTTTGCACGCTTACTTGTTCTAGGTTCATCATTCTCTTGTGAAACCTCAGAATTGTTGTCTCTTTGATCTTGAGGAAATTGATCATCTAATACTCTTTTCCTTGGATTTGAGATTTGTTTCTCTTTATCCTTATAAGGAAAGGTATTCTCAAAGAATTCTGCTTCACCAGATTCTATAATTGTGTTGTTGCTTATGTCCTCTACAATGGATTTGTAAACCATGAACCTATAAGAAACATTATTCTTTGCTGGACCAAGATAAACACAATCAACAGTTTTTGGTCCAAGTTTGGTTCTTTTTGGTAAAGGTATTTGAACCTTTGTGTAACACCCGGTAAATTTCCTAAACTTATTTTACGAGTCAAAATATACGCGGTAAATTTCCTAACCTTTATGTAACACCCGGATCTACTTTGTGGATAGTGAACATAGGTATTTGAACCTTTGTGTAACACCCGGTAAATCCAAAATATACGCGTGTAGATCGAGACAAGGGTTGTAGATAGGGGTTAGTTTGAGGTCGTGAAGAAATTTTATTGTTAGGGTTTCGTCTAGGGTTTTGCCGCCATGAAGCCGTACCACCACCGCTACGCATCACCTCCGTCGTCTCACCTCTCTTCCCTTTCTCGTCGTGTTATGAAGAAACCTGAACCCATTTCATATTTTCTTCTTTTCTTTTATTCGAATCAATTAGTAAAATGTTTATAATGTTTTCGTGGGTTAAAAACAATGGATTAAAACTTTTTTGATTGTTGTTTCGTGTGGTAAAAAGAATCTAAAAGGGTGTTTGTTGTTGTTGGTCCTCGGCAGAAAAAGTAACCCACATAGGGTATGGGTCGTGAGTCGTTGATGGTCGCGAGTTGAACTTGTATTGTTTATTTACTTTCATGTAGTCATGATTTTAATTTGGTCTTGCGATATTACTTGAGTTTGGCTTCTTGGCATTGTTTGTGTCTTGGATCGGTGGTATGTGCTTAAACACATACCTTTATTTGACCAAAATCGGACCCAAATCGACCAAAAACTAACCAAAATGCCAAAGATATTTGTGTTTTTGTGTTTGTTTATGTGCAGATACGAATATTGAGAAGAAGGACAAAAAAGAAAGGCAAAATGAACAAAAACGAGCACGAGATTGGAAAGAGCAAATAGCAACAATGAAAGAAATGAAAATATGTGATGTCCCTATCTAAACAAGTATTAAATGAAGAAAAATATCTCAAATTGGTTAGTAGCATGTGCGTGATCCTACACTCTCCTGAATTAATTTAAGACCAAGGCGCGTGAGGCTTTTTATTTTGCCTCCACTCTCACACGCATGATATACAAGCTCCAGCCATCCATCGACCTCCACGTGTCCAATCAAGATGCAATGAATATTTGATAGCTGTCATTGGGGAAGGATCGAGAAAACCCAATTATTTTGCTATAAATGCACGACACACAATTCATTCTAAAGGGAGCTATCATTCATTTTTTTATCACACACATATTAGAGTAGGAAGAGAGTAACAGTAGGCAACGTTTTTTCATTCTTTGTTTCTCTTTCTTTTTCTTTTTAGTTTTATTAGAATAGTTTTAATTTTGGTTAAAATAGTTAATCTTTGTATTAAATTTTAATATTTTAAGGTATTAATCATATTTATGTTTCTTATATCTCCTATTTTCTTACATGATCTTATCTCAACTTTTTAATTAGTATGTTTTACTCACTTAATATCTAGTTTTACCTTCTTAATCAACCCTTTTATAAACTTTTCTTTTATAAATCTCTTAGTCTTATGTTTTTATTTTATAAAGTTTGAATCTTTTTGTTTTAAAAGTTGGTTTAATGTTATCTTTTAACTAAAGTTTTAATCTTTTTAAATTTTTAGTGTTAATTTAGTTTTAAAAATCAAGTTTTTATTATTTTTAAGAGTTTTAGTTATAAAAGTTGCAAACTTATTTATCTACATCCACTTAAATTCACATAAAGTTTCAAGCTTTTGAAGATTAGAAGATGATTATGGGTAAATAAAGAGTATTTTGGGTTAATTATGAGCTTTGGAGGGGTTTTTAGTTTAGTATGATTATCGTCATCATTCTTGATCCATTCCGGGTGCTCTCTCTTCCTTTTCTTTACTTTCTTTTTATTATGTTTATTGTCATATTTAGCTTTTTAAATGCTTTAGTTAGATTATTAGTTTAGATAATTATGATTATGTTTGTTGGAGTTATTGTTTATTATAGTTTAATTATTATGAGTAGTGAGTAGATTTATATATGCTTGTTAAGTGGTGGTGATTTGAGATTTAAGAGTGAATAAGCTTAGAAATTGTTGGTCAATAATCTTTGGTTGCTTGGATTGAGTTTTGGTTGTTTTAACGGGCAAAAGCCGTTAAGATAATTAATTTAATCTAGTAATTTTACCTAGATAAAAAGAAGTGTTTTCAATATAAACCAACGTTGTGAGAAAATATTCCTTTTTAAACGAGTATCGAAGGTTGTTAATTAACAATTTCCGGATTATTTTTTGATCTTTTTAGTTGGTTGTTTTAACGGGCAAAAGCCGTTATGATAATTGATTATTTAGATCTAATAATTTTTACCAAGAAAAACTAGTTGTTTTCAATATAAGCCAACGTTGTGAGAAAATGATTTATTTTGACGGGTATTAATTAAAAAGGGGCTTAAAACAAGAATTCACACTTTATGATCTTTTCACCACTCTTGACAAGCATATCTTTTAATATCGTATTCTTAGCTTAATTTCATCGTCATTAGTTGTAGTTTGCCATTTAAATTAGTTTAAATTTTAATTAGTTACAATAGTTTTTAAAATCTCTTAAAACTAAAACAAAAAATATTTGACAATCAAGCATTAAAAAAAGACATAAACGTAATTTTCAATTCAAATCTCGTCGAGGAATACGACTCCGGAAGATCGAATTATCATTTGTTCTCAAGTGATTATTTTATCTAACGGGAATACAAATATTAAAACAGCCCCGTGCTCTATCTATAACGAATCAGTTTTTGGCGCCGTTGCCGGGAAGGTTTGACCGATTGTTACGTTGTGTTTGGCGTTCGTGCCTTGAAAATCCTTTCTTCCGAAAGTTTATTTTCTTAAATTTCAAAAATCCAAAAAAATTAAAAATTCATAAAAAAGCCAAAAATATTTTCCTATTCATAAAAAAGCCAAAAATATTTTCCTTTTCTAAAAATCTTTCAAAAATCCTTTCTTCCGAAAGTTTATTTTCTTAAATTTCAAAAATCCCAAAAAATTAAAAATTCATAAACAAGCCAAAAATATTTTCCTATTCATAAAAAAGCCAAAAATATTTTCCTTTTCAAAAAATCTTTCAAAAATCCAAAAATATTATCTTTTAAGTTTTTTCATAAAAATAAAAACCCAAAAACATTTTCTTTTTCATAATTTGTTTTAAATTTTGTTTTCCCTCTATCTTAATTTGTTTTCATTTTATTTTCTTTTCTTTTAAAACCCTAAAAAAATTCTTCTATATCCTCTTTTATGTTAAATTCTTATCTCTTTACCCTCTCATTGTTTAATTCTCCACAAAGATCGATTGTCCACCATATTATCCCCATGATCCTCGGACCATGGAGGATTTCTATCGTCCAACACTGATCGGTAGAGGAGGACCGATCGCTCCTACATCAGTTACGGGAACCGATTTCAAATTGAAAAATCATATGGTTCGATTGATCCGGCAAAATTGCCAATTTCTCGGATTTCGAGATGAGGATGCAAACGAACACTTAAACAAATACCTATCCATCACTCAATCCATAAAGCAAAATGGAGTTTCCCAAGATAACATCCGTTTAAATCTCTTTCCATTCTCTTTATCCCGCAATGCTGAATCGTGGTTTTATACTCTTAAAACCCACTCAATTCATACTTGGGAAGAAATGTTCCTCAAGTTTCTTTCAAAATACTTTCCATATTCTAAAACGGTACAGCTAAGGAAAGACATTCGAAATTTCCAGCAATTGCCCAAGGAATCAGTATTTGAAGCTTGGGAGAGATTTAAATCGTTATTACGGAAATGTCCAGATCATAAAATTTTGCTTCTTGATCAAATCCTAACATTTTATCATGGTATAACTCCGGTTGATCAAGACAAAATTATGTTGGTAGCCGGTGGGAATCTCATGCGGAAGACTCCTCAAGAAGCATATGATTTGATTGAGAATATGACACATCATCATTATCAGTGGGACGCTGAAATTCAGTATGACTCTATCCCTGTGATGAGTGATCATTATTCCAAGAAAATTTCCGCTATGAGTGCACGAGTTGAGGTCCTTGACAATAACACTATTCCAAATTGTCAATATCAACAAGGACCAGGTCATCCTCACACCTTTTACTATTCAGACTCTGATGAGAGTGATGAGGATGAACCTTCAGAAGTATTAAAAGTTCAGACCTCGATTCCTCCTCCGAGTGGCAATCCCACTCCGTCTTCTGAACTCGTCATTTCCGACTCTTCCCATCTTTCTCCTCCACCTGAGGGAAGTGATATTTCTATGGAAGAGCTCGATGATCCAATTTCGCCGGAAATTGTTGATGAAGATTATGATCCCGGGGGGGGGGGGAGATGCTCCGTTATCAGAAAAGGAGATATTTGATGAACCGTCATTTTCCTTTCCCCCGGAGGAAGTTAAGGAAGTTATTTTTGAAGATAAGCCGTCCAATCCTCCGGAGCATGAGCTCGAGGATTTTGTTCCAGAATATGAGAGTTTTATCTTTGAGACCGAAGAAGAGACTAGTGGCAATCCCACTTCTCATCCCGATTATTCTCTCCCGGCTTATGAAGCATTTCACTTTGATATCGATCATACGGAAGAGACGAGTAATGGTAGTACCACTTCTTATGCTCATATCTCTCTTCCCGAGTATGATTCGTTTCTCTTTGATAAGAATGATCCGGTCATTTTTGAAGAGTTCTCCGGTGAACTCTCTCATCCAGAATATGATCATTTTTATTTCAATCCTGATAAAGATTTTAGTCTGGGGGGAGGTGTGCTTGATCAGAAGAATTTGCTTATTGATAATTTCATCCCAACCCTCCCTCCCGAGACTTTTGAAAAATTTGATTTTGAGGATGAAGAATTGATTTTCATTATTATAAAAATATTTCTTTCATTCATCACATTTGATGTGACTTCTCCTCTTCTTCACTCCGTTGGGAGTGAGGACACTATCTTTGACCCCGGTATTACCATTTATGGTTATTCTTTCTTAATACCATAGGTATCTCATCGGAATGGAACTTTCGTATGCTTCAATGTTTATCCAAACATCTTGAACGAAAGTTCGATTGAGAGTATCTTTTCCACATTCTCCCCCAAGAATAATTGAATTCGGGGCGAGTCTAAGCTTTCCGACTCGATAAAAAAACAAGCGCTTCGTGGGAGGCACCCCATGCTTATCCATCTATCTTCTTATCTATTTTCTAATAACTGAGTGAGGAGGGCTTCCTCTTCCATGTCTTGTTTTTTCGTGGTTGTTTGTGTATGTCCAGGTTTGCCCGATTGATGAAGACTCTCGTGCTCATGGTTTGCTTCTCTCCACTCGAGTTTCATCATTCGTTGCTCATCCGATATCCTTAATCTTATCATTTTACATCTATCTTTTGGCATAATTAATAAACGGCCTTAGATTTTTGTAGGAGAACCCGTACCTTTAAGACATTGAGGACAATGTCTCGTTTTAGTCTGGGGGGGTGATCTTTCGATTCGATTGTTGCCTTGCATTTTTGCTGTTTACTCATGCAACCCCGTTTTTCCTCCAAAAATGAAAATAATCCAAAAAAATGAGAAAAATTTAAAAATTTTTGCAAAAATATAATAAATTTTGACAATTTTGTTGACTTTCCGCTGGTGAGAGTAGGAATAAAATTCTGACTTGACCAGGCGTGTTGAGCCCTAGCTTGTCCCCTTAACCATTTATAATCTATAAGCTCGTGCTAGTCTTTTACACAAGGAGCTATAAAATGCGAATTCCTTTTAAGAGTTTGCAAGTTCCCGTATCGACTTTATATATGCATGGCTTGATTATTTGGCTAAGCATTTGAGGATCTAAATATTTAAGATTTTAAATTTGCGAAGAACGAGAAATGATAGAGTTGTTTATAAGTTAGATTGCTAAACGTGGAGTAGTTGGTTCTCTTTAGAGCTCATCGAAGTTAATTGTGGCTTTTTGTTCCCATAAGCTTGTTTCACTCAAAAGTAATCTAGGAATAATTAAAGCGATTTTAGTTTTGGCGATAATTAGTTTTTATTTCTTCCTTAGAGAATCCTTTCTTATGAAAGTTGGGTACACATCAAGGTACTGCCAGTGTTACGGTGTAATAGGCAACTGATTCCTGATAGTACGTGCTATTGTCTCTATTGCTATAAAAGCCGTAGGACTCGGGATTTGGCAAAATATATAATGAATAATGAATAATAATAATAATAAATAATCCAAAGCCGATAAAAGTTTTTTGTTTCCTGACGGTTCGCTCCCGTTGACTCAGACTTCAAAAAGGCAGAGGAAAAATATCCAAGGTCAAAATAAGACTCCCGATTCTTGACGGTTTGCTACCGTTGTCTAGGTTGTTTAAAAGGCCGAGGAATAATAATATGTGCTTAATAATGTTAAAAAATGCCAAATTTCGAATCCGGGGGTATCCTAATAAAAGCTTCTGTCTCTGGACTCGTAGATGAGTTGTTTCGGTCGTATATAAAAGGGATATCCTCAAAATCGTGTTAAATCAGAGACCTTGATGTGGACCTCATTTTTGTATGCAACGGTTTTCGAGGGAAGGTTTGGAAACTACTTAGCGTCTAAACTAGGTATCTTTATCGGATTAAAATTATCGAAACGAGAAAATATGAAGCAATTCATTTCTCACCAAAAATAAAATAAATAGAGGAAAATAGGAATTTGGGAACGAGAAGTAATACACAATTCACTTTCATGGGTAGTATCGGCAATCTAACTTGTAAATAACAATGATTTCATTTTTAAGCTTGGTTTGGGGACTCGTGAAAAATCAGGGACGAAGAATTTTATCCGTATGGTCACTTCTTTATGAGTCGTGTTTCCTACTCGAAGACCCTAAAAGTTATTGATCGATAATGATTGTCAACAAAGCCGTCGCTTGATAACGAGAAAAATACAAAAATAGAATAAAAGGAAAAATGGGGAGTTTTTAGAACTTAAGATTTCTTAATCTCTTTGGAAAATTTTGCTACTTCTCAAAGTTAGTAAAAAGAGATTAGAATCTTAGTCTGGGGGATTTTTTTTTTTATTTTTATTTTTTTTTTATTTTTTTTTTTTTTTGCTTTAAAAACGTGTTTTTATAACATTGCGTGAGGACACAGCAATATCTTAGTCTGGGGGAATTTTGGTATGTGCTTAAACACATACCTTTATTTGACCAAAATCGGACCCAAATCGACCAAAAACTAAACAAAATGCCAAAGATATTTGTGTTTTTGTGTTTGTTTATGTGCAGATACGAATATTGAGAAGAAGGACAAAAAAGAAAGGCAAAATGAACAAAAACGAGCACGAGATTGGAAAGAGCAAATAGCAACAATGAAAGAAATGAAAATATGTGATGTCCCTATCTAAACAAGTATTAAATGAAGAAAAATATCTCAAATTGGTTAGTAGCATGTGCGTGATCCTACACTCTCCTGAATTAATTTAAGACCAAGGCGCGTGAGGCTTTTTATTTTGCCTCCACTCTCACACGCATGATATACAAGCTCCAGCCATCCATCGACCTCCACGTGTCCAATCAAGATGCAATGAATATTTGATAGCTGTCATTGGGGAAGGATCGAGAAAACCCAATTATTTTGCTATAAATGCACGACACACAATTCATTCTAAAGGGAGCTATCATTCATTTTTTTTATCACACACATATTAGAGTAGGAAGAGAGTAACAGTAGGCAACGTTTTTTCATTCTTTGTTTCTCTTTCTTTTTCTTTTTAGTTTTATTAGAATAGTTTTAATTTTGGTTAAAATAGTTAATCTTTGTATTAAATTTTAATATTTTAAGGTATTAATCATATTTATGTTTCTTATATCTCCTATTTTCTTACATGATCTTATCTCAACTTTTTAATTAGTATGTTTTACTCACTTAATATCTAGTTTTACCTTCTTAATCAACCCTTTTATAAACTTTTCTTTTATAAATCTCTTAGTCTTATGTTTTTATTTTATAAAGTTTGAATCTTTTTGTTTTAAAAGTTGGTTTAATGTTATCTTTTAACTAAAGTTTTAATCTTTTTAAATTTTTAGTGTTAATTTAGTTTTAAAAATCAAGTTTTTATTATTTTTAAGAGTTTTAGTTATAAAAGTTGCAAACTTATTTATCTACATCCACTTAAATTCACATAAAGTTTCAAGCTTTTGAAGATTAGAAGATGATTATGGGTAAATAAAGAGTATTTTGGGTTAATTATGAGCTTTGGAGGGGTTTTTAGTTTAGTATGATTATCGTCATCATTCTTGATCCATTCCGGGTGCTCTTTCTTCCTTTTCTTTACTTTCTTTTTATTATGTTTATTGTCATATTTAGCTTTTTAAATGCTTTAGTTAGATTATTAGTTTAGATAATTATGATTATGTTTGTTGGAGTTATTGTTTATTATAGTTTAATTATTATGAGTAGTGAGTAGATTTATATATGCTTGTTAAGTGGTGGTGATTTGAGATTTAAGAGTGAATAAGCTTAGAAATTGTTGGTCAATAATCTTTGGTTGCTTGGATTGAGTTTTGGTTGTTTTAACGGGCAAAAGCCGTTAAGATAATTAATTTAATCTAGTAATTTTACCTAGATAAAAAGAAGTGTTTTCAATATAAACCAACGTTGTGAGAAAATATTCCTTTTTAAACGAGTATCGAAGGTTGTTAATTAACAATTTCCGGATTATTTTTTTGATCTTTTTAGTTGGTTGTTTTAACGGGCAAAAGCCGTTATGATAATTGATTATTTAGATCTAATAATTTTTACCAAGAAAAACTAGTTGTTTTCAATATAAGCCAACGTTGTGAGAAAATGATTTATTTTGACGGGTATTAATTAAAAAGGGGCTTAAAACAAGAATTCACACTTTATGATCTTTTCACCACTCTTGACAAGCATATCTTTTAATATCGTATTCTTAGCTTAATTTCATCGTCATTAGTTGTAGTTTTCCATTTAAATTAGTTACAATAGTTTTTAAAATCTCTTAAAACTAAAACAAAAAATATTTGACAATCAAGCATTAACAAAAGACATAAACGTAATTTTCAATTCAAATCTCGTCGAGGAATACGACTCCGGAAGATCGAATTATCATTTGTTCTCAAGTGATTATTTTATCTAACGGGAATACAAATATTAAAACTGCCCCGTGCTCTATCTATAACGAATCAATCGGTTTAGATGATTATTTGTTGTGGTTGATTGTGTTGCTACGGTTCAAAGTGAGAACCGTAGGGGTGTCTATTTTGTCTTTGGTTCTCGACAAACTTGTTTAGTTGCGTCTGACTTGCCAATAAACCCACGTAGGGTGTGCTTGGCTAGGTTTAAGGTTACAAAACAAACCCGCAAGGTGTATTAAAATTATGTTTCGTATATTTCAAGTTTTTATTTGTGTATGTGTTAAGTTGTGAATATAAAAATGTCACTTGTCTTGTTGTTGGTCAAATTCGGGGTACGTTCGGTTTGGATTTTCAATGGGTCGAAGCCCATTGGTAATTAAATTGGGCTTTGTTTTAAATTTTCTAAGTTTGATATCAATGTTTGATATTTTGCGGATACTCGATTATCGGACTAACTTATTTGTTTTCATGTCATTTGGTATGTTTCGGTTACTCTTTGGGATACTTGATAATGATATGGATTTGGACTTAGACATTGTAACAAAAACTTATGCTTGGATGTATTGATCGTTATTGGATTTACGGTATTGGACGATGGACATTATTGGACATTTTGGGACAGGACGGTATAATATATTAAGAATTTAATATATTAGACACGGATCGGACACAAAATATTCAATAAGCCAAAAGATAATATTCACGCGAATGATAACGAAACCTAAAACTTATTAATAACAAGTTTTAAAAATTGATACAAAATGAATCTCGATAACTCGGGATCGTAGTATAAATGGACGCGTCACGCCGAAATTTATAAAACCTTCCAAACTTATTTTACTATTTTAAAAGTACTTTATTTTATAAAACCCGACGAGTAACAAATCTTTTGGAATTATAAACGTATAAACCTCGTTATGTTTTCTTATAAACCTATTTAGTCTTCTCAAAAACTTATAACTCATTTCCAAACTAAAATGATTTTTTTAACTATTTGGGATTACAGGGTAATCACCAAAACTGATCATTGACCATCACTTTCTTAATCTCTTCTTTAGTTCTCTTATTCTGTTCTCATTGTCTTTTTGTTATTTTTTCAGTTTCTTATTATTTTGGCGTGAGTTTTACTTTGAGACTATACTTCTTACCACCACACGAGACATAAACACTAAATTCTTTTACTTTAATACTAAACTTGTCCTATGACATTGATGCTAAACTTTTACAAACGTAAATACGAGTATTCCACGAAACTAAAACACTTGATCTTTTGAAAACTCTTTTACTTTGTGAAACATAATTTGAGATAACCGTATAATTATTAGGTTGTGCCGATCTCGTACCATTGTGCTATACTACTTTTGATACTGTTGTGCTTTCTGCTTGATGTTAGTTGTGATATCTTGCATTGCTACATACTGAGGTGAGTTCATAGCCCCACTCTTATTTATCTTAACTGTTTTGTAAACTACTTGGGGTGAGATACATGCAACTGTTTTTACTATGATCACAATTGTTTAAAACTGTTCTTTGAACTGGAAACTGTGCTGAACATCTGATATGCACTAAGTACAGTCCTTGCCAAAAGCAAGTCCCTCGCTCATGAACCATTAATCACTTGCGAGTGAGCGTGAATAGAGGGATATAGGCCTATAGGAATTGACCCTCCCGCCATGTTGACTAAGTTCGGTCAACATGTGATGTACTATATTCGAGTTACCTAGGTATTGGCAAGATACCTACTTGAGGGCAATTGTTGTTATAAATTCCGCGGTTACTGTCGACTTACGCCAAGGTTATTGGTGCCAGTTAACGTTTTGCGTGTCATGAGCTTAGTGCAGTGGTAACATCTGAACTTATGGGTGTAAAACAATATAGCCCTCTTTCTCTTAAACTTGAAATATTGTGATCAACTACTTTACTTTTAAACCTATAAATTCACTCAACCTTTGTGTTGACTTTTAGCATGTTTTATCTCAGGTCTTTTCCGCTGCATATCTTACTTTTGAAGGAGCTTGGCGAAGGGCATGGCATGGTCATAGATGACTCTAAATCTATTTGAGACCGCTTTAAATCCTTTTCTGGACCTATACTTTTCCGCACTATTTTTGAATGATGTAAATTGAATGTTTAAAATTATGAAATTTCTTCTAAAACGGTTAAATTAAAACCGTTCTTTGTACCTTGTGTTGTGATAACAATCGAGTAGCACCCCCAGACTCGTAAGCTTCCGCTGACCCGTTTTTGGGGTGTTACAGAATGGTATCAGAGCCATGTTATAGAGAACTGGGTGTTTTCAAAAACCTAGACTATAACCAGTTTCACAAAAACTTAAATCCTATGACCGTCACGTGCCTGCCTGCCAAGCCGATGCCTCGATTTTAATTTTGTTTGGATAACATATTTGTTGACATATTTAATGATATATTCGATGAAATGTGTGCTTTTTTATTTGATGATTTATTTTCCCTTATTCGTCACTATCCACTATAAGTATGTTCTTATACTTACGCCTATGCACTGAAGCTGTCACAGAGTTACGCTATTTCCTTGCATAAACACACTATTTGATTTCGAGTTTGGACACAAGTCATTGTTTTTCGAAACGACTTTAAAAGTGAAGGACATACTGTAACCACTATGAAAAATCCCTCATTAAAATAAACTATCTCTCAGAATACTTATCCTTTTTCCACGTAGAATTTTTTTTCCCTTGATTGTAACTATTATCTTATGTGACGAAGATCACATCCCAAATAACCGTGCTTGCAACCCAACCTTAACTGGTTTAGCATTTACCTATGTAAACATCATTGACCTAAAACGTTATGAGGACCCACTTACCACTTTACATTATTTTGCTAACGTACGTTTAAAACTGAATGTTTCTTAATTGATGAGAGTTTTGTGAAACTCTAAACTACCATAACAACATTTATTAATGGCAAAGCCCTAGAAATACTAAAGTACAAATTATATGATTAGTGTACAAGTGTCTAAAGCATAAAAATCCTAATTCCATAATAACTCCCGGTAAAACCCTAATTTCAGGTAATTATGTACAAAACTTACAAAACCTAATTTTAGTTATATAAGATTTTTATAAAATATAAATGTACAAGTCATTTAAAGTCAATGTACAAGTCTTTTATGCATAAAAACTATATATTTATAAAAACTTATTTAAAACCCTAATTATATTTATTTAAAAGCATAATTTACAAGTTTTCATATACAAGCCTTAAGAATTAATTTTTCCTAAACTCATTAAATAAAAGTACAAGTCTTCTAAACTAAGCTACAAGTCTTTAAAGCATGAAAACTAATTATTTATAAAAACTTTATATAAAACTTAATAATAAATGTTTTAAAGATATAAAATGTAATAATTTTATATATTAATTTTTGAAATGAGTTTATTTATTTATAAAATAAGTGTACAAGTCCTTAAACTCAAGGTACAACCCATCAATGCATAAAAACTTAAAAACTTATTAAAAGGCATACAAAGCTTAATAAAAATTATATAAAAATTATATAAAATTAGAAAATAATTAAAATTATATTTTCTATATTTTCCTAACCCTAGTACAACCTTATTAAAGCTAGAGTACAACTTCATAAAGTACAAAATCATTTTCTCACCTAAATATGTAATTCGATATACATAAAATTATTTCCTAGAAATCTAAAAATCATCTCTAAACATCTTACAACCCTAGAAACTCTAATCTTACCTTAAACCCTAGAGTACTACTAAACTAAGCCCTATGTACAACTCTTAGAAGCAACCAATGAACCAAACCAAGCCTATTTCATCTAGTTAGTTCGAATTAAACAAGAACATCAACTCTAAAATCATTCTCTTCAACCTTAAGCTACCTTTGTATGAACCTTAATAAGCCACACCTCTTCCTTCTAGAAAAGGGACACTTGTGTGATATATGAAGCATACACATCCCTTAAAACCCCCTCCTCCTATGTGGTCCAATCCTGGCCATCCACATCATCTCACACCACTCTAAAACAACCCTAGAAAAATCAGGAAACCCTAGATTGTCTTCTATAAATAACAACCACCATGAAAACCCTAGAACACCCCATACCCCATTCGAACCAAACCAAACAGCCTTCAACCTTTACACCACTGATCCCATAAGCCTAAAATAAGTCCATACAACCCTACGGAACCAGTAGAAGCAAGCTAGGTCCAGTAGGAAGAAAGTTCGAACCCTATTTCTTCAAAACTGCCCTAATCGACTTTTATATAGGAGGTATATTTCTAGCCCATTTCATTTACTTTTATATATTCCTTATGTGTCTAAAAACATCCTAGAACATGTATCAATAAGAGTCATAACCTATAAATAGCAGAAATGAAATTTTGTTTCTTTTATTTCAAACCGAATGGATTTTTAGAAATAAGTATGAAATGGATTTTTGGAACCCTAGGATCTTTACTATGGATTAATAACACTCTATATATGTTAAATATACTAAGTATAACATAAAAACACTAGGTATAAAGATCGGATTACAAGAAAACTAGTTTTTCTTTCTTTTTCTTTCCTGTCGACACAGCAGTAGATCTGCTGCTTTCGTCCTAAATTTCGTATAGTAAACGAGTCTCTAAAAATCTGGGTTTCAACATGGTTAAATTCCTTTCAAAGAGCTACACATAGGAAAAAGAGTCAACGTTTTTCGTTAAGAAACGAGGGAGAAGGAGGCAAAAGAAGTTGGGTTAAAATTCAGTGTCGAGTAAACCTAAGCCACGACTTTCTGTTTTTATTTTTGAACTCCTGGGTTCGAATCAGCCCATAATATTTTACAAAAATACTTTTATAACACTTATAGACATTTTAGAAAAAGAGTCGTAAAAGGTTTCAAGGTAAAACACGAGATATAAATTGTTTTTGATATATGGGATGTCGAATAAAAAGCCCTTAGAGACATAGGGACTAAACTTGCCAAAGCACCATCAAGTTCTGTGTTTTGGATTTATTTTGTGATTGGGGAATCCCTAAGGGGGATAAACTGTATATTTTGAAACCTGAGGGTACAAAGCGACAACTAACTAAAGTCCGAGGGTAAAAGTTGTCATTTCCATATAGTTTAAGGGTAAAAATTGCCAACTATAGAAACTTGAGGGTCTAAAATGAAAATATAATATAAACCCTAATTATTTTTTGATATTATTTTATTAATATAATTATTATTATTAATATTATTATTATTATTAAGTTTTATTTAAACTTAATATACGTTTTGTACCGTAACTAACAAACGAAGTGTCTATTTAACGAACGGACAGAAATCGAAACCTACAGATAAGAAGATAAGATAAAATCTTACTTTTGAAACTACATATTGGCTCAATTAAGCTTTTAATCACCAACCAGAAGGTTACAAAATGAACATTGGAAACTTATCTAAATTCAGGAACGATTACTGAAACATGACATAACAACCCAGGTTGCAAGCCAGAGACGTTTATCAACTTTGTATAACTTTGTTTTCCATCTTGATTGTCCAGGTGAGTTTATAGTCCCACCTTTCCTATTTACATGTTTTCCAAATATGTGGGGAGATACATGCTATTAAACCGAATACAAGTATTTTCTTGATTGTTATTGCACTAGGCTAACTTACTTTATTATTGAGATTGAATTATTTATTTAAAAGACCCTCATATCATGCACCATTAGTCACCTGCTGGGTGAGCGCAAATATGTGAATAGATCTATTGGCCTGACGACCCATTTGTACTAACCGGATGGATATCTTCGTGGTAGCCGATTAGGCAGATGCATTATATTTGATTTCTTGAACTCGGGGGCAAGACCACTCTCATTTCAGTCGTAATTGTGGAACCTGGAAACTGTTAACGCATTGCGTGTCATGAGGTTTAGTGCAATATTATCGAACTACGATATAACTGAATTCTCTTACTTTGGCTTGTGTTCAAACTGATTATAACTTTAAACACTATAGATTCACTGAACCTTTGTGTTGACTTTTTAAACATGTTTATCTCAGGTATCTAGAAGTATGATTAATGGCACGGAGTGGCGGTGAACTTTCTTCTTAAAATAAAAGTGTGTCCACTTTGTTATCATTCAACAGGATAATGCAACTTTTATAATGTAATTCGAAACCTCCCTCTGGGACCTATCTTATGTACTCTGATATTAAATAAATGAATGATAACAAATTTTTATTTAAAAACGTCTCTTTTCGAGTCGTTTTCTATTCTCATGACTGTGAACCATGAAGTAACACCCCAAGCTTATATTCCGCTGCATATCTCGAAAATGGGGGTGTTACAGATTGGTATCAGAGCTTGTGGTTATAGAGAACCAAATGTTTTCAAACATTGGACTATAACCGTTTTTCACAAAAACTTAACCAGAGTCCTCCGTACCACGCCGTTACTGAAACGTTATTTGTATATTATCTATTGTTAATCGTTTAAGCTGCATAATGAAATATTTATAAGAATGGTTACAGAAATCCTGATTCCCCTATCCACATCTATCCCACTCATGTCCAGATTAGGACATCAAGATAATATCATACTTAGAGCCTTATCCATTTAGGATCCTTTATACTAAACTTCGTACTCTTGACATTTATTCTTACCTTTCACTTCTAGTTTCTTTCCCTAATATTGTTAATTTCTTATAATAATTTCTTATAAATTATTATTTGCAAATTATTACAGTAACATGCCTCCCGAAACACCAAAAGCCAACGAAACTACCCTAAACCTACTTCCATTATCACCTAACCACTCGTCTCCACTTAAGGAAGTAACCAAAACCCACGAAAAGTTGATTGGTTGTCCAACAGCATCTGAGGCTGGATATAAAATACGCCCAGAAACAATCTCTCCACTACCTGATGTTCCAAAACCCCCAATACTAAATAACCTAGACGACATATCCTCCTCTAATATTCCCGACACTAGTTTAGATACTACTGAATCGATATGGAACCTTCTTTACCAACAAGCCAACACTCTCGACGCACACACTAAACAGTTGGAGGAGCTACGACCCTTACGCTTTGAATGGTACGACCGTAATATTGACACTCTGTTGATAAAAACCGATGCTGAGAGACGTACGGTGTTTGGATTGGGAGCAAAAGTCAAAAGGATGAAGAATACCTACAATCATAAATTTAGAAACATAGAATCCATGATCCGCTGTTCAGGGAGAGAATAAGATCAATTGTATGGTAGAGTGGAAGACATTGAAAGAACCCTTTGGATAGCCAGCGAAATAGCAAGAAACCAGGATCAGAAGATTTTCCCTTTGGAAACTGTTCTGGATAATCAATTGAAGATATCCCAAGAACTTCAGGAACGCTTCTTGGAAATGGAAATTGCGCAACTGAAACTTGAGACTGAAGTTAAGCATTTACGTCAAGAACGTAACTGATCTTGAAAGTCACTTGTATCGTTGTTATAAACCAAATAGTATTTGGCTAGTATTTCCTGTATTACCTAAATAAGCCTGAAACTTTCAGAGTTTGTAATCAATCAATAAATCTATGACAATCCTCTTTTGTTATATATTTACTGTTGTAACCAAATTCATCCTATTGTGTCTTACTATGATGCTGTGCATATATGTAATGAACACTATTCCCTCTATCAAATAAATAACTCCACCAAACCATACTCAAAATCCACGAACAATATTTCCCTATTTTTCCCAAACCTAGATCACCAACCCACTAATAGGGTAATAAGAGACAAAAACTAGGACCACTATTGACAACAAAGGACAAAACCCTTATACAAAGACAGAAAAATCCATGATCTACTACGTGCAGTATTAATAAAAGACCTTGTATTAATTGTTTTGTAAAACAATCAATCAAGTTATTAATACCATGTGGTAACCCGACATACTAAGACTCACTAAGACTAGACTATAAACATAGAAAACCTTAGGAAAACTTCGGAAGAAAAACCTGATGAATGAAGAGAAAGTTGCTGAATTTCGGATGAGTTAGTTTGTTCCTTAGCAGGAGTTAACCATTTATCTACGATATTAACTAAGACATATCGTAAATAATTGATTCTCAAAAGGAATATAACTTCGTGATCACTTGTTAGTAATAATATGTAATTATCCTAACATGGTCATTACTAGAATTCTGAACTACATATTTCTTGTGATGTTGCTAGAAGAAAGTCAACATGAAAAATACCAATGTATCGCCAATGACTCCCGAAGATATCCAAAAGATGGTAATCAACCTTATTGCAGCAGTACTAGAAGTGACTACAGTATCTCATTTGAGTAACAACCGGATAGCCACTGGAGAAGAAACGAAGACTGTGTCTTGTAATCATACCCCTAAAGGTTTTACGGGTTGCAAACCAGTTTTTCATAAAAACCCAGAAAGAATAATCAAACCCACTATTTCCCGAGCCTTAGGAGTAAATAAAACCGTTACATTCAAACAAAATAACCAAAAGCGAAAACTCAAAACCATCATCCCTACCTGCTACCATCATCAACAGAATCTTAGGAATGGTTATATTGGAAGAAAGCCATTGTGCACACAATGCTTGTTGCACCATTACGGTCCATGCATTGTTAGGTGTACAAAGTGTCAGAAGATTGGACATCAGACCAAAGACTGTAAGACGACAAGAACAAAACTACAGTCAGTAATCGTAACTTGCC
This sequence comes from Artemisia tridentata subsp. tridentata, assembly GCA_021014915.2. Lineage (NCBI taxonomy): Eukaryota > Viridiplantae > Streptophyta > Magnoliopsida > Asterales > Asteraceae > Artemisia > Artemisia tridentata. The sequence goes on from CP139502.1 coordinate 269,812,729, forward strand.
ATGGATGTGGTGGAAAGGGACATTAGAAGAATCAGTGCCCGAACTTCAACCCGAATTGGAAGGACAAGAATGATGCTCAGGAATGAGAACCCAAGTATGAAATTTATGGAGAAGATAAATGATTGTAATAGATAAATAAGTTGAGGATTAGAACTCGCTAAGCTATATTTCCTTTTACCTCTCTATCCTAGTGTAATAAATTATCTTTCTACCTTCATCCTGTAACTTTTCTGCAATAATCTTAATCTCCGTTTAGCTTCATTATCTACTCTATTCCTCCTTACCCTATTCATAGACGTTACCCAACCAGAATACCTTTAGGAAATTGGTAAAATATTATTTTGAGGAAACAATAGATTATCCCTAGCTCATAGGAACTTTAGACGAACCCTAAGATTTAAATTTGAAAATACTCCATTATTACCCTAGGAAAAACCTTAAACCCATTACTGTAGTATGGACTAAAATTTTCCCATTCTTTTGAGAAATAAATTATGATATTATTTCCTGAAAAATTTCGCGTTGAACACCATCTAAAGCTTTTTGAAAAGAAATAAATATCACACGGCTGAGTCAAAACATCACATCATTTGATCCTCGATTATACATAGCCTGATCAACTATGTATGATTAGGAAGAATCATGTAATGAATTGGACAGTTATTTTCTCAAGACTTTCTACTAATTTTTATTCAACAGCAAAAATATCAAAAACAAAAATCTTTTCATAACTTATCACTTTTGATATAATAAAAGTCCGCTACTACTACTCATTTTCTCTAAAATAGGAATTCAACAAAAATTGAGGATAGAAAAACCATAGGAATTCACAAACCCAAAATTTATTAGGAATCTTGGAAGATAATACATAGAAACATAGTTAGCAACAGAAGTGCTAATATTACAAGGATTACATAAGATTTATTTCACTAGGGATTACCTAGGAAAAACAACAAGGACAATACTAATAAACCTAGCGCAAGACTTATTTTCCCCATGACTAATCCACGATAAAGGACACAATAATAAGCGGTATGACGAACCATAGTATCAAGCACAAGCCTTCATGATCTTCTTCCGGATTACACACCATGTAGGTAACAATCGCCACAACGAAAACAATTGCTATAAGCGTAACAAAATGCGGCATTTTGAGGTTTTTAGAAGGGAATTTAGTAGTGAAAGAATAAGGATTGAAAATGAGGTATTTATAGGAGAAAAACTAGCCATTTATAGCCGTTATTTCGACCGTTAAATCGCACTGTTCATCGAACTTTGGGATCTGACCGTTGCATAGTGCTTTTCTCAGCTTTAGATTTAGTAGGTGGCAAAACATTCAAATTTAGTTTATCCAGTAGGAAAAAGACTGATCAAACTACATTCCCTTAGGTATCAGATGAAAATTCCTAGACGACTCTATTTGGCCAAAACAATAATTGAGGATTTAGCAGTGAAATAATATTTTTGGAGACATAGGACATAAGAATAAAATAATATCATATTATTTTATTTTTAACTTGAGGCATTTTAAGCATATCAAACCCCTATCGCAACCTATTCTCAAATTCCCTATTTAGGTTAGAAATCTAGGCCTGATTATCCCTATACTTCATTTTCCCAATTTCTTCAACCAACATAGACTGAATCTCGGGACGAGATTCCCTTAACGGTGAGTGACTGTAACCAATATGAAAAATCCCTCATTAAAATAAACTATCTCTCAGAATACTTATCCTTTTTCCACGTAGAATTTTTTTTCCCTAGATTGTAACTATTATCTTATGTGACGAAGATCACATCCCGAATAACCGTGCTTGCAACCCAACCTTAACTGGTTTAGCATTTACCTATGTAAACATCATTGACCTAAAACGTTATGAGGACCCACTTACCACTTTACGTTATTTCGCTAACGTACGTTTAAAACTGAATGTTTCTTAATTGATGAGAGTTTTATAAAACTCTAAACTACCATAACAAAATTTATGAACAGCAAAACCCTAGAAATACTAAAGTACAAATTATATGATTAGTGTACAAGTGTCTAAAGCATAGAAATCCTAATTCCATAATAACTCCCGGTAAAACCCTAATTTCAGGTAATTATGTACAAAACTTACAAAACCTAATTTTAGTTATATATGATTTTTATAAAATATAAATGTACAAGTCATTTAAAGTCAATGTACAAGTCTTTTATGCATAAAAACTATATATTTATAAAAACTTATTTAAAACCCTAATTATATTTATTTAAAAGCATAATTTACAAGTTTTCATATACAAGCCTTAAGAATTAATTTTTCCTAAACTCATTAAATAAAAGTACAAGTCTTCTAAACTAAGGTACAAGTCTTTAAAGCATGAAAACTAATTATTTATAAAAACTTTATATAAAACTTAATAATAAATGTTTTAAAGATATAAAATGTAATAATTTTATATATTAATTTTTGAAATGAGTTTATTTATTTATAAAATAAGTGTACAAGTCCTTAAACTCAAGGTACAACCCATCAATGCATAAAAACTTAAAAACTTATTAAAAGGCATATAAAGCTTAATAAAAATTATATAAAATTAGGAAATAATTAAAATTATATTTTCTATATTTTCCTAACCCTAGTACAACCTTATTAAAGCTAGAGTACAACTTCATAAAGCATAAAATCATTTTCTCACCTAAATATGTAATTTGATATACATAAAATTATTTCCTAGAAATCTAAAAATCATCTCTAAACATCTTACAACCCTAGAAACTCTAATCTTACCTTAAACCCTAGAGTACTACTAAACTAAGCCCTATGTACAACTCTTAGAAGCAACCAACGAACCAAACCAAGCCTATTTCATCTAGTTAGTTCGAATTAAACAAGAACATCAACTCTAAAATCATTCTCTTCAACCTTAAGCTACCTTTGTATGAACCTTAATAAGCCACACCTCTTCCTTCTAGAAAAGGGACACTTGTGTGATATATGAAGCACACACATCCCTTAAAACCCCCTCCTCCTATGTGGTCCAATCCTGGACATCCACATCATCTCACATCACTCTAAAACAACCCTAGAAAAATCAGGAAACCCTAGATTGTCTTCTATAAATAACAACCACCATGAAAACCCAAGAACACCCCATAACCCATTCGAACCAAACCAAACAGCCTTCAACCTTTACACCACTGATCCCACAAGCCTAAAATAAGTCCATACAACCCTAAGGAACCAGTAGAAGCAAGCTAGGTCCAGTAGGAAGAAAGTTCGAACCCTATTTCTTCAAAACTGCCCTAATCGACTTTTATATAGGAGGTATATTTCTAGCCCATTTCATTTACTTTTATATATTCCTTATGTGTCTAAAAACATCCTAGAACATGTATCAATAAGAGTCATAACCTATAAATAGCATAAATGAAATTTTGTTTCTTTTATTTCAAACCGAATGGATTTTTAGAAATAAGTATGAAATGGATTTTTGGAACCCTAGGATCTTTACTATGGATTAATAACACTCTATGTATGTTAAATATACTAAGTATACCATAAAAACACTAGGTATAAAGGTCGGATTACAAGAAAACTAGTTTTTCTTTCTTTTTCTTTCCTGTCGACATAGCAGTAGATCTGCTGCTTTCGTCTTAAATTTCATATAGTAAACGAGTCTCTAAAAATCTGGGTTTCAACATGGTTAAAGTCCTTTCAAAGAGCTACACATAGGAAAAAGAGTCAATGATTTTCGTTAAGAAACGAGGGAGAACGAGGCAAATGAAGTTGGGTTAAAATTCTATGTCGAGTAAACCTAAGCCACGACTTTCTGTTTTTATTTTTGAACTCGTGGGTTCGAATCAGCCCTTAATATTTTACAAAAATACTTTTATAACACTTATAGACATTTCAGAAAAAGAGTCGTAAAAGGTTTCAAGGTAAAACACGAGATATAAATTGTTTTTGATATATGGGATGTCGAATAAAAAGCCCTTAGAGACATAGGGACTAAACTTGCCAAAGCACCATCAAGTTCTGTGTTTTGGATTTATTTTGTGTTCGGGGAATCCCTTAGGGGGATAAACTGTATATTTTGAAACCTGAGGGTACAAAGCGACAACTAACTAAAGTCCGAGGGTAAAAGTTGTCATTTCCATATAGTTTAAGGGTAAAAATTGCCAACTATAGAAACTTGAGGGTCTAAAATGAAAATATAATATAAACCCTAATTATTATTTGATATTATTTTATTAATATAATTATTATTATTAATATTATTATTATTATTATTAAGTTTTATTTAAACTTAATATACGTTTTGTACCGTAACTAACAAACGAAGTGTCTATTTAACGAACGGACAGAAATCGAAACCTACAGATAAGAAGATAAGATAAAATCTTACTTTTGAAACTACATATTGGCTCAATTAAGCTTTTAATCACCAACCAGAAGGTTACAAAACGAACATTGGAAACTTATATAAATTCAGGAACGATTACTGAAACTTGACATAACAACCCAGGTTGCAAGCCGGAGACGTTTATCAACTTTGTATAACTTTGTTTTCCATCCAGATTGTCCAGGTAAGTTTATAGTCCCAACTTTCCTATTTACATGTTTTCCAAATATGTGGGGAGATACATGCTATTAAACCGAATACAAGTATTTTCCTGATTGTTATTGCACTAGGCTAACTTACTTTATTATTGAGATTGAATTATTTATTTAAAAGACCCTCATATCATGCACCATTAGTCACCTGCTGGGTAAGCGCGAATATGTGAATAGATCTATTGGCCTGACGACCCATTTGTACTAACTGGATGGATATCTTCGTGGTAGCCGGTTAGGCAGATGCATTATATTTGATTTCTTGAACTCGGGGGAAAGACCACTCTCATTTCAATCGTGATTGTGGAACCAGGAAACTGTTAACGCATTGCGTGTCATGAGGTTTAGTGCAATATTACCGAACTACGATATAACTGAATTCTCTTACTTTGGCTTGTGTTCAAACTGATTATAACTTTAAACACTATAGATTCACTCAACCTTTGTGTTGACTTTTTAAGCATGTTTATCTGAGGTATCTAGAAGTATGATTAATGGCACGGAGTGGCGGTGGACTTTCTTCTTAAAATAAAAGTGTGTCCACTTTGTTATCATTCAACATGATAATGCAACTTTTATAATGTAATTCGAAACCTCCCTCTGGGACCTATCTTATGTACTCTGATATTAAATAAATGAATGATAACAAATTTTTATTTAAAAACGTCTCTTTTCGAGTCGTTTTCTATTCTCATGACTGTGAACCATGAAGTAACACCCCAAGCTTATATTCCGCTGCATATCTCAAAAATGGGGTGTTACACATACTACTAGTGTAACTAGGCTGAGTATTTCAAAATTCACTTAACCTCGGCTGAATGTTGCCTGATCACCTATATTCAACCAGGGACAACGATTTTGAGATACTGAGAGTAGTTATAATAGAATTATGTTCAAATTGGTTTTATACTTGATTTTTCATATGCACACGAGCACCGAATATCACGAAGGTTTACCCCTACACACGACGCACCGACATCGCAACATTTCATGAATCGTAATACTCTTTGAATCGCCATTCTTCTCCGCTTATATGGAATTTTTATTCGTTGCCGTCTGATTATCTTCGCATCGGGTCGGGTTAGAACCGATCGGTCGCCATTTTGAATTCGAGCTGTTTATTTTAACTTGTCCGATATTGTAATAAACACATTTGAGTTTATTGGAGTGTGTGGATTTGGTTTTTGCTTTGTTTTCGAATTTGGATTGCTTGATTTCGCAATTTTGGGTCTCATTGTGAATTTGAAATTGTTTCTTTAAACATTAATTTGTATCTGGTTATGTTACAGTCACCGTTACCCCAAACCTTACACTCAATGGATGGACCGAGTCAGATCACTAGTCGTCTAAGAATGACCCTTCAATAGCACTTGTAGGATGAATCTCTTGATGGAAGTAAACAACGATATAACCAATGAAGCTTTGGCAAAACCTAGAAAACCTACGATAGGTTGATTTGTAACCCAGCAGAAGCCTTAGGAACTTATGTAGCAACCTGAGCCACTATTTTAGGAAAGGATTCCTAACCCTTCACTTATCCCTCGGAAATACCAGATTGTCTATCTTACTACCCCTTTATAAAACAATGAACGGAGATACGTTATTTTACGGAATATATATATAAATTGATACGATATTTTGAAAACGTTATTTCGGGAAAACTATTTTTGGATATGTTATTTTGGGTACGCTATTTCGACACACTATTTTAAATACTATCTTGGACGGTCAACATTGTTTTTGCTATTTTGAAGACATATTATATTAATGTACTATTGGAGAAACTGTTTTGGATACACTATTGTGACCACACTATTTTGAAATACACTATTTTTGACACATTATTTTGGAAACACCATTTTGGGAATACTATTCGAAAGCTATTTTGAAAACATGGTTACTCTGGTATAGCCTCATGCCTCGTTTTCCCAGACCTCTCAATTTGTAAGAAGCTTGAATACACCTCATTGTAGACCAACGAGTTGGACGACATCATTAGTTACCTTAGGAAACAACCCGTCAATCGAAATGGACACCATAATGGTTTAGTCGTATGAATTGGACCTTGGAGACTGTAAACGAGATAATAGTACTCATGAGGAAACATTAGCCTTAAGATGGTAAGCAAGGTTACTTGCATTGACCATGATAGCGATTCGCCCTAGTATTCATGTTCCGAAGCTGATACTGATTTAGACAATTTGAATTCGGTTGGTCAGGATTTTGTACAAACCATGGATCATTAACCGTTTATCCCGACGGATCATTAACCATTTCACACTCTTACACTTTAACCATGGATCCAAGCTGTTTACCTTTTAACACCCACTCTATTTCACTCATTTTTATTTAGTTAAACAAGCGTCATAAGATATACGAAACCTACTTATTATATCTACATTTTTATTTGTTTACACTTTTTACTATAACTCGCATTCACTAATCCTCGTTAACCATTTTCAACATTTTTACTTTTACCCCCTTTTGGCTACTCAAATCTTTTCACATTTAAACTTTACATGGATTTTCAACTATAGCACTCTCGTTAGCATTTGTTTATCCTTTTTACAAATCTTAAACATGTTTTATTTTTTCAAAACTTTCGTTTTAATAATCACCCCTCATGGGGCACATTAGCCGTAATAAAAATAGTTTCAAATCCCTATCTTAACTTCATGCATACTTATCTCATTTTAGTTATGTAACTCCCCAAGAAATGGAGTGCAGCAGAAGGTAATGTCGCTGGGGTGCTACTCAATTGGTACCACAACACAAAGTAAAGAGAACGGATTTACCGTATCCGTTTAAAAGAAATTTCATAATCAAAAGTATTTAGTTTTACATCATTCAATGAAATACGGAAATACAGGCCCATAAAAGGAATAAAGTGGTCCCCAAATGAATATCAGAGTATCGTGATCCTATAACCATGCCATACCATGCCAAAAGCCGCCAAAGGTAAGCTAACACTTTAAGAACCTGAAAATACATGCTAAAAGGTCAACATAATTGTTGGTGAGTTCATAGGTTTAAGTAAACAAGTAAGGTGCAGACCACAAGATTTTAGTAAGCATGACAATCACAACAAATATAAATTCATAGCAAAAATGTTTACAATGCCCTAAGCTCATGACCCCGACGCTCAACGAAATGGTATGCAATCAAGCATAATAATAATCAGTGCCCCAAATAAGTGTTTTCCAGACACCCAGAAATAATCCGAATGATATGCGTCCGTTTGACAGGTTGGCGCGACCAACTCGGACGAGGGTGTTAAACCAAATAGATCTATTCATAGCATTTGCGCTTACAAGTAATTAACGGTTCGTGATTCGTGGGGACTTTAATGGCATAACGGTAACTTAGGCAATGTAATAGTTTTAGTACTTGTGTCCAAAAGAAAGTAATTGAAAGTAATTGAGCATGTATTCTCCCCCAAGAGTTTATAAAGTAATTAAACGAGTAAAAGTTGGGCTATGACTCACCTCGAAGTGAATGAGCAAACAACATAAGCAGATAAATAAGGAGCACAACACAACGGCAACCGAACGGCTCGATCTAGAAGATAAGGTTTATCTTAACGGTCAAGTCACGCTAAGAATAGAACAATGAAATTTGAGTTTTTCCGAAGGATGGTTACATCAACGCGATACGTTGATAAAAGATTTAGTTTTCAGTTTGTATTAGTTTGGTGGTTGGTTAAATAAAATAAATCTAAAGATAAAAGCAAAGTATGTAAAATATTCCGCATATAATACATTGCGGTATTATATATCAAAATGAACAAGTAAATAAAAGGAATCGGAGAATAAGTTAAAGTACGTAATATATATGCACCTTATATATTAGATATGAAAATAACCAAGTACGTAATTCATAACATGAATTATATAATAAAGGTAAACAACCAAAAATAGTCGAAGTATCTATAATAAACGGCTTGTATTATATATAATAGAAAGAACGAGAAAAATAAATTAGTCGTAGTATATAATACTTTGCAAGTATTATATAAGAAAGTCAAAAAAGTAATAGAATTAATATAATTTGACACTCGCACGGAAACCTCAAAGTAATGAAATAAAAGTTCACGCTCACAAGAAGCATACGATTTAATGTTACGAACTAAATGGAAGTAGTTTTAAAGTTTTTACAAAAGTTATAACTTTCGTCTTTTTGTCGGAAATTATAAAATAATTTAATATTTCATTTTCTAGTCGGGTTTTAGGTAAACTAGTCGCCCTGTTTGTAAAAAGTATAGTTTTCGTTCGTTTGTCGGGTTATTGTAAATTATAAGTTAATAATTATAAGATAATAGAATTTTTGTGAAATTACTAAGTATAGGGACTTTTAGAAATTTCGGCATGACCTATACGTTTATACAACGTTTCCCATGTTTACAAAATCAATATTTACCACATAAAACAATCCGACAAATCAATATAGTTACAATGTTTTAAAACCAATGACGCCCCTTTTGGTTTGCGTAAACCAAAAGTGCACTTAATTTCAAATGACAATTCCTATGTTCAATATATATAACCAATGACCAAAAAAAAAGTCCTATGTTTAAGATAGTTCTAATTAAGCCAAACAAGCTTCGAGTTTAAATAATTTAATAAGTCACAAGCTACTCAAACACACCCGTGCGTGTTAAAACATAACCGAACCAAATCACCCTTTTCGGGTTGAAAATAAGCAAAGCCGAACACGCCCAAGTTTGTCGAACCAAACACCCCTTGGTGGGTTGTTTGGCTGCGCAGAAAACCAAAACCAAACGCCCCGTTGGGCTGTTAAACATGGAACCAAACACACCCTGTTGGTGCCTGTTATCAGCAAATCCAAACACCCCTGATGGGTTGAATCTGCAAACAAATGCCCCCTTATGGGCTGAAATAAGCAGAACCATACGCACCCTTTTTAGGATGTCATGGGGACCGAGACGAACAAGCCAAACCGCACCCTGAAGGGCCGTTGCGGTGGGTCAAATAAACCAAACCAAGCGCACCCTTGCGGGCTGCCTTGGTGGACCGAAGCCCAAGCCACACACACCCTTTTGGGGCTGCTGTGGTGGTTCGCAAACAAACCAAACAGACTCTCTGTTGAGGTGGGCTGAAGCCCAAACAAACACCCCTTGCGGGCTGTTAATACGCAAAAACAAACACAACAATAAGCCATAAGTCCGAAAATAAGCTTAAACAAAATAGAACAAATAAGCCATAAGCTTATCAAATAAGAAAAAGGGAAAGAAAATGAATTAAACGAAAACACCCTTCATGGGTTTCGAACCGAGACCCTCTCGGTGGTTTTTAGCACCGAACACAAGCCAAAAGAAAAAGAAACCATAAGAATAATAATCTCGCGTATAAGCTGTCAAATAAGCAATTAGCCGAAAATAAGCTATCTAGTAATATTCATTTTATTTAACCAAATCAACCACCAAAGTTTAACTATCGATTTTTATTAAAGAACCCATGGTTTTATTTCGATCCATATGAAAGATTAGAGCTTTCTATTCATTGATTATACTGCAAAAATTCGTGTTTTGTTAATTAACCATCCTAAGCGAAAAAATGAAAGTATAGAGATGATCGTTAGTCAAGAACCTACACATGCATGTGATAAATCACAAGGATCCGAATTTAAAAGCACAAACAACCCCGATTTATACTAACATGGGTCTTCAAAATACATGGATCTTCAAGGAAACTATGAAATAAAGATGAGGGAGTGGTGTTTTAGTGGTGGCGGTCGACGTTGTGATGGTGGCCAGCCTTTAGGGTGGCGGCGACTGAAGAGAAGAGAGGAGGAGGGAGGCTAGGGTTTGTGAAAAAAATGAGGTAGGAGAATTATAACTAAGTTTTTTTTATACCTAAACCCTAGTGCCAAAAGTTAGGGGAAAGTCAAGGGGGTGTGGGAATAAATATAAGTCCAGGGGCCAGAAATGGCAATTTTGTTATCTTTTATAAAAACAACTTTCGAGCTCGTTTAGGCTCGCAAACGTTTGATTCAAGGTACGAAAATTACGCTTTTGCGTTCGAAATGATTTTTCCAATTAATACGAATATTCATACTACTAATTTTTTGAAAACAATATAAAAATCAAATTAAATGATTTATTAGGTTTACGATTGCCGAAACGTGTTGTATTTAGTTTTCACGTTTTGCGAGAAAATTTTTCGTTTTCAAATTAAATGAGTTCAGAAAAATTAGAAAATGAAATATAAGTAATAATACATATAGTTTATTATTAAATGAGTCCAAAAAATTACGGGTACATGATACGACGTACGCGGTTAGATTCTCTCGGTAAGAATGAATTTACTTAAAATATGATAATAGGTAAAGATAAATTGTAAAATAATGACCCGAAATTTCACGGTTGTTACAAGTTATTTACGCACTTAAGCAATATCGTTCTTTTTCAACTTTTATGAACCATCATACTTCAGTTACATTCTATACTTTCACTATATTTGAACATTTAATATTCAAAGTGTCAAATGCTATTATGCTATTACTACATACTATAACCTACTTGTCATCTCATTATATCACTTTTTAAATTCGTTACCTTAACAATTATATCAAACTTTTCTATAAGTAATCAACCCACTTACTACATCATTTCACATTCCATTATTATTACCACTACACACAAATTCACACAAACCGTTTTCAATTATTTTACCGACCATTTTGTTGTCTTCCTACAAAATGCTTTACTACTATATCTTAAAAACAAAAATTTGATCTTACCACTATTTTATAAACAATAAATTGAATTCTTAATGTCATTCCACCAATTATTTTATAAACCGATTTACTGTCCTACTAATATATTACAAACTGCGGTTTTGTTCCTACTGCCTTATAAATTGTTTTACAACTCATTGTACAAGCCATCCTATTATTAAGTAATAAACCGATTCGCTACTTTACTACTATTTCATAAACCAACAAACAGTTTCACAAAAAATTTGAAAACTATGTTAGAATTATCCCACAAGTTTTACTACAGCTTTATGAACCCTTTTACTCTCCTGTGAGCTGATTTAGCCACTGTTTGATTTAAAAACAATAAAACTGTGTTACTATTACCTTACGAATTATTTCGCCATTACTTTCCAAAACTATTCTACTGTCACCCGACGAACTGTTTTGTTACTAAATCACTAAGTAAACTACAGCTTTACTAATATTCTACAAATAACAAATGATTCTCTTATTACTCTATGAACTGTTTTACAAAATCATCTCACAAGTTATTGTAAGTTGCTGTCTTTCTAACATATCACGAATTTAACTATGGTTTTTTCATTATTTTATAAATAATAAATTGTTCTCTATCACTCTATAAACTGTTCTACAAACTATTTTATAAAGTATTTTACAATCACCATGTGAACCATTTACTTCCATGAAAAATGTTTTCATACTATTACTTCATAAACAGAATAACCAATATTTCCCTTTTGAAAATAAACCAAACCTTAGAAGTGGATCCCACACCTTTGCCTGAGACTATAGATAACAACCTACCAAGCCTTGACACTGTTCAAATTACCGAATAAGTGACCTCATTCGTTCCATTCGATTAGATTCCCTTATTAGTAGTGCCTGCGTTGAACTAGGTTATCAATATACCATCACACTTATGATATCTTACCCTCTAGGAGTTCTAGACAACACAGACTCAAAACTCATTTATTTTACGTGACCTAACTTTTCCACCGGGATGCCGAGAGATCTTAGCCTACCTAGCGACCATTCATACTCGACCTTAACTTGTAAACAAGAAAGACTTTTCTCAACATAGTGTCGGAATTGATTCAAGCCTCTCAGGTCACTAGTGCAACCGTTTAAGTCATGATACCTCTTAGCACTGAGTTATTCTTTTCAGACCGCCAGTACAACAATTTCTGTCAGGATACCTTGTAGTACCGTTTAAACAAGTTGGATACTTACATCTATGAGCTTCGCCTGATATTAAACATTAAACCTCACTCAACATTGACAATCAGATCCTTTTCCTTGGATATTTAGGAACATAGGTGGATGTATATGCTCAACTACCCTTCTTCTTTGATGTTCTTACTTTCAAGGATCTTTCTTAAAAATGCTTTTATGTCAACTTTGAAACTCGTAGTGATATTTTTCTGAAATACCTATTTTGATGGTTAAATCCTTCTGGTCAGAATTTATCAAACTTCTGTTGAGAAATGTCAAACGTCAATTTTTGTAAAAACTATCTTATCCATACCATGTTTGAAAACCCGTTTTACAAAAATTTTAAAAATCTTTTGAAACAGTGTCATCTTACGTAACTGTAAACTCCCAACAAAGAAATTTGTAATAGTTGGTAAGTTATTTTGGTCAAACTCGTGTAAACACCTACCCAAATAAAATTTACAAACAAAATTCTATCCATTCCTCTGAGAAGGAAAACACATAATTTCAAAACAAAATCATGAAGATCAGTCACCCCGCCATTTTTACCACCCTACATATATCAAGTTAGGATTTTGTGTCACTAGAGCATAGACCATACATTGAAATTAGACCGTGAGAAATTGGAGTAGCCCACACTCACAAAAATTGTGAAACATCGGATAGTTAAGACTTAAACTGCTTCTTCCCCTATTAAACTTACTCCAGGAATCATGGCACCTCACCAAATCACTAGAAGGAGACAACTTATAACAGACAACCTAGTGAGACTCAAATCTACTGCTAGTACCATCACCTTTTCACCGACATTATTTTGACCGATAACTTGAACTGAATCGCAAGGACTCAATTCCTTTTAAGCGGTATGTGCTGTAACACCCGGTAAATTTCCTAAACTTATTTTACGAGTCAAAATATTTATATTTGATTTTCCCTTCAGCTTTTAAACTTTTCTGAACCTATTTGAACTTGAAAACGAGAATTACATCGTAAAACGTGGAAGATAATCATTAACTAAGCCGGCACAACCTAAAACACATAAAACAATTTGATTTATTGATTTAAATTAAATTACGAGAGCTAATCGTGTGAGACACAACAGTATAATTTTCAAAAGTCGAATCGAACTTTTGCTAAGTTAAACAGGTCCACACACTAACTTTATAAAAGATTACTAAACTACAGAAACAGTCCTTGTGGTATTTTAATCCACTGCCCCATTGACTTTTGGTTTTTGGCAAAAACGGTCCTTGGATGATTTATAAACCTAACTAGGGTTCATTTCACTATTAATAAACTCACACACATTTTTTTTAGACAAACCCTAATTACAAACCCTCCACCTCTCTCTCTCTTAAACACCAGCCGCCGCTCCACCAAACCCTAACACCACCACCACCACCGCGCCTACACCATCACCACCAATGGCAAAACAAACACAAACCCTCCTATATTTCACCCTGCTCATCACAGATCCGTGGTGTACGCGTCGTGTAACCCCCGTACGCGCCACCACCGCTGCCATCCTCGCCATAAACACCTCCAACATAACCTCCATCACCACCTTCATCATCACCTTTCTCTTTTCTCTTTATCATAGCCACCGCTCACTCCGGCGCCGTCATCATCTTTCCGGCCAACTTTTGGCGAGTCGAATCCGACATATATCCGTGTAGATCGAGACAAGGGTTGTAGATAGGGGTTAGTTTGAGGTCGTGAAGAAGTTTTATTGTTAGGGTTTCATTTAGGGTTTTGCCACCGTGAAGCCGTACCACCACCGCTACGCATCACCTCCGTCATCTCACCTATCTTCCCTTTCTCATCATGGTATGAAGAAACCTGAACCCATTTCATATTCTCTTCTTTTCTTTTATTCGAATCGATTAGTAAAATGTTTATAATGTTTTCGTGGATTAAAACATTTTTGATTGTTGTTTCGTGTGGTAAAAAGAATCTAAAAGGGTGTTTGTTGTTGTTGGTCCTCGGCAGAAAAAGTAACCCACATAGGATACGGGTCGTGAGTCGTTGGTGGTCGCGAGTTGAACTTGTATTGTTTATTTACTTTCATTTAGTCATGATTTGAATTTGGTCTTGCGATATTACTTGTGTTTGGCTGCTTGGCACTGTTTGTGTCTTGGATCGGTTTAGATGATTATTTGTTGTGGTTGATTGTGTTGCTACGGTTCAAGGTGAGAACCGTAGGGGTGTCTATTTTGTCTTTGGTTCTCCAAAAACAAACCACAAAGAGTGGTTTGTTAGGTTGCGTCTGACATGCCAATAAACCCACGTAGGGTGTGCTTGGCTAGGTTTAAGGTTACAAAACAAACCCGCAAGGTGTATTAAAATTATGTTTCGTATATTTCAAGTTTTTATTTGTGTACGAGACTGGCGCTGGTCGCCGTGATGCGGGCGAGCGCGTTTAAAAGCAAAATATAGTTCAACAAATATGTACGTAAGCCGCAGATTATACAAATATTTTACTTTATAGTTAATACTCGTGTGCAGATTATACATGCATGTATGATAGGAGGGTATTATTTTCTAACAGTGAAAATTTTGAACTTTCCTTCGAGGTAACATCGATGATACATAGGCCCTCCCGCCACAGTGGAACCGGCCAGCTTCTCTTCATCCCAAAACATTGCTCTGCAATGTTGACATATACGGCTGCAGGGTCCAGATTGTAGGTATTCAACTGGTAGACATGTGCAATAATGTAGCAAAGATACGTGAGGAACAAAGTTTTGGAAGAAGAAGCATGTGATAACCTAAGCTGAGCCGTCCACGCAACTGATCCGTAGCAACTGAAGCACGACCGGCATGGGCTTCATGAATGGCAACATACAAAACAATAGTTAGGACCATCTTTAGATAACACAATATAATAGATGAACATAACGTGACATACCTTGCGAGTAGCCAGCAGCAGGGCTACTTGAGGAAGTCTGACCAGCATGATTTTGCTGAGGCGAAGCTGTAACAAAAGCAAAAGGTTCATAATAGGCAAATCTTATAGCATTGATATTCACAAACAATTAGAATAGTCTACGTACAAAAGTAGCAGCTAATACTCACGATCAAATGTGCTGCCTCCTACATGGGCTGAGCAGTGTGGATGGGGCACCTCATTCTTTCTGATATGTATCACTTCAGTTATTATAGTTTGTAATAGCTTATATTTTCGTCAAATACTAATACAGTTTTTATGCTACTTATAGGGTGATTAGGTAAGCTCATTCTTAAAGGCAGTTGTTTTTTCAATTACTCTTAGTCCAAGGGATAAAGCTTATTAGCCTATCTGTTACCATAAAAGCCGCGGGTCATCTAAAAATAAACTTACCCAAAGACCTTCAAACTGGTTAACAGATTTTGTCAATCCGACAAAATGCCACACATCAAAACTAACAGTCAAGTTACACTAAGGTAATATAAGGGTGTCGTTATGGATCATTTTATGGTTATAGTTGTATTGATAAAAATTAAATAGGCAATCACTATTAGTACATACCAGTCATTCATCTTAAATACATTCAAACACAAACCTGAATCTGTATTTGTTGTTGTTGTAGTCGTGCCAGGCAACATCACATTATTAGAAAACAGCTTAAACCACATAATATCCAAACTAATATCCAAACCAGGATTGACGATCATTGTAATATGAAAATTTGTCTTTGATCTATTCGTTGCAATTTATAATGAATAGGCTGTTAAGAATCTGAACATTTGTTTATACCAAGAAAGGGTTGTATACCTTGTATCAAGCAGGCAGACATGGCATATATACGGTAAAGAAAAGAATCACAATGCCCCTGGGCTGTTAAATGCTATCTTGTGACACATAAACCTCATGCAACATGAGACGTATGTCTCACAAAATAGCATTTAACAGCTCAGGAAGATTGTGAGGTCTTCGCTATCACATCACCTTCATCGGTTCCTGCAAAAAATAAAGATAACTAATAAGGCCAAAAAAAAGGAGATTTCAATTTGAATATTTGTTTACACAAAGAAAGGGTTGCATACCTTGTATCAAGCAAGTATACACGGATGAAAGCTGTTCTCCAGTCATTTGTCTTCGTTATCATATCCATCTAGTTGGAGCAACAGTGCGGCATTAATTGGTGTGTGGCAATGGACAGAGGCTCAGATCCACATTTACTCATGGAAAAGCAAGGTTGCAGAAACATTCATCATCGCCTCGTCTTGTTGCGCAACGATCCTCACTTATACTCATCTTAATGATTCGCCTCCATTGTTTATTTATACAGAAAAGACAGACGTAAACCTAGAATATATGGCAGAATACAATGGAACGGACTATTAAGATGAGTATAAGCGAGGATGCCTACACATCCATTTAACGTTGCCCATTTCAGTATGAAACTGAACGCACCAAAAATTAACAGAAGTATCAATAGGCCACAACTTGAATTTCCTCAAACAAAGCTTTATATTGGGTGTTTGAGGGCTTACCTCAAGTGATGGTGCGCGCAGGGTACTTCCAGTATTGGAGTCTGAATTGCCTATAGCTGTGGCAACATACCTAGTCGGAGCAAGACCGCGGTACGAATTGTTGTATGGCAATGGACACGGGCTCAGATCTGCAGGAAACTTGCAGAAGTATCCATCATCGCCTCGCAAATTATAATAGGCAATGCCACAGAAGCTCACATCTGCATTTCGTTGGGCGACTTGACATATCGAGTAATACACGAAACATGTCAGCCACACTCATGGAAAAGCAAGCTTGCAGAAATATTGATCATTGCCTCGGGAATATGAATTGTTGTGTGGCAATGGACACAGGCTCAGATCTGCAGGAAACTTGCAGAAGTATCCATCATCGCCTCGCAAATTATAATAGGCAATGGCACAGAAGCTCACATCTGCATTTCGTTGGGCGACTTGAAATGTCGAGTAATACACGGAACATGTCAGCCACGCTCATGGAAAAGCAAGCTTGCAGAAATATTGATCATTGCCTCGGGAATATGAATTGTTGTGTGGCAATGGACACAGGCTCAGATCTGCAGGAAACTTGCAGAAGTATCCTCATGAGCAATACATAATACGCTGACACCAAAAAAGAAAAGGTTAAAACTAATTTGAGACATATGAGTTGTTATTGCCGTAACTGTTTTCCAGAAATTTGATGCCAAAAAAAATTAGGCTCAGATATGTATATGGTGTTCAGGTCATAGAAGTATCCGAATTTCGTAATGGCTGCAAACGAATCCGGTTGCATAGATGGGATATATGCTATGCCATCCGGTCATTGCCTCACCAAGTTAGGATTGGAACATCTCGCCGAAATTCCAACAATCATCACAGCCATAAAAACCTTGTTTAATATAAAGTTATAGTAATCGTAAGCATCAGCAGCAGCAAAGACCAGGCCAAATAGCCCACCAATTTTGGGTGGAAACTCATACGCAAAACAGTACCGCATTCAACCTGGTTTAATATAAACTTATAGTAATCGTAAGCATCAACAGCAGCAAAGACCAGGCCAAATAGCCCACCAATTTTGGGTGGAAACTCATACGCAAAACAGTACCGCATTCAACCTGGTTTAATATAAACTTATAGTAATCGTAAGTATCAGCAGCAAGTGATGCAAGAAGTGGCCATATAGTTGTACAGGAGGCTCGGATAGGGATACAATTGACAAAGAAGACACATCTTCCATGGCTGCAAAAGTAATAAATTGCCTCGCCAACGTACGGAGCATGTCAGTTTTATCGAACACGTAGATGCTCATCACAGCCACTTATCCAAGTACATTAAACCGCAGGAGGATAATGACTAATGGTTAAAGCGGTGGGATGTTTATCCTGCATAAAAAAGTCAGACATGGGCCAAAGAACGGAGCAAGCCAAAATAAGTTTAGATTGATAGCAGAAGTGCAGAACAAATGAAACAAACCTGCCAGCAACATAAGGCAACTTGCTGTTCCAAATTTGCTTTCAGATGCCTCATTTAATAATTGTTTCGGCACATTTCATGAGCAATACATAATACGCTGACACCAAAAAAGAAAAGCTTAAAACTAATTTGAGACATATGAGTTTCAGCCAAAGACAAAGCAACTTAAAATAGAACGGCAAGTCTAAAGCTGTTATTGCCGTAACTGTTTTCCAGAAATTTGATGCCATAACATTAATCAACAACGCAATGGAAAAGAGTTTTTGAGTGTGCAGGTCTAGAAACAACATTGACCCAAAACATTAATCAACAACGCAATGGAAAAGAGTTTGACAATATAAGATCGCCGAGTACTTAAAAAAGAATACACACCATTAGAAATTAGTTTCAATCGTTGTGATACGAAAGGCATAAAGCGTACCTTCCTGGATATCCGAGGGTAGCGCTGTGCCCATGGCAGCTGATACTTGAGGAACTGAAGGCATTTCCATGATACCTAATAGAATAACAATGCGGGAAATCAATATTGAAAGGACCACAATTCATACTGAATTATCAGTTCATTAAAACAGTAAAGAAAATACAAAGCCGGAGTTACCTTGCAGTGGCCTCTTCTCTCTGTTAATCACAGTAACAAAAATACGAAGCCGAAGTTACCTTGAGAGGTGTAACATTAAGAAGCAAGCTCAGATTTATGAATACAATACCAAACACATGCCCTGCCTGCGCACGTGCAGGTTGCTGAGGAGACTGTTTTTCGCACTCTACCTTCCTTCCACGTTCGCGGCAAGGCAACATTGTTAACTGATCATCACAGCCAAGGGTATCAAAAGCTGCTGCCACAGCAGTTGCACCCAAAAAGTTAGGCTCAGATATGGTATCAGTCAGGAAAAAGCGGATACAACCGCCATGGCTGCAACCGGAATAGGCTGCCCTGCCAACATACGGCTTATCTCGCATTTACACAGACACCTTAAAACTCATCATAGCCCCAAGATTATTATCAATATATTAATTATTTTTTTCAAACACAATGCACACTTTTAAAATGCATTGAACACATATTCCAGCATGTGGCTGCTAACACGAATGATAGCCCCGCCAAGGCTGCAAAAACATTATACCAGCAAGCCATCTAAGCTAGGCTCAGATATGGCAGCAAACGGAAAAAAGCAGTTTCACCCGCCATGGCTGCAACGCCGAGACGTTGCCATGCCAAGATACGGGGAATTTCACTTTTAACCCGACTCATTCAAACCCAGGCCGGCCTCATTTTCAAAGGCAAGCCAAGGCAATACGACAGTCGGGAAACAAAGCAACAACGTACACTGCAGCACATGACTACAAACATAAGTGTTTGCTGCAACCAAACATTACTATATATATTAAACCACATCAGAAACGGTGCCCCTAACTATTGTCTGAAAGCAAAAAATATTGAACAAATATTGAAGGAATTTCTGGGAATAAACTGTTTGTAGAATGGTTTTGAGGTTAATGGCTTTAATGAACACCCCTAACTGCAGTAGCAAGATACGTCAACAGCAGCAGCGATTTGTGTCAACGCTATCAACAACAATCATTGTCAGCACCAGCAAGTCGCCTCACCATCAGCAATAAGCTTTACTTGTTTGGTCTGCGTAAAATGAGTAGAGAAAGTCAGCAACTTTCATAGGTTCCGTTAATGTACTGATGAAACAGGAATCGTCATCAACTGCAAGAGCAAACAAAAGCAAAATTATTTACTAATTAATCCAAACAAAAAAAAATCGCATACAAAAAATCGTCGTGTCGGTATAATTTTTGATTTTTCGGATACCATATTGATTTTTTGTTAACAACAAAATTATACCAATCAATATAATAAACAAAAAATAATACCAATCAATATACCAATCAACAACTTAACAAACAAAAAAATTAAGCAACAACTTAACAAACAAAAAATTATACCAAACGAAAGCAAAAACTTAACAAACAGGGCATAAGAAACTTACCGACACGACGATCCCTAAGTTCTCCCACCTTAAACCCTAAAAGTTAAATCATTATACCAATCAATATAAAGTAAATCAAAATTTTAGTTAAGTTACATAAACTTACATAGTAACATATAACCACTTACCATGGCTGGAAGAACAAAGCCGACGTGGCTACCCCGCCAAGATACGGGAGGCAGCCACCCCACCACCGGTGCAACCGCAAACTCGACGTGGATACCCCGTTCGACCATTCACCATCGCACGCTATTTTAGATCTAGGCTTTGCTGCAATATAGATCTAACATGTATCATCGCAGAAGAATCATCTGGAATAATTGTGTAAGGTTTGTGTAATATTGGCTATTTGTTGGATCATTGTGTGGATCACCATGGGTTGGACAGACAAAATGGGCTTACTCATGTAACGGGATTTTGGCGGGAAAAATGAATAGGACGAAACGGCGTCGTTCTTTTCGTGTTTTAATAAAACTTATAATGTGTTAAGTTGTGAATATAAAAATGTCACTTGTCTTGTTGTTGGTCAAATTCGGGGTACGTTTGGTTTGGATTTACAATGGGCCGAAGCCCATTGGTAATTAAATTGGGTTGTGTTTTAAATTTGCAAAGTTTGATATCAATGTTTGATATTTTGCGGATACTCGATTATCGGACTAACTTATTTGTTTTCATGTCATTTGGTATATGTTTCGGTTACTCTTTGGGATACTTGATAATGATATGGATTTGGACTTAGACATTGTAACAAAAACTTATGCTTGGATGTATTGATCGTTATTGGATTTACGGTATTGGACGATGGATATTATTGGACATTTTGGGATGGGACGGTATAATATATTAAGAATTTAATATATTAGACACGGATCGAACACAAAATATTCAATAAGCCAAAAGCTAATATTCACGCGAATGATAACGAAACCTAAAACTTATTAATAACAAGTTATAAAAATTGATACAAAATGAATCTCGATAACTCGGGAACGTAGTATAAATTGACGCGTCACGCCAAAATTTATAAAACCTTCCAAACTTATTTTACTATTTTAAAAGTACTTTATTTTATAAAACCCGACGAGTAACAAATCTTTTGGAATTATAAACGTATAAACCTCGTTATGTTTTCTTATAAACCTATTTAGTCTTCTCAAAAACTTATAACTCATTTCCAAACTAAAATGATTTTTTTTAACTATTTTGGATTACAGGGTAATCACCAAAACTGATCATTGTCCATCACTTTCTTAATCTCTTCTTTAGTTCTCTTATTCTGTTCTCGTTGTCTTTTTGTTACTTTTCCAGTTTCTTATTATTTTGGCGTGAGTTTTACTTTGAGACTATACTTCTTACCACCACACAACACATAAACACTAAATTCTTTTACTTTAATACTAAACTTGTCCTATGACATTGATACTAAACTTTTACAAACGTAAATACGAGTATTCCACGAAACTAAAACACTTGATCTTTTGAAAACTCTTTTACTTTGCGAAACATAATCTGAGATAACCGTATAATTATTAGGTTGTGCCGATCTCGTACCATTGTGCTCTACTACTTTTGATACTGTTGTGCTTTCTGCTTGATGCTAGTTGTGATATCTTGCATTGCTGCATACTGAGGTGAGTTCATAGCCGCACTCTTATTTATCTTAACTGTTTTGTAAACTACTTGGGGTGAGATACATGAAACTGTTTTTACTATGATCACAATTGTTTAAAAACTGTTTTTTGAACTGGAAACTGCGCTGAACATCTGATATGCACTAAGTACTGTCCTTGCCAAAAGCAAGTCCCTCGATCATGAACCATTAATCACTTGCGAGTGAGCGTGAATAGAGGGATATAGGCCTATAGGAATTGACCCTCCCGCCATGTTGACTAAGTTCGGTCAACATGTGATGTACTATATTCGAGTTACCTAGGTATTTGGCAAGATACCTACTTGAGGGCAATTGTTGTTATAAATTCCGCGGTTACTGTCGACTTACGCCAAGGTTTTTGGTGCTAGTTAACGTTTTGTGTGTCATGAGCTTTGTGCAGTGGTAACATCTGAACTTATGGGTGTAAAACAGCATAGCCCTCTTTCTCTTAAACTTGAAATATTGTGATCAACTACTTTACTTTTAAACCTATGAATTCACTCAACCTTTGTGTTGACTTTTAGCATGTTTTATCTCAGGTCTTTTCCGCTGCATATCTTACTTTTGGAGGAGCTTGGCGAAGGGCATGACATGGTCATAGATGACTCTAAAACTATTTGAGACCGCTTTAAATCCTTTTCTGGACCTATACTTTTCCGCACTATTTTTGAATGATGTAAATTGAATGTTTAAAATTATGAAATTTCTTCTAAAACGGTTAAATTAAAACCGTTCTTTGTACCTTGTGTTGTGATAACAATCGAGTAGCACCCCCAGACTCGTAAGCTTCTGCTGACCCGTTTTCGGGGTGTTACAGAATGGTATCAGAGCCATGTTATAGAGAACTGGGTGTTTTCAAAAACCTAGACTATAACCAGTTTTACGAAAACTTAAATCCTATGACCGTCACGTGCCTGCCTGCCAAGCCGATGCCTCGCTTTTAATTTTGTTTGGATAACATCTTTGTTGAGATATTTAATGATATATTCGATGAAATGTGTGCCTTTTTATTTGATGATTTATTTTCCCTTATTCGTCACTATTCACTATAAGTATGTTCTTATACTTACGCTTATGAACTGAAGCTGTCACAGAGTTACGCTATTTCCTTGCATAAACACACTATTTGATTTCGAGTTTGGACACTCGTCATGGTTTTTCGAAACGACTTTAAAAGTGAAGGACATACTACTAGTGTAACTAGGCTGAGTATTTCAAAATTCACTTAACCTCGGCTGAATGTAGCCTGATCACCTATATTCAACCAGGGACAGCGATTTTGGGATACTGAGAGTAGTTATAATAGAATTATGTTCAAATTGGTTTTATACTTGATTTTGCATATGCAGACGAGCACCGAATATCACGAAGGTTTACCCCTACACACGACGCACCGACATCGCAACATTTCATGAAACGTAATACTCTTTGAATCGCCATACTTCTCCGCCTATATGGAATTTTTATTCGTTGCCGTCTGATTATCTTCGCATCGGGCCGGGTTAGAACCGATCGGTCGCCATTTTGAATTCGAGCTGTTTATTTTAACTTGTCCGATATTGTAATAAACACATTTGAGTTTATTGGAGTGTGTGGATTTGGTTTTCGCTTTGTTTTTGAATTTGGTGTGGAAACCGTAGAGGGGGGGGGAGAATACGTTTCCATTTAAAACTTAAAACTTTTGTATCAAACTCCCGATCAAGTGTGATGTGATATGAGAAGTGTCAACTATGATCATATAGCATCAAGAGATGAATATTGTAAACTACAACATATGCACAATCAAACCACGACACATAGATAATCAACATAACATAAGCAACTAGCCACACAAGCAAAAACGCAACGCAAATATAAAGCGATAAAGAATGAAATGAAAGTAAAGAGATAAGTAAGAAGGCGCAAACCGGACACGGTGATTTATAGTGGTTCGGTCACGAAGCTCCTCTTCGCCCTACTCCACTCCCCGAGTACCCAACTCGAGAGTTACTTCACTAATCAACAAACTCCCTTCAGGCGGAGAAAACCGTACACGTCGCTTAACTTGTTTCCCGACACTAAGCTAGATGTCGAGTGCTAATCTTAGCTAGCACCAATCTACCATGATCTACCCGATCTACACCGTACACGTCGCTTATCCTATTTCCGACACTAAGCTAGATGTCGAGTGCTAATCTTAGCTAGCACCAATCTACCATGATCTACCCGATCTACACCGTACACGTCGCTTATCCTATTTCCGACACTAAGCTAGATGTCGAGTGCTAATCTTAGCTAACACCAATCTACCACGATCTACCCGATCTACCCTTGATCCACATGATCAATCACACAAGCCCAATGGCTTCAAGAGATCTTCACTATCTCTTAAGATCACAATGATCTTGACTCACTCTCTCACAAAAGAAAAATAATCTTGATGTATGCTATGATACAATCAAGAGTGTAACAAATGTTACAAGACCTAACAACTCCATCTCTTGTATCTTCTTGGATACCTTGAGCTCTTCTCTTGCAAATGAAGAGGAATGATAACACTTTGTATCTACTTGGATACTTTGTGTTCTTCTCTTGCTAATCAAGAGGGATCACAACACTTTGTATCTACTTGGATACTTTGTGTTCTTCTCTTGCTAATCAAGAGGAATGAAGAGGATCACTTGAATGGATGATTGGATCACTCTTTAAACAAACTAAGACTCTCCAAATGATCAAAGAAAGTCATTTAAGTGAGGAGGGATTAGACCAGAGAAAAAGGACTGGAAAAATCAAGTTGGAAGTGTGAAATGGTCCACTATTTATAGGCAAGAAAAATCTGAACGTTACAGAAAATTTTGTACGGACGGCTCCACTAAATGTCCCACGGCTCTACTAAATTTAGTGGAACCGTGGAGCCGTCCTAGACAAGGACGCTCCAAATTTTGTCTTTTCTGGTGAAAACTTATTTGGGGAAGGTTGGAGCTGATTTTGGGGGGAAAATAGCTGTTGGGATTTTTAAACTTATTTTTCAAAATAAAACATTTCTTTTTAATTCAAAAATAATTTGTAAAATATATTTTTGAAAAAATGTTTTGTCACATTAAAAATGTGAAGTTTAGAAATATATAATCCTTTGATCATTTGTCAAGTAGTAGATTTGTTTGTCCATACCTTGAGTGATTTATGTCGGGATGGAAATCTACGACTTCGTTGAAGCATACTTGAGATGTCGGGAGGTGTTGATGTAAGTATGCATTGATGATTTGTGTTTACAAGTAACTTGCACATTTTACGTTATGTATTACAAGTTACATGTTTGTCATTATTAAAACCGAAGAAATCGTTTAGTTTGAATATCGTAATATTTGCACTAACAATCTCCCCCTTTTTGATGATGAAAAATATGTAAACCGTAACACATAGTAAAATGTAAAAGTTACCTGTTTACACTCCCCTTCTCCCCCTTTTGTCAAATCAAAAAGGTTGTTTCCTCGAGCGCTCCCTTGAATTTACTCCCTACTCACCCTTATTGCACTACTATCCTTTCTCCCCCGAAAGGCGAGCTTGCATCATCCTAGTGAAGCCTTCTATCAACACTTGTGAAGACGACTCCATGCTATGTATTCAAATACTCCCGAGCTCCCCCTAGCTCAATGCTCCCCTATGGTGACTTAATCCCCTTGTTTATTTACCTTAGTATCTAGCGGATCCATGGATCAAATTCTTACAAAGGCTTTTCCTACATCAAGGGTTAGCTTGGTGCAGTATAATATATAATAGTATAGGAGCAACATTATAGGGATAGAATACACATAGCAAGACATGCATGGGTTAAACTATGTTAACACGTAAGTGTCACAACCCGACCGAAAACCTAAGGTGTAATTGTTTACTCAATCACACTAATCAAGAACGAGATTCGTTCATTGACTGATGCACTAAATGACTTATTCCAAGTTGTCATTGGGAGGAAAGTTCTAACAAACCTTTTGAACAACATAATCATCTACCTAAGATGATTGATTTTAAGGATAGTTTGTTGATAAGACATACTCTAAATGATTACTATTATGACAAGTCGTGCCATAAAGTAGACTCGATAGAGGATATACCTAAATGATTCCATAAGGTGGGAGAGTGTTGGTTGTGGTGACAACAAGGACAACTTGGGTTATGTGGTTGTAGGGGATAAATAATGGGAATGACCCATTAGTGGTTGTGAGTGAATGGTGATAGTGATAAAGGGATTGATGTGTTTAGTGCCAAGTTCAAAAGGTGATGTAGGTGACAATGGTTAGTTGTGAGAGCTAAAGGTTGTAGTGATGATGATGGTGATAAGGATGATGTGTTGGTGCCAAGGTCAAGAGAGGTTTGATGGTGATAGGTTAGTGTGATAGCTAAAGGTTGTGGTGGAACTTGGTGGAGGGTAAGGGTTTGTAGGAATCCTAAAGTGGAGGATGATGATGATTTGGTTGGAGATGTGGTTTTGCCTTTGAGGAAAGGTGGGAAAGGATGGCTTAGGTTATAGATCGTTTGCTGACAATGAGATGCATGATATATATTCAAAGGGAAAAGAAAAGGTGCATTGATCCAAACAGGATTGTTGGTGGATATCTCTACGGGTTAAGGTAACGAGTTTAGGTTTCTAGGTGGATGATCTAGTTGGTGTTAGAGATAATTTGGTGCATGAAGGGTTTTGTGTGTTTGTGAGGATTGAAGGTTGTGAACTAACAGTCACTTATCCAAAGTGAGAGTAGTGTAAGGTTTGAGTGTGATGAGTTGAGGGTATAAGGTTGAGTGTGATGATCTAATGGGTTGAAGGTTCTTAGACTAACTATCACTGTCAAGAGTGAAGTGTAGCTAAAGGTTGAGTGGGATTGATATAAGGTTGAAGGTTGTAAGGTTTGAGTGTGATGATCGATGAGTTGAAGGTGGTAAGGTTTGATTGTGATGATCTATGGGTTAAGGTTCTTAGACTAACTATCACTGTCAAGAGTGAAGTGTAGCTATAAGGGTTGAGTGTGATGATGAAAGATGTTAATGTGAGGTTTGAAGATGAGATGCAAGATAAGCTTGCAATAGTGAGGCCTTATATAGGCAAGGATTGTGGGATTCAAACTAAAGTTGGTGATGGTGTCCTATGATGTAGTGAGGAAATCTTAGGGTCTGTGTGAGTTTGCAAGATTTTGCAGGTTTGAGGTTAGGGATGCTGGGATCAGGAGGGAACAGTGAAAATTCGTCAAACATAGGCACGGTACCAATTAATACCACACGGTATCGTTAAATTTAACGGTACCGTGACCTAAAAGGTTTGAGTGTGATGAGTTGAGGGTTATAAGGTTTGAGTGTGATGATCTATGGGTTGAAGGTTTCTTAGACTAACTATCACTGATGTAAAACCCCAAAATTTAAAACAATCCGAAATGACTAAAATGCCCTCAAATTTAAAATTTTGAGAACTTATGAAAATCTTGTAAGTAACATCATTGTACTTAACCTAAAATGATTATGTCCTAAGTTAATTAATGAATTAAGCTACCAAATAAAAACATTACATTATAAGTAAATGTACAAATAAAAATCCTACACTATAAGCCCTAAGTTAGTCGACCCATCCTATGTGTCTCCCTTTAAAATTTTTGGCCCATATTATTAGATAATCATGCATTGAAATTGATTGATCACTAGCCCAAAATAACCCCCATTCATTCCTTATTTGTACACAATCACATACACGGTCTCCCTTGATTTCACATAACCAAAAAAAAAAAAAAAAAAACCTAATTCTTCTCTCACTAAAAAATCTCGGCATCTCTCTTGTCTCTCCCTATTTGATCAATTGCAGCAGCCAAGGTTGGTTCTTGGTTGTGTTCTTTTTCAATCCGTATCAAGGTAATCTCATTCTCATCATGTTAATCCATTTGAAATTCTTGCAAAACCCTAATCGACCATGTGTTCTTTTCCATTTGTTTTTCTGTCGTGCGAACCAAAGAAGAAGAAGGAAGAAGAGAGGCGTGGTGATTCGATCGTGTGTGCTCTTGTTCTTGTGTCTTGATCACGCTACGAGGGTAACGTGTATCTATTCTTGTTCAATCCACTCTTGTTGTTTTTGTCAATATATAATCACATGTGATGATAAAATGAAAACTACATAAAATCATATATTTGCTCACATGAAATAATGATTAAGAAACCCTAATTATGAATCGACCTATACATATGAATCTGAAATTTAATTGTTATGAGCATGTTTATGATATGTAAGAATCAATCTAATGTGTTTTTGAATCGTATGTGGAAGCCTTGTGTTAATATATGAGTCTCTAAAATGATTACACATAAAATAAGGAACCAGTTTCTGATCAGGAAAATTAGTCCGACTTTAATCGTTTGTAACTAAATGATGGTAACGTGTATTTGGGTGTTTCTAGAGTCAAAAATTAATTTCAAAGAAAGAGCTTTCTGGGAAAATTAACCTTGAAATTTTTAGAGGTGGGGAAGGCAACTTTTTGATTTTTAGAAAGTCAAGTGTCAAACTGAATTCGAAAGTCTGGAAAATCAGTCCGTGTTTTTGATTTCTCATTTGCAAACCATGTCGAACTAGAGGATACCCTTTTACAGGATTAATATTTCATATGTATAGCACTTACTGGAATTTTTGTAGATTTTTATGAATTTTCTAGATGGGGAATTGAAATACAAACTTTTCGCGTGTTAAAACTGATCAGAAATCTGGACGAATTGGCAAAATGGATTTTTAGACTATAGTTATACTATCTAATAAAATCTGGAAAAATTAGTGTAGGTTCTTAAGACATTAAAATACATGTGTAAATTTTTTGGGATTTTTTTTCTGAGTTCTTATATGATTAATAAATTCGACTAAACAGGTCCAGTTCATGTATAAAATCTGTTAAAAGTGGAAAAGAAATTAAAAAGGTGTTACGTGTTTATTTTTCTAAACTAAAGGGTTAAATTGTCATTTTTCTAAAAACTAAAGGACTTAACTTGTGAAAACATGTAAGTTAATAATATTTACATTTCATACCCTAATCTTATCATAATGACACTATAACCCTTAAACTTGTTATTTTTGCATTATAAACCCTAAACTTATGAAAACTACACCATGAACCCTAAACTTATGTAAATGGCATTATGAACCCTAAGTGACTAAATATGGAAAGCTACTAAATATGGGAAATTTCTAAATATGGAAATCCTGCTAAAATAAGTAATCTGATTTAAAATAAGTTATTAATCAGACGATCATAAATTCGTGTAGATTCGCTGAAGATGGAGTTACTTCCGATCTTTTCGTTTCTTGTTGTAATTTCATTTGCGGTCTAAGGTACAGATATTCTGACCTTCTCACAGGTTTCTCATGAACTCTCTCTCTCTCTTGTCTATCTTACTCCCTTGAACCTTGCTATGCTCCCCTTGATAAATTGAACCTTGCTATGTTCCCTTGATACTTGATATAATTCGTTCGTCACCCTGTGACATGAATATTCAAATCCTTGGATACCTTGAAGGTTCATTTGATATTATAACTGAATGCGAAAACCTTTCTTAATTATATATGAAAATGTTTTGAGAAAAGCTATTTTAAAACGATGTTGTTGAGCACGATGCGATACCACTTTTAAATGAAATTTTACTAAAAGTTTTATGAAAACAACTTTTAAAGACTATCTTTATGAAAGACTTTACTAAATATCATTTTATGAAAGTCACTTATTGAAAGATTACTTCTAAATACGCGTTTGATATGAAACCTTTGAATTAAATCTTTACTATGAACCTACGAATCATTTGATTATGAACCTTTGATATGATCTATTTGAACTTTGATTTGAACCTTTGCTATAAACCCTGTGCTACGATTCTTGATTTGAACATTGACTTGAACCTTGATATAAACCTTGATATGATATACTTGAAATGGAAACTTGACTTGAACCACTTGATATGAAACTTGAACTTGGACACTTGATACTTGATTTGACCCTTGATCCACAGTTTGAGACTACGAGCCACCACTTGTATACTAGGCATGAGGGTTTCATGTCCTTGTCATTGATGCACCGATGGCATGACTCTAGGGTAGGAGAGTGATGACCTATCCCGTCCCTGACTTGACTTGTTACGTAGAGGAAGTACTTGGCCTACTGGGCGTATGGATGCATCCTAGATTTGTTACTTGTTTCGATGGATTTATCATGATATTACTTGTTATATACTTGGTGACTGATGGTGTGTGCGATACACGTCTTTCACAGCTTGGGAGTTAGCTACTCCAACCCTTGAGGCATCCCCTCACATTATACTTGGTATCCCGAGGTCACCCCTCCGGATACATGGCTACTTGGTTACTTGATACTTGACTTGGGCTCGTGGTGGATTACTGTTTTCTTTACCTTATAATCTTTTACTTTTTCCCTAACTCTTATTATACCTTGCATTGTTTCCCTTACTTCACTATTCCATTATTACTGCTTGTTACCTCTATATCTGTTCACTGGGCTTTTTAAGCTCAGCCGCATTTCTTTTCCTGCGGCAGGTTTTAGTTGGAAGCTGGGTTATGAGTGGAGAGTACTATGGACTTAGAAGACCTTACTGGCTATTATGGATTAGAGATGACTAGAAGTAGTTACAATTGTAGACTTAGAATTTATTATTGACTTTCCTTTGTAACCTTGTATTTTCAGATTCTTTCCTTTGTAACCTTTGAAATTCATTTTGTATTATTTAGTCATATGCTTATGTTTGCTTTGATATGTCACCATAACGTAATACTTCTACCCTTATCGGGTTGGGGTGTTACAACTGTCAAGAGTGAAGTGTAGCTAAAAGGTTTGAGTGGGATTGATATAAGGGTTGAAGGTTGTAAGGTTTGAGTGTGATGATCGATGAGTTGAAGGTTGGAAGGTTTGATTGTGATGATCTATGGGTTAAGGTTCTTAGACTAACTATCACTGTCAAGAGTGAAGTGTAGCTATAAGGGTTGAGTGTGATGATGAAAGATGTTAATGTGAGGTTGGAAGATGAGATGCAAGATAAGCTTGCAATAGTGAGGCCTTATATAGGCAAGGATTGTGGGATTCAAACTAAAGTTGGTGATGGTGTCCTATGATGTAGTGAGGAAATCTTAGGGTGTGTGTAAGTTTGCAAGATTTTGCAGGTTTGAGGTTAGGGATGCTGGGATCAGGAGGGAACAGTGAAAATTCGTGAAACACAGGCACGGTACCAATTAATACCTGATGAAGCGAAAAGTGTACCACTTTTAAGGGGTCATTTAAGCCCTAAATCGTATTTATTTGATCAAATACTGCCCTAAATCGTTCCTTTTGTCATTTTAGGTACTTTTGAGGAGAAATCTGGAAAAGGAAGCATTTTGGACGTTTTTGGAGCATAAAAGTGAAGAAAATGACAAAGTCTCAAAAATCGGCTAAAAGTTACCTTTGACGGCGTCAGGATTTACCCTGGACGGCGTCATGGCTTGGCAAGAAAAGGTGGATGTGAAATTTACTCATGATAAGCCAGTGAAAATTGCATGTGAATTCTGACGGTGTCACGCTTTAACCTGATCAAGGGCGTCACGGCTTAATTCAAAGAGGGACGGCGTCACGTTCAAGGTCTGACGGCGTCAAGCCTTGATAAGCCAGAACGGATTTTGGAGAGCTAAAGAGGGACGGCGTCAAGAAGGCCATCCGGGAACCCTAGAAGCGGCGAGGTGACGGCGTCACACTCCATAACGTGACGCCGTCAGATGTAAAAATCTATATATAGTTTTGCAATTCTTTGTCATTAGTGTGGAACTTAGTGTGGAATTTTTGGGAGAAAACCCTAAGACGATTTTAGCATCTTTTTCAAGGCTTTTTGCCTTGAGATCTTCCATGTTACATTGAAGATAAGTTATCAATTAATCATTCAATATGTCTATGTGTTGTTTGATTCTATCTTGTTCTTGTCTTTTGGTTAATATGTTAGGCTAGATTTATCTTGTGTTTGCTTAGATCTAATGAAACCTAGCTATTGATTATTGGTTATTAGTGTGTTATTAGTTGTATTGGATGATTGTTTATCTATGTTAGGCTTAAGAAAACTGGCTAACTTCCTATTCGGTAACTTGCTTGAACGTCTTAAGAAACATGAACCAAATGCGTACTAAAGGTTTTTATGGTTGTATTTAATGCACAAGCGAATTCTAGTGATCCCATGTTAGGAGCTTCCTAGCCGGCTCGACATAGGAGTGAAGTAGGAGCTTGTAGAGTTGGGGAAGTACGTACGCCACCCCACGATTGGTATTAAGGAATACACCCGTCATCCACGCAACTAATACACACTAATCAACCGGTAAAAGATAGTTAGGGAGTAAGGAAATCTAAGTGAACACATTTCTCTACACATAAGTTTTCACCAACTTTTTATTTTCAGTTATTTATTTTGTTTGCATTTGTAGTTATTTGGGTTAGTTGACTAGCAACTAATTCCACCCACTCCTTCAAACCCGAGATTTTACTTGCTTTCATAAAAATATAAAAACATAAAAAGAATCTTCTCTCACCCTTAGACCTATTAGAGTAGTTTTTCATACCTAACGAACAATATTCCCTGTGGAGAACGATCAATCCCCCGTACTTACCACTACACTATACTACATCGGTCAGGTACACTGCCTGGTGGGGTTGTAAGCCTCTTGAGATCCCTCGAGAGGTAAAACCTGTTGTAAGGTTGCAAAACCACGCATCAAGTTTTTGGCGCCGCTGCCGGGGAATAGTTATTGTTTAGGTTAAATTTTTATTTTATAGGTCTACTCACTAGATTCCTTTCTAGTGAGATTTTTATTTTATTTTTCTAGGTCTTCTTTAGTCTATCTTTTTTCTTCGTTTCTTTGTTCGTAACCATTACCGTCAGACATCATGGAAGATGGTAATATCCTTGATCCCAACATCCCACCACCACAACAACCACCACCACCTCCTAGAGCCCGTACTTTAGGAGAGTACTCCCGTCCTAGCCACCATGGCTATCGAAACACCATTGAGCTCACTCAAGGAGCCAATGTCACACCCTTGCGATCCGACACCATCCGGTTGGTGCAAAGCGGATGCGCATTCCATGGACTTCGTTCTGAAGATCCTAATCAACACCTCAAGGACTTTCTTAAAATCGTTGATTCTATAGACCTTGATGTTGCCACTCGAGAGACGACCCGATTGCGTCTCTTTCAATACTCTCTGCGGGATCAAGCTAGTCAGTGGCTAGAACGTCAACCCGCAGGATCCATCACCTCTTGGGATGATCTCACCACTCGTTTCCTTGCTCAGTTTTTCCCACCGGGAAGAACTACTAAGCTAAGGAATGATATCTTGATGTTCCAACAACGTAAAGGCGAAACTCTCTACGAGGCATGGACTCGATTCAAGGACTTACTCCAAAAAGTCCCTCACCATGGCATGGATCCTTGGCTACAAATCCAAATCTTCTATGATGGTGTCAATCATCAAACTAGAAGAGCCATAGATTACGCCGCCAATGGGAGATTGAGCAGGCTTAGTATCGATAAGTGCTGGGAAGTCATTGAGGACTTAGCACAGTACGAAGAAGAAGAATGGAATGACTCAACGTTCTCGGAAGAAGGGATTTTAAATTGCATGAGTGCAACCCAAGAACAGCTGTTCAAAAACATAAAAAGGCAGGTTGAGAGCTTAATGAAAGCTGAGACACCTACGGCTGATAAAAATCCCGATGAGTGCGTGAACACAATTGGTAAACATACGTTTCATCAATTCTCACGACAAGATGAATATGAAGGGATAATGCTAACTTTCGTGAACAACCAAGAGAGACGTATCAAGGAATTAGAAACTCACTTGAAAAACACCCAAGATATGTTCATGGAACTAGCAGAAAAATTCATCTCGAGAATAAAAGAGAAAATTAGGGAAGAAGCCTCACACAAAAAGATCGAGAAGATCTTTGAACTCCCGGTCCCTAATGAACCATACAACGAATGGGATGATGAAACCCCTCTCCCCGAGCCTTCACTTTTAAAACCCTCTTATCTATTTGGATCCTCTCGCGAGAAAAAGAATTCTCAAGATCGTAGCATTTTCGTGGGGAGCGTGGTTGTCACGCTCCCTAACTTTCATGAAGCTAGGAAACGATCTTTTGGCTTTAAGCCAGGTGTGAGAAGAACTCAATTAAAGCACACCATCATTTCGAAAACCCCCTAGAAAAGTTCCTCTCACTCCCTGAATGTCTGCCTTGATGGAAATTGGAACCTGAATGAGACGTCAACCGGCCCTTTTCAACATTTTATTACACCCCGTGACAGTAACAAAACATTTGACCCAGGAGGAACTTGTTAACGAGACTAGCTATCAGGATTATTGACCCTGACTAGCTGCTCTCTTAAAGTACGAGGGGCTCATTTGTAAACTGGCACAAAGTGGTATATTACGCTGATCTGACGGCGTCAGGATTTAAACGTGACGCCGTCACCCCGTCTGCACAGCAATAATAACTTTAATTCCATCACTTTCATCACAAACCCCACAAACCATATCCACTCCAACCCCACCTTCGAATTTCAAGGATCAAATTCACCGACTTTCGTCACCAATCTCCACGTGGTAAGTAATTTTTATTCATTCTTTTCGTTTCAATTACTCATAGGATTTGTCAATTTCGAAAGCCCTCTACTCATGATACCCTAGGGTTGATTCATGCTTAGAACTCATAATGTCCTTTAATTAGTGTTATTTTAGCAATGATTAAAAGCATGTGATTGTTAGCAATCAAATGGGTCAATTCACTAATCGGGTGGCTACGAATTTGAACCATAACCTATGATCCAATCACCCATTTTTCTGTAAAAAGGGGTGTGTGGTTATTGAGCCTGAAGTTTGAATATTGATTTTTCCCTCGTAATTATGGATTTGAACTGGGTCAAATCTGACGGCGTCACCTATCAAAGGGTGACGGCGTCAGACCTGTCTGATGCGCCACCAAATCTTTAATTCACATATTAACACTTTTGTTCCTCCCTGCTTTGTTCCAGATAATGAGTAAGCGTCAAATACCTAGCCGAGGAAGTTCTTCCCGATCTCAACAAGAGAACTTTGGGGATACGGTCCTAAGTTGGGGTGTCTTTGACAACGATGCTGCTACAAGCAAATACGCACAATTGCTACTACACAAGGTCAAAAATGGGGCCGTGGTTGATTGGAGCTTTCTGAGGAGAGAAGGTCTTGAGCAAACCTTTCTCCAAAGTTTTCAGACGGATGGGTTTACCGGCCCTCAGTGGGAAAGAATGTTTAAAATTCAGGAGCCGGTATATGAGGAATTGGTACGTGAATTCTTTGCCACCTTTCATCTGACATGGCTGAGGCAAGGACCGATGTGGGCAGTACCACGATCTATTTCAGGCTGGGGGGTGAGCTAAGGACGTGTTCGGTTACTGAGTTTGGGTGGAGACTTGGGTTGTACGATCAGCATGATACCATTCAAGCAGGGTTCATGCATAGGTTGTTGCGTGGGGAGTCGATGAAGAATGATTTTAGATGTTCCATGTTCTGGCAAACTATTGGGGATGGGGTGTACACCTCGACCACTGTGGCATCCCAAATCAGGGATCCTAGGGTTCGGTTGACTCATCGATGCCTCACCTACAGCTTGACAGGGCGTCACAGCTCTCACCACCGTGTCACTGCTTCTGATCTCTTCTACCTGTACACCATTTACTCTAATGATGTTTACTGCAACATCCCATTTTGGGTTGCTAGTTTTCTGCATGGTGGAGTTGGGGAGAGGGAAGGAGACAGGATTTATGGTGGGATGTTTATCACCCGGCTGGCCCAATCTTATGGAGTCCTCAGGCCCGAGGTCATGAGGTATTTGAGTGGTGATGCATGCAGGACGGTGAAGGAGAGGTCCCTGAAGCAGATGGAGGTGATTATGGAGATGCATGATGGGTCCTTTATGTGGTATCATCCAGCCGGAGCTGAGGATGATGATGATGAGGATGATGAGGAGGAGGAGGAGCCCCAGCAGCAGCAGCATGAGGGTTATGAGGCCGGTACAGCTGATTACTACCGGCACATGAGCAGGGGGGATTGGCAGGCTCACCAGGGGACCTGGATGGGCCAGGTTGATACTTGGAGGACCAGGGTGGACGAGAGGTTCGACTGGATGTATGATCACACGGTTCGTCAGATGCAGCATCTATCTACACGTGATCAGTTGGACCCACATCTGCAGATTGACCCTTTCCCAGGTCGTGAGCAGGATTACCCACCATATGGGTACCACGGGCACCTCCCTCCAGGCTACGACTATCGCCAAGGTCCCCCACCCCAGTGATGATGTGATTTGATGTTTTGATGTTTGAACAATTTGATCTTTGGTTGTATGTGTTGACACAATATGGTCTGTAATAATTTAGGGAAGGCATCTGTTTGCCTTAAAACATTTGTTACATTGATTTTATTTATCGCATGCTAGCCTCATTTGATTGTTTATTTATTTGCTTTGTGTGTTTATTTGTTTGTTTGTTTGTTTTTATTTGTTTCCGTATGTGTGTTTAATTTTTATTAGTATTGATTCATGTTCAAAAGTAATTTGTGAAAATGCTTTATTTTGTTTTTAACTTCGTCTTAACTACATATAAAGGTATTTTGCAAAAGATAAGTGTAAGGGAAATCCAAATCGGTTTATTAGAACACAAATGAACATGAATCATAATAATAATAAATTAACATACATATTAGTATTTGTTTGAGTCAAATGCTTGTATCGAGTCATAATGATGTTTTGCAGGATTTCCAGGAAGTAAGGTAAAGCTTTTTCCAGAAATTTTCCGGAAACTTAAAATAAGAATTTTTGTCAGGTCATTTCTGACGGCGTCAGGGTTTATAACCTGACGGCGTCAGATTTAATTTTCAAAAATTTTTGAAAGTTTTGTTTTCATAAAAAGTTTTTATTAAATCTCCAACTTATAATCTCCAGGAATCTGCAAAATTATCATTCCACAAGCATTATATCCTTATATGTAGATTTATCCCGCCGTTGTTATGCAGGTTTTCGTGTTTGTTTTCTCAGGTTTAACAGGTTATTTTGGACAAGGAAGTGTATGTGGAATCAAGCTTATGGCGATGCATTAGTCATGGAGCTTCAACATTACTTTGGAAGAAGATCTAACCATGTTACTTCATTATCCACCAAGCGAATCAGGGGAGTATTTGATTTCATTCTTTTACTTTATGCTTTTACATTTGTTATTTGAACATTGGGGACAATGTTCATCTTAAGTGTAAGGGGAGGGTAAAAGTACGATTTTAGAGAATGCTATTACGCTTGATTTTTGTTTGTTTGATAGTAGATGTGTAATAAAACTGAGATAAATACCTGTTAGGGTAATTTTAGTGTCAAATTTAAAATTTTTTACAACATATAGGAGTGAAACTTTGATCTTAATGAGCGTCTCACGGATAGGAATTATATGACTAGCACAAAAACCGTACCACTAAAAATTTTTCCACCCCCAAATATGTGAGGTTCGCCCCTAGAATTGGTAGGAAAAGCATTTATGCTATGATGTGTGTACCGGTAGCACTTAGATTCTAGAACTTGCGTTAAGACCATTCCAAGGCCACAAGTGAGACTACATTCGTGTAGTTAGATTTACTACATGATAAGAGGCATTAGGATTAACCCATTGTTTTACACCTGTGTTTTTGTTATAATTACATTGGCTACATTGGTCAAGTAATTCTCCCACACCCTTTGCGTTGTACTCATTTTTAGTACACGATACCCCTAGTACACCCCTCAGAGCCTATCTTTTCGTTTCGACCTTTAAGCATTTTACTTAAAGGAAGAATTTGTTTACACCCCACTTAAATGTACACCCAAATCGCCTTAGCCTACCTTGTATGCACTCATTTTTAGTGCATTATTGTTACAACATTTGTTTAAACCCAAGTTAATTATCTAATTGATTACATGGTTGCTAAGTCGAGTCATATCCTTGTACATATTGTTTTGGGACAATTGGGACTCATGGGTAAAGTACTAGTGTAACGGAGTAATGGGGAAGAACATCATTTATTACCCCCATATGTGCTAAATATTTTAAAAGTACTCCAAGTTTTTCAATTATCTTAATTCGAGTCATTAGAATAGTTATTTGTAAAGTTATGTAAAAGTTCAAGTGTAAGGGGGATGCAATGCCCCAATGATGTATTATTTTGGATGGTAGGGCAAGAGTGTATGAAAAAAAAAAAAAAAAAGAAAAAAAAAATCGAAAAATCAAGAAAAATACAAAAAAAAATGAGAAAAAGAAAAATAGAAAAAACATACGGACTACCATCCCGTTTCATTTTATGTTTATTTTTATGTTTTTGTTATTTTGTTATTTCGTTTGTAGCTTAAGATCGAGTCGAGTCTTGGCTTAGCAACATTGTATAGTACATGTAATTGATCAAGATCTTTAACTCGCCACCAGTAAAATATCCTTTATCCAACAAAACCGTGTTTTCCTTTTCCCTACACCTAACGATATAACCCATTTAAAAGCCCTCTTTGATAGTTTATCTTTGGTGCTTACGCCTAGTGGAGGAGGTTTTTGATCCTTTCCCAAGCCTATGGTAATCTATTTGCTATGACAGGTAGTGAGAGATATTATCCGTTTTCATTTATGAGACTTATTTTGATGACACTTGAGAGATGTGAGTATCTAAACACTACTTGTGAGGTACTAGTATGTAATCTCCGTGCTTATTATGATTAAAGTGGAACGAATATTTGTTGTAATTACTTTTATGTTAGCATTAAATGACCCCTAACTTGTATTTTGATTAGAATAAAAGCGCATTTGCTTGAGGACAAGCAAATCTCAAGTGTAAGGGTATTTGATGAAGCGAAAAGTGTACCGCTTTTAAGGGGTCATTTAAGCCCTAAATCGTATTTATTTGATTAAATACTGCCCTAAATCGTTCCTTTTGTCATTTTAGGTACTTTTGAGAAGAAATCTGGAAAAGGAAGCATTTTAGACGTTTTTGGAGCATAAAAGTGAAGAAAACGACAAAGTCTCAAAAATCGGCTAAAAGTTACCTTTGACGGCGTCAGGATTTACCATGGACGGCGTCATGGCTTGGCAAGAAAAGGTGGATGTGAAATTTACTCATGATAAGCCAGTGAAAATTGCATGTGAATTCTGACGGCGTCACGCTTTAACCTGATCAAGGGCGTCACGGCTTAATTCAAAGAGGGACGGCGTCACGTTCAAGGTCTGACGGCGTCAAGCCTTGATAAGCCAGAACGGATTTTGGAGAGCTAAAGAGGGACGGCGTCAAGAAGGCCATCCGGGAACCCTAGAAGCGGCGAGGTGACGGCGTCACACTCCATAACGTGACGCCGTCAGATGTAAAAATCTATATATAGTTTTGCAATTCTTTGTCATTAGTGTGGAACTTAGTGTGGAATTTTTGCGAGAAAACCCTAAGACGATTTTAGCATCTTTTTCAAGGCTTTTTGCCTTGAGATCTTCCATGTTACATTGAAGATAAGTTATCAATTAATCATTCAATATGTCTATGTGTTGTTTGATTCTATCTTGTTCTTGTCTTTTGGTTAATATGTTAGGCTAGATTTATCTTGTGTTTGCTTAGATCTAATGAAACCTAGCTATTGATTATTGGTTATTAGTGTGTTATTAGTTGTATTGGATGATTGTTTATCTATGTTAGGCTTAAGAAAACTGGCTAACTTCCTATTCGGTAACTTGCTTGAACGTCTTAAGAAACATGAACCAAATGCGTACTAAAGGTTTTTATGGTTGTATTTAATGCACAAGCGAATTCTAGTGATCCCATGTTAGGAGCTTCCTAGCCGGCTCGACATAGGAGTGAAGTAGGAGCTTGTAGAGTTGGGGAAGTACGTACGCCACCCCACGATTGGTATTAAGGAATACACCCGTCATCCACGCAACTAATACACACTAATCAACCGGTAAAAGATAGTTAGGGAGTAAGGAAATCTAAGTGAACACATTTCTCTACACATAAGTTTTCACCAACTTTTTATTTTCAGTTATTTATTTTGTTTGCATTTGTAGTTATTTGGGTTAGTTGACTAGCAACTAATTCCGCCCACTCCTTCAAACCCGAGATTTTACTTTCTTTCATAAAAATATAAAAACATAAAAAGAATCTTCTCTCACCCTTAGACCTATTAGAGTAGTTTTTCATACCTAACGAACACTATTCCCTGTGGAGAACGATCAATCCCCCGTACTTACCACTACACTATACTACATCGATCAGGTACACTGCCTGGTGGGGTTGTAAGCCTCTTGAGATCCCTCGAGAGGTAAAACCTGTTGTAAGGTTGCAAAACCACGCATCAATACCACACGGTACCGTTAAATTTAACGGTACCGTGACCTGGAAGTCACGAATTTTCCTGTGCAGCCTAGTTCTGGGCAGCTAAAGGGAAGTTTCCTAGGGAATAAGAACCACATTTGTGTGTTCTTGAGAGTATTTGGTGAAAGACTATATGAGTGATTTTTCGCTCCCCCTTAATCAATGACCATCCGGACAAGATGAAAAAGATAAAGAGGAAAACAAACGTTGACCGAAGCGATGAGCTTAGTAACGTCATGACAAGTAGTGGATAGCATACAATAAACTTCACCTTTGAAGTCACGTAGCTCTTCTCAATCATTGTGAATATTCATAGAATATTTATATGATGAGGCATGTGATTACTTGGAGATATCCTAAGGGTTAGGAAGATAAAATCTTCAGGGTTGTGAGGTTGGTGATAAGGTTCTAGTGTTATCTATGTTGATGAAGAAGGGTTATCTCAACGTATCCTAATGGTTCTTCGTTTGAAGTGTGTGGAAGATGAGTGGGATGCGGAAGCATTGGTAGTGTTTAGTACCATGCGGAAGTGAAAGGGAAGAAGGCTTAGGAATCAGAAGATAGATAAAATCTGTTCTGGTTCAAGACTACATCGAGTGGGTTTCGATAGTGTTTTTGAAACAGTGAGAATAAACTGTCTCAGCAGACAACGGTCCGACGGTACCGTTAAATTTAGCGGTACTGTCCCCTATTTAAGGGTACCGTGACCTGCTGAGGTCAGTTTTGACCCAGAATTAGATTTCTGACAAAGAAATTTCACATATGTTGTGATTTTTCTGGACCTTAGATTAAAAGAATTTATACCGAATAAATTCTTTTATGAGTGAATCCAACGGGATTCGATGAACGTTTGTCGAGAACGAGAAATGACATTTAATTGCATTTTGCAAATTAAATAAACTTTAAATATTTCGGATGAAATATTTAAGTTGTCATTGGAGTTAAAGAGGATTTTACGAATAAATCTCGCTGATTTAGTGAGACTTTTCGACACGAGGCGAGAATTTATACCTAATAAATTCTTCAAACGGTACTATACGAGAAGAAATGACTTTTATATTTCCAAGGAAATACATAGGTAGTCATTAGAGCGATGTGAAGGATGACTTAATATTTCCAGTGAAATATTTAAAGAGTCATGAGACGAGACACACGAGATGACTACAATATTTCCAGTGAAATATTCAAGTAGTCATAAGAGGGGTACGAGGGATGACTTTAATATTTCCAGTGAAATATTTAAATAGTCATAAGATTTATGGAATATGTTCCATCATTCCTAGACCTAGGCAGAGATGGTTAAGGGATTCTCGGTTGAGAGGTTTGGTTGATTTACGGATTTTGATGTGCTTCGCACGTGAGTGTTTAACGGCGTTTTGAAAGATATAAAGCTAGGCCTATGGTGCTGGTTCGCAGCAGGTTTTGGGATCTTAAGACGTGTATAATCACACGAGGATGAAATGAACTACTAATCACTTATATAGTAACTTGTGAGTCCTTTGTCATCCGAGGGTTGATGTTAGCTTTTAGCTTTTGGATGAGCGTTTTAACATATGTTGTTAAAAGGCTTGAGTATGATGTTTCGGATATAACATTTAACAATTGCGATCGCAAGTTAAACTTACTTGAATATTTCGGATGAAATATTTAAGTTGTCAACCCTACTCGGAGTTCTACTAGGTTTGTTCCTAACCTTCCCATGACAAAAGGGTGTATTACTTGGAAGAAGGCGAAGCGATGACTGGGGAATTAGGGTAACTTCGCGACTACTTTGACTTATGGGTTTTGACACTAGTGTATGGCTCTATGACTTCTAAGGGTTCATAGTGATGGGCATACCTAATTCCTAATGTGTCAAAAGGACATAGTGTGGGTGCAAACTTTACAAGTAAATCATGTAAAATGCACATAAGGAATAAATGCAAGCATCATGTAAAACATGATAATCATTTAGCATTTAAGATCATGAAGGCATTTAACCATATCTTACAACAACATGTTATCATTTTGAAACACGTATGTGGGATTCAAGCACTCTACGTTTGCTAAGGCAGATCCTAATTACTACTTGTTTAAGATGACATCCTAATGGGAGATAAAGTTCACCGATGTAAACTATCTCTAGTCAAATGTAGGAATGAAAAATTTTCAAGTTAGAGAATGAGTATGAGACTATCACTAGTGGTGCTCAATTAAGGCTAAACACGACCATTTTTACGGGTTATACACGAACCCAACTTCTCTCCTGGAAGCAATCCAACCGTTAGGTCAAATTGAATTTCTAGTGCGATAGGTTCTCCAGTAGTCATTCTCATGTTAGAAGAATTCAAATTCCTATATTTGCCTATCGAAGTATAGCAAAGATGATGTTATCTTGTTTTGCTTATACATGGCCTAATATGACTCAATTAACCATACTTTGAAAGTTGGTTAAGAAAATACATGTCTTACACAACTCCTAACAAAGGCAAGTGAAATGTTTTAATTTCGTGCTTGAGATTTAAAGGTTGTTTGATGGAGATGGTGTATTTTATGACCTCTTGGACAACATCTTTGTTTTTTGAGTTGTTACATGTTATTTTAACATGATTTGGTTTCTTAGAACCAAGAGACACTCTAATGTGTTACATTGTAGAATCTACTACATCGTGTGTGTTTCAAGAATGCTTCTTTGCATATCTTGAGAAAGAATCTAGTGAAGGTTACATACCTCAATAGATCTTGTGAGCATTATATTAAAAATGAGACATATTGTATATTTCAACAAATATGCTTTTCTAAGAGAAAACTTATCACTCTTACGAATGCTTTGTGAAACAAGTATTTTAGTGTATGACCAATTTTACTTGTTTATGCAATGACACATGTTGTATTAAAGTCTTTATTAAACTCTAATATCCTATATTTGTTAACAGGATGCAATGTATTCTCTTGTAACATAACCATTCATGTTACAAAGAAAATAAGATGCATGAGATATAGGTTATCTTTTGTCAATCTTTTGATAAGAGAAATACATGTGATATTCTCAAAGATTGATGACTTACATAATAGTTAATAACATATTATGCGTGACACTTTTATTAGACATGTGACTTTGAGTGTTGAGTCGTTCATGAGCAAAGTTTACATATGTTGTTTGTTTGCTTGTGTTTGGTTTTTCGGAATTGACACATTTACTAATTGCATTGCAATGTAAATTACTTGTATATTTCGGATGAAACATCCAAGTTGTCAATCCTACTTAGTTGTGTATTTTATGCATCTTTTAAACATGTTAGTTTAAAGTTTGGAACACAACCATTGGACAGGAAGACTTAACATGGCATCTTCAACACAAGTGTGAGTTATGATCCGATGCATATTATTTTCGTCTTGAGAGGACGCCATTATTTTCATAACAATCGAGTGTAATTGAGTATGTAGATTCAAGAAAATATGTTTCATCATGTTTTGATGTTATCTTGAAGCTACACAAATAATGACCCCAATTTCATGTCCACACTCGAAAACTTGTCAATTAGATTCGATGGTGATATCAATCATAATTTGAATAATGAATTGATATGTACTCGAAATCTTTCTTGACCCTCACGATCACTCCTTTTAAAAAGAAAATAAAAATTTAAGGAGTGTGTTCCATTTATTCTAATACTAGTTGTATGTGTGAGGTTAATGACATATTAAGTTACTACTTTGATATTGTCATTAATTTTTATTTGAGAAAAACTATTTATATTATTAAGTATAATATTCTTAGTTTTTCGACACCTCATTAGTATAAAAATAATTATCTTAACTATTTTTATACAACATACGTAAAACACTAAATGTTTAAAACATTTTGTATGTGTGTTAAATCAATGCAAGTTTAATACATTTTCTTTTACTTAAATACTAATGTATTAAATGACGTTTTATCTTGTTTAGACAACCCATGGTCAAACAAGACAAAATGGTGTAATATTTTAAAGATCATGTTACGGATTTTATGAAAGTGTTAAGTATTTTGGGGTGATATACTTTTTACACTTAAACCTTTTGAAAAATAATTGTGTAAGACAATATCTTTCG
This sequence comes from Artemisia tridentata subsp. tridentata, assembly GCA_021014915.2. Taxonomy (NCBI): domain Eukaryota; kingdom Viridiplantae; phylum Streptophyta; class Magnoliopsida; order Asterales; family Asteraceae; genus Artemisia; species Artemisia tridentata. The sequence continues at coordinate 269,857,340 of CP139502.1, forward strand.
ACACACATGATCTACCAACTTAGTTTCTATTCCTAAGAAAGTTACTACACCATTTTAAGAACTTGCAACAAATGCAAGAAAAATGGTTGATGCCTATATGCAATGCAAACTAATTACTTAACATGGTGCAAGTGATTTAGCATGAGCCTTATAAATGCATAAACCGGAAAACTATAATAAACAAATAGCAATTTAGCTTAACACAAAAAAAATACTTATCGTCATTTTGTGTATTATGTATAGCAATGTATACTAAGCTTGATTTTATTTGAAAACCAATTGATTTCCTCCTCATTTCAAAGATTTTTGCTAAGTCACTTTGAAAACACGTCAAGGTTTAAATGTTGAATCGCCCTTTTTCAGTTTGACCAAAAATTTACGAAAACTGTATGACCAGAAGACTTTTAGTAGAAAATCAAGGACTTTAACATGCTTTCATTTAGAATTAATTCATAAAAATATTTCTCAAATGAATGTAGACTCAACATTGTTTAAAATGATGGGCGACACGACTCGTACAGACTTATGGTTGATTTTATATGGATTTTAGAAAATGAACCAAAAATAAAAAACAGAAAAACAGATGCACGACACCATTAAATGACTCACGGTACCATTAAATATAACGGTACCGTACAATATTTAGTGGTACCGTGGTATGTTTTCTGATTCAGAACTGCATGACTTAATGACTCGTTCTGAAAACATGACCGGACACTTAAAAACACTATTCTTTTAGTGGTTTAAGAAAACCTTCAAGCTAGTGTGACAAAGTATACTTAACAACAAAACTTGTAAGTATTAAACAAGTAAATACTTTTCATATTTTATCACCTTCATAGGTAATTTGATACATGGATCGTACTCAATTTTGAAAACCATTTGTTTTAAAATTTTGAGCGACGTAGCTCTGGTACCAATTGTGGAAACCGTAAAGGGGGGGGGGTGAATACGTTTCCATTTAAAACTTAAAACTTTTGTATCAAACTCCCGATCAAGTGTGATGTGATATGAGAAGTGTCAACTATGATCATATAGCATCAAGAGATGAATATTGTAAACTACAACATTTGCACAATCAAACCACGACACATAGATAATCAACATAACATAAGCAACTAGCCACACAATCAAAAACGCAATGCAAATATAAAGCGATAAAGAATGAAATGAAAGTAAAGAGATAAGTAAGAAGGGGCAAACCGGACACGGTGATTTATTATAGTTCGGTCACGAAGCTCCTCTTCGCCCTACTCTACTCCCCGAGTACCCAACTCGAGAGTTACTTCACTAATCAACAAACTCCCTTCAGGCAGAGAAAACCGTACACGTCGCTTAACTTGTTTCCCGACACTAAGCTAGATGTCGAGTGCTAATCTTAGCTAGCACCAATCTACCATGATCTACCCGATCTACACCGTACACGTCGCTTATCCTATTTCCGACACTAAGCTAGATGCCGAGTGCTAATCTTAGCTAGCACCAATCTACCATGATCTACCCGATCTACACCGTACACGTCGCTTATCCTATTTCCGACACTAAGCTAGATGTCGAGTGCTAATCTTAGCTAACACCAATCTACCACGATCTACCCGATCTACCCTTGATCCACATGATCAATCACACAAGCCCAATGGCTTCAAGAGATCTTCACTATCTCTTAAGATCTCAATGATCTTGACTCACTCTCTCACAAAAGAAAAATAATCTTGATGTATGCTATGATACAATCAAGAGTGTAACAAATGTTACAAGACCTAACAACTCCAACTCTTGTATCTTCTTGGATACCTTGAGCTCTTCTCTTGCAAATGAAGAGGAATGATAACACTTTGTATCTACTTGGATACTTTGGGTTCTTCTCTTGCTAATCAAGAGGGATGACAACACTTTGTATCTACTTGGATACTTTGTGTTCTTCTCTTGCTAATCAAGAGGGATGACAACACTTTGTATCTACTTGGATACTTTGTGTTCTTCTCTTGCTAATCAAGAGGAATGAAGAGGATCACTTGAATGGATGATTGGATCACTCTTTAAACAAACTAAGACTCTCCAAATGATCAAAGAAAGTCATTTAAGTGAGGAGGGATTAGACCAGAGAAAAAGGACTGGAAAAATCAAGTTGGAAGTGTGAAATGGTCCACTATTTATACGTAAGAAAAATCTGAACGTTACAGAAAATTTTGTACGGACGGCTCCACTAAATTTAGTGGAACCGTGGAGATGTCCCAGACAAGGACGCCCCAAATTTTGTCTTTTCTGGTGAAAACTTATTAGGGGAAGGTTGGAGCTAATTTTGGGGGGAAAAATAGCTGTTGGGATTTTTAAACTTATTTTTCAAAATAAAACATTTCTTTTTAATTCAAAAATAATTTGTAAAATATATTTTTGAAAAAATGTTTTGTCACATTAAAAATGTGAATTTTAGAAAAATATAATCCTTTGATCATTTGTCAAGTAGTAGATTTGTTTGTCCATACCTTGAGTGATTTATGTCGGGATGGAAATCTACGACTTCGTTGAAGCATACTTGAGATGTCGGGAGGTGTTGATGTAAGTATGCATTGATGATTTGTGTTTACAAGCAACTTGCACATTTTACGTTATTAATTACAAGTTACATGTTTGTCATTATTAAAACTGAAGAAATCGTTTAGTTTAAATATCGTAATATTTGCACTAACATTTGGATTGCTTGATTTCGCAATTTTGGGTCTCATTGTGAATTTGAAATTGTTTCTTTAAACATTAATTTGTATCTGGTTATGTTACAGTCACCGTTACCCCAAACCTTACACTCAATGGATGGACCGAGTCAGATCACTAGTCGTCTAAGAATGACCCTTCAATAGCACTTGTAGGATGAATCTCTTGATGGAAGTAAACAACGATATAACCAATGAATCTTTGGCAAAACCTAGAAAACCTACGATAGGTTGATTTGTAATCCAGCAGAAGCCTTAGGAACTTATGTAGCAACCTGAGCCACTATTTTAGGAAAGGATTCCTAACCCTTCACTTATCCCTCGGAAATACCAGATTGTCTATCTTACTACCCCTTTATAAAACAATCAACGGAGATACGTTATTTTACGGAATATATATATAAATTGATACTATATTTTGAAAATGTTATTTCGGGAAAACTATTTTTGGATACGTTATTTTGGGTACGCTATTTCGACACACTATTTTAAATACTATCTTGGACGGTCAACATTGTTTTTGCTATTTTGAAGACATATTATATTAATGTACTATTGGAGAAACTGTTTTGGATACACTATTGTGAACACACTATTTTGAAATACACTATTTTTGACACATTATTTTGGAAACACCATTTTGGGAATACTATTCGAAAGCTATTTTGAAAACATGGTTACTCTGGTATTGCCTCATGCCTCGTTTTCCCAGACCTCTCAATTTGTAAAAAGCTTGAATACACCTCATTGTAGACCAACGAGTTGGACGACATCATTAGTTACCTTAGGAAACAACCCGTCAATCGAAATGGACACCATAATGGTTTAGTCATATGAATTGGACCTTGGAGACTGTAAACGAGATAATAGTACTCATGAGGAAACATTAACCTTAAGATGGTAAGCAGGGTTACTTGCATTGACCATGATAGCGATTCACCCTAGTATTCATGTTCTGAAGCTGATACTGATTTAGACAATTCGAATTCGGTTGGTCAGGATTTTGTACAAACCATGGATCATTAACCGTTTATCCCGAAGGATCATTAACCATTTCAAACCCTTACACTTTAACCATGGATCCAAGCTGTTTACCTTTTAACACCCACTCTATTTCACTCATTTTTATTTAGTTAAACAAGCGTCATAAGATATACGAAACCTACTTATTATATCTACATTTTTATTTGTTTACACTTTTTACTATAACTCGCATTCACTAATCCTCGTTAACCATTTTCAACATTTTTACTTTTACCCACTTTTGGCTACTCAAATCTTTTCACATTTAAACTTTACATGGGTTTTCAACTATAGTACTCTCGTTAGCATTTGTTTATCCTTTTTACAAATCTTAAACATGTTTTATTTTTTCAAAACTTTCGTTTTAATAATCACCCCTCATGGGGCACATTAGCCGTAATAAAAATAGTTTCAAATCCCTATCTTAACTTCATGCATACTTATCTCATTTTAGTTATGTAACACCCCAAGAAATGGATTGCAGCAGAAGGTAATGTCGCTGAGGTGCTACTCAATTGGTACCACAACACAAAGTAAAGAGAACGGATTTACCGTATCCGTTTAGAAGAAATTTCATAATCAAAAGTATTTAGTTTTACATCAATCAATGAAATACGGAAATACAGGCCCATAAAAGGAATAAAGTGGTCCCTAAATGAATATCAGAGTATCGTGATCCTATAACCATGTCATATCATGCCAAAAGCCGCCAAAGGTAAGGTAACACTTTAAGAACCTGAAAATACATGCTAAAAGGTCAACATAATTGTTGGTGAGTTCATAGGTTTAAGTAAACAAGTAAGGTGCAGACCACAAGATTTTAGTAAGCATGATAATCACAACAAATATAAAGTCATAGCAAAAATGTTTACAATGCCCTAAGCTCATGACCCCGACGCTCAATGAAATAGTATGCAATCAAGCATAATAATAATCAGTGCCCCAAATAAGTGTTTTCCAGACACCCAGAAATATTCCGAATGATATGCGTCCGTTTGAAAGGTTGGCGCGCCCAACTCGGACGGGGGTGTTAACCCAAATAGATCAATTCATAGCATTTGCACTTACAAGTAATTAACGGTTCATGATTCGTGGGGACTTTAATGGCATAACGGTAACTTAGGCAATGTAACAGTTTTAGTACTTGTGTCCAAAAGAAAGTAATTGAAAGTAATTGAGCATGTATTCTCCCCCAAGAGTTTATAAAGTAATTAAAAGAGTAAAAGTTGGGCTATGACTCACCTCGAAGTGAATGAGCAAACAACATAAGCAGATAAATAAGGAGCACAACACAACGGCAACCGAACGGCTCGATCTAGAAGATAAGGTTTATCTTAACGGTCAGGACACGCTAAGAATAGAACAATGAAATTTGAGTTTTTCCGAAGGATGGTTACATCAACGCGATACGTTGATAAAAGATTTAGTTTTCAGTTTGTATTAGTTTGGTGGTTGGTTAAATAAAATAAATCTAAAGATAAAAGAAAAGTATGTAATATATTCCGCATATATTACATATGGGAGATAAGTAAATATATAATACGTTGCGGTATTATATATCAAAATGAACAAGTAAATAAAAGGAATCGGAGAATAAGTTAAAGTACGTAATATATATACACCTTATATATTACATATGAAAATAACCAAGTACGTAATTCATAACATGAATTATATAATAAAGGTAAACAACCAAAAAAAGTCGAAGTATCTATAATAAACGGCTTGTATTATATGTAATAGAAAGAACGAGAAAAATAAATTAGTCGTAGTATAAAATACTTTGCAAGTATTATATAAGAAAGTCAAGAAAGTAATAGAATTAATATAATTTGACACTCGTACGGAAACCTCAAAGTAATGAAATAAAAGTTCACGCTCACAAGAAGCATACGATTTAATGTTACGAACTAAATGGAAGTAGTTTTAAAGTTTTTACAAAAGTTATAACTTTCGTCTTTTTGTCAGAAATTATAAAATAATTTAATATTTCATTTTCTAGTCGGGTTTTAGGTAAACTAGTCGCCCTGTTTGTAAAAAGTATAGTTTTCGTTCGTTTGTCGGGTTATTGTAAATTATAAGTTAATAATTACAAGATAATAGAATTTTTGTGAAAATTACCAAGTATAGAGACTTTTAGAAATTTCGGCATGACCTATACGTTTATACAACATTTCCCATGTTTACAAAATCAATATTTACCACATAAAACAATCCGAAAAATCAATATAGTTACAATGTTTTAAAACCAATGACGCCCCTTTTGGTTTGCGTAAACCAAAAGTGCACTTAATATCAAATGACAATTCCTATGTTCAATATATATAACCAATGACCAAAAAAAAAGTCATATGTTTAAGATAGTTCTAATTAAGCCAAACAAGCTTTGAGTTTAAATAATTTAATAAGTCACAAGCTACTCAAACACACCATTGCGTGTTAAAACATAACCGAACCAAATCACCCTTTTCGGGTTGAAAATAAGCAAAGCCGAACACGCCCAAGTTTGTCGAACCAAACACCCCTTGGTGGGTTGTTTGGCTGCGCAGAAAACCAAAACCAAACGCCCCGTTGGGCTGTTAAACATGGAACCAAACACACCCTGTTGGGGCCTGTTATCAGCAAATCCAAACACCCCTGATGGGTTGAACCTGCAAACAAATGCCCCCTTATGGGCTAAAATAAGCAGAACCATACGCACCCTTTTTAGGCTTTCATGGCGACCGAGACGAACAAGCCAAACCGCACCCTGAGGGGCTGTTGCGGTGGGTCAAATAAACCAAACCAAGCGCACCCTTGCGGGCTACCTTGGTGGACCGAAGCCCAAGCCACACGCACCCTTTTGGGGCTGCTGTGGTGGTTTGCAAACAAACCAAACAGAATCTCTGTTGAGGTGGGCTGAAGCCCAAACAAACACCCCTTGCGGGCTGTTAATACGCAAAAACAAACACAACAATAAGCCATAAGTCCGAAAATAAGCTTAAACAAAATAGAACAAATAAGCCATAAGCTTTATCAAATAAGAAAAAGGGAAAGAAAATGAATTAAACCAAAACACCCTTCGTGGGTTTCGAACCGAGACCCTCTCGGTGGTTTTTTGCACCGAACACAAGCCAAAAGAAAAAGAAACCATAAGAATAATAATCTCGCGTATAAGCTGTTAAATAAGCAATTAGCCGAAAATAAGCTATCTAGTAATATTCATTTTATTTAACCAAATCAACCACCAAAGTTTAACTATCGATTTTCATTAAAGAACCCATGGTTTTATTTCAATCCATATGAAAGATTAGAGCTTTCGATTCATTGATTATATTTCAAAAATTCGTGTTTTGTTAATTAACCATCCTAAGCGAAAAAATGAAAGTATAGAGATGATCGTTAGTCAAGAACCTACACATGCATGTGATAAATCACACGGATCCGAATTTAAAAGCACAAACAACCCCGATTTATACTAACATGGGTCTTCAAAATACATGGATCTTCAACGAAACTATGAAATAAAGATGAGGGAGTGGTGTTTTAGTGGTGGCGGTCAACATTGTGATGGTGGCCAGCCTTTAGGGTGGCGGCGGCTGAAGAGAGGAGAGGAGGAGGGAGGCTAGGGTTTGTGAAAAAAATAAGGTAGGAGAATTATAACTAAGTTTTTTTATACCTAAACCCTAGTGCCAAAAGTTAGGGGAAAGTCAAGGGGGTGTGGGAATAAATATAAGTCCAGGGGCCAGAAATGGCAATTTTGTTATCTTTTATAAAAACAACTTTCGAGCTCGTTTAGGCTCGCAAACGTTTGATTCAAGGTACGAAAATTACGCTTTTGCGTTCGAAATGATTTTTCCAATTAATACGAATATTCATACTACTAATTTTTTGAAAACAATATAAAAATCAAATTAAATGATTTATTAGGTTTACGATTGCCGAAACGTGTTGTATTTAGTTTTCACGTTTTGCGAGAAAATTTTTCGTTTTCAAATTAAATGAGTTCAGAAAAATTAGAAAATGAAATATAAGTAATAATACATATAGTTTATTATTAAATGAGTCCAAAAAATTACGGGTACATGATACGACGTACGCGGTTAGATTCTCTCGGTAAGAATGAATTTACTTAAAATATGATAATAGGTAAAGATAAATTGTAAAATAATGACCCGAAATTTCACGGTTGTTACAAGTTATTTACGCACTTAAGCAATATCGTTCTTTTTCAACTTTTATGAACCATCATACTTCAGTTACATTCTATACTTTCACTATATTTGAACATTTAATATTCAAAGTGTCAAATGCTATTATGCTATTACTACATACTATAACCTACTTGTCATCTCATTATATCACTTTTTAAATTCGTTACCTTAACAATTATATCAAACTTTTCTATAAGTAATCAACCCACTTACTACATCATTTCACATTCCATTATTATTACCACTACACACAAATTCACACAAACCGTTTTCAATTATTTTACAGACCATTTTGCTGTCGTCCTACAAAATGCTTTACTACTATATCTTAAAAACAAAATTTTGACCTTACCACTATTTTATAAACAATAAATTGAATTCTTAATGTCATTCCACCAATTATTTTATAAACCGATTTACTTGTTGGGTTTATGGATTTGATGATACAAAACATAAAGAATGAAACAAGAAAGAATTAAACATGAAGGACTTACTTGCAAAAGAAGATTTATATTTTAGTCCTTTGTAGTATTCTTGTAACCCTAATTCTGTGTTATATAAACAGAATACAGGGAATAGGTTTTTCATTATGTCTTCCACAATGTAGATAATAAAGGTGTGTGTGTGTGTGTTTAGGCGTATGATTATAAACGCCTAAACAAGTTGTTCGTAGCCTCCAAGATCAAAGGTGTCTTTGATCCTGTTACAAGTTTAGTGTAACCGTATTATTCTGATCAAATAATATTTGGAGGTGATGGTGTTTGGTAAAACTTTGTGTCAATAACAATTGTTTTGTTTTATTCCGCTGCATATTTGTTAATTGTTATTGTTGAACCCTAAGGCTCAAAATGATCCAAGAACTTAATTGATGATGGCGTGCATAAGTTCTATCAGGTGGTATCAGAGCTTGGGGAGCTCGTTACCTAGGGATTCACAAAGTTTTTTGGTGTTGATGAGAAGCAGATTCGAAGAAAAAGGTATACTCGTTTTATTCTGCTGTTGTTTTTGATTTAACGTAAGTCAATGTTTCTGCTGTTGAATATTATTTTAGTGGGCCTGACGGTGATCTCGTTCTATCAATAACGAAATCGTTTGTGTCTTTTGATTATTTTAATATTCGATTGTTTGCACATGGACGCTGGTAACACGTGTATCTTTGGATTTAATTGGTCGGTGCATCATTAATTTGGTTTGTCATTGAATCATTAATTGGTCGATGGAATAAATGGAGAGGTGATGTTGTCGAATCAATTAATTGTGATTGGTTTGTCCATTATGCTGTTGTTGATTAATCGCTCGATCTAATTGGTGTATGAATGTGGGGCAATCGGTAATGTGATGTGTATTGATATTATATCCGTGTCGGACTGATCTGCACGTGAGCAAGAATTAAATTCGTACTATGAATTAATGGATACTTGGTCTCATTAATTGCTCATACCTCGTACTAATCTCATAGACTTTATTGTGCTTGTGGAGTTATTCGTTTGTTGTCTGCTGCATGTCAGTTGGTGCAAAATGTCAAAGGTCAGTGGATCATATTAATTGTATTATCAGATAGTGGGATGAAATTGGTAAAAGTGCGCTGCTAGTATGCTGCTGCTATGAGTTCACTCTGCTGCTTGATATTTTACTCTGCTGCTACGTCTGATACACTCTGCTGTTTTGTTATATAACTCTGCTGATTGTTATATGACTCTGCTGTTCGATGTGAATTTACTCTGCTGTTACGCATATTGACTCTGCTGTTGGACTTACTCTCTGCTGTTACGTTATTGCTGGGTTTACATGATTGATAGTTGCATTATTTACGAGCAGTGAGGGAAGTAAGTATGGTTATTGGTTTACACACACACAGGGGAAGTTCACACACACGAAGGAGTTTGTTTATTTGTTCTTAAAAGATTTAAAGGCTCGCATTTATTTTCTTATTGGCGAAGAGGAGTTTTTGTTATTTCTTTGATGATGCGGTTGAATTTTTCAAGGTTGTGTCTTAGCATACCTTTCAGGTGGAGGTAACTTGTTTGTTCGTTCAAGTGACTCGAATTGACAAAACACTTGAAGGAGTTACGTTATTGTGCTCAGTGATTATTGTCAAGAGATTGCGGTCTCCCTATACGTTGAGTATATGTTCGAAGTCGTATTTAGTACAAGGCATAAGACACATGGTTGGTTTCTTCTACTTCAACATCAAATTGGTGATGATTATTTTTCTTTAACAGTATATAAAGCCTACAGATTTGAAGAATCATTTAATGTACATGCATCACTCGAGGGGAAGTTTTTACTTTTTATTCATTCTCTATTTGTTGATAACAAAAAGGGGAAGAAATATTGTGATGGCATGGCATGGTTTAAGGGGAAGACAAAGATTGTTTCATTCATGGTGAGATTTAATTATCTCAACTTCTGCTACTTCGTCTAGAGAAGTTCGTACAAGACGGTGTTTGTTTTGTCATCATCAAATAGGGGAAGATTGTTGGGTTTATGGATTTGATGATACAAAACATAAAGAATGAAACAAGAAAGAATTAAACATGAAGGACTTACTTGAAAAAGAAGATTTATATTTTAGTCCTTTGTAGTATTCTTGTAACCCTAATTCTGTGTTATATAAACAGAATACAGGGAATAGGTTTTTCATTATGTCTTCCACAATGTAGATAATAAAGGTGTGTGTGTGTGTGTTTAGGCGTATGAATATAAACGCCTAAACAAGTTGTTCGTAGCCTCCAAGATCAAAGGTGTCTTTGATCCTGTTACAAGTTTAGTGTAACCGTATTATTCTGATCAAATAATATTTGGAGGTGATGGTGTTTGGTAAAACTTTGTGTCAATAACAATTGTTTTGTTTTATTCCGCTGCATATTTGTTAATTGTTATTGTTGAACCCTAAGGCTCAAAACGATCCAAGAACTTAATTGATGATGGCGTGCATAAGTTCTATCAGGATTGTTGGGTCTAAAATGCTGCTGATCCGAGAAAACATAACTCTACTGGATAGTTATGTGACTCTGCTGATTAGCACAAGAACTCTGCTGGTTTGATAACTCTGCTGTTTTGGATAATAGGCATAGTGTAACTCTGCTGCTAGCTCACGAGGACTCTGCTGCTAGATGGATTACTCTGCTGCTTATTAATTATGTAAAGTATGTTAAGATAAGTATAGAAAAGATACGTATGAATATTTTTCTTGTATAGGAAGTCTTGTAAACCGACTAGGACTCCTTACGCTATAAAAGGAGGTTCTAGGGTTAGAGTTAGATAATCGATTGATTGATTATCTTAGCATACATATTGTTTTACACTTCAAGGTTTCTTGTAACCCTATTGCTATTCAGAGCAATCGTATTAATATATTGAAGTGTTGTTTGAGAATTCGTTTGTGTTTATTCTTCTTAAGATCAAGTATTAGTTTCCGCATAATATTTGATATACAACTCAAGATCAGTTTCTATACCAATTACCTTAGATTTATCTAAAGTAATTAATAAGATCGTGAAGCTCAACTGGGATCAACAAGTGGTATCAGAGCTTGTGATCTAGAAACTGGTACCAAGAAGAATTTTTGAATACAAGATTTGCTAATCATCACTGTAAGCAATGGACTCTGACTCTACACACATGGTTACTGCATCAAGGGTTCCCATGCTCAAGCCTGGAGAGTATGAGATCTGGAAGATGAGGATTCAACAGTACATAAGAATGGTTGATTACTCACTTTGGGAAGTTATTGTTCATGGAGACACTGTGCAAACCAAGACTGCTACTGGATCAGTCTTGACTCTCAAGATAAGTGAGGAGAAAGCACAGAGAAGATTGGAGGTTAAGGCTCACAGTATTCTCATGATGGGAATACCTAATGATTATCAATTGAGCTTTAATCATATTGAGTCTGCTAAGGAGTTATGGGAAGCAATCGAACTTAGATTTGGTGGGAATGAAGCTACAAAGAAATCAAGAAAGAATCTACTGAAGCATCAGTTTGAAACTTTCACTGCTTCAAGTTCTGAGGACATTGAAGGAACTTATGATCGACTTCATAAGCTAACCAGTCAGATGGCTCTGTTGAAGATTGAGCCATCTCAAGAGGATGTCAATCTAAAGTTTCTGAGAAGTCTCTCTTCTGAATGGAACACTCATACAGTGGTTTGGAGACATAAGGAAGATTTTGATACTATGACATTGGATGATCTGTATAACAACTTGAAGGTGTATGAATCTGAAGTTAAAGGATTGTCAAGTTCATCCTCTATCACAAATAATCTTGCTTTTGTTTCCTCAAGCAACAAGACTACTGGTAGACATCAAGAACAGCACTCTGCTGCTGGTGCTTTTGCTCCTGCTGTTGGTTCACATGTCTCTGCTGCTGACTCTTCTAACACCAATACTATCAGTGATGCTACAATTTGTGCTTATTTGGCTGAACTTACTACAAGTACTTCAGTCATGCCTCAAGATCTGGATGAACTTGATCCTGATGATGTTGAGGAAATTGATATGCAATGGCAGTTTGCAATGCTTACTATGAGGGCAAGAAGGTTTCTTAAGCGAACTGGAAAAGAGATGAAGTTCAGAAGGAACAAGAGTGTGGGATTTGACAAGTCAAAGGCTGAATGTTTTAACTGCAGAAAGAAGGGACACTTTGCAAGAGAATGCAAAGCACCAAAAAGAAGTAATGAGAATTTCAAGAAGTCTGCTGATGAAGAGCCAAATTCCACTACTGCTATGGTATCATGTGATGGGTTAGGTGATTTTGATTGGAGTGATCTTGCTGAGGATGGTCCAAATTGTGCATTGATAGCTGAAGAGGAATCTGAAGTACAACACTTTGCTCTCATGGCCTATTCTTCTTCTGGATCAGACTCAGAGGTATCCAATGATTCAACTTGTTCTTTTAAATCATGTTCTGATAAAATTGAGATGCTTGAGTCTAGCTATGGAAACCTTAAAAAGGAAAATGATACAATTAAGCTAGATAATCTTAGTTATGCATATGGTTTAAAGAACTTAGAAGAGAAACTAGAATTTTATAAAAAGGCTGAAATTGAATACCTTGATCAGATCACTGTCTTGAAAAATGAAATTATCATAAAAGATGATGAGATTAAGGTTCTTATGGAAAAAGTAGAACAGGCTGAACAGGCTAGAGATTCAGCTAAGAGTGAGACTGAAAAACATGTTGTTATGATAGAAAAACAACAATTTGCCACTGACATTCTCAGTAAACCATTAGGAAGACACTTTACTGGTTTAGGATATAATGCTGTTTCTCATCCTAATAAGCTTAGTGCCAATGCCCCTCCTACTAGGACACTAACTTTCATCTCTGAGTCTGGGGCTAAACCTGTAGGTGAAATTAGTAAACCTGTTGTTGAAACTAATGAAAAAGAAATAGAGTCACCTAAGGTTGAGGTAAAGAAGTATGATGAAGCACCCCTTATTGAAGATTGGGTGTCTGACAGTGATGATGATGAAGTAGAATCTGATTCAACCTCTAAGAACAAAAAGGAAGAAATTCCTACTGTTGTTGAATCAAAAGTACCTAAGGCTAAAAAGGTTGATTTTGTTAAGCCTAGGTTTGGTAAAGGTATCTCTAGGAAAATGGCTGAGTTTGACAAAACACCTAGAGTATATCCAAAAAGAACAAATAACTTGCCTAGGGGAAACCAGAGAAATTGGAACAACCTAGTTTCACACAAATTAGGTACTGACTTTCAATTACTTAAGAAGGCATGTTATTGCTGTGGTAGCTTTGAACATTTGCAAGATGAGTGCTATAAGAAACCAGCATGGAACCAGTACACTAGGGTGAACCATAGAAAATCTGCTAGAAAGACTCACCCTCACCCTAAAAGAAACATGGTTCCTAGGGAAGTTCTGATGAGAGATGGTACTTCTAGAGTTATCTCTCCTATTGCATCAACAGTGCCCATAAAGAAGGAAAAAGTTGATTCTGCTGATAAGGCAAACTCTGCTGTTAAGGCAGACTCTGCTATTTTGCCTAAAGTTGTCACTGATACTGTTGTAGGCAATCATTTTTATGCTGTTAAAGCCTCAGCTTGCTGGGTCTGGAAACCAAAAGTTAAAGTTTTAGATCATGTTCTCAGACACAGCAGTGCACCAATGCAGTTGAAGAAATTTGACTACTTTGATGCACAAGGTAGATCCAAGTCAGTAATGGCTTGGGTCCCCAAGAGAAACTAATTCTCTTACTTTTTGTGCAGGGCAATCTACAAAAGGAGCTAAAGGACAAATGTATTTTTGATAGTGGATGCTCTTCACATATGACTGGAGACCAAAGCAACTTGGAGAATTTTGAAGCTTTGGATGGTGGTTATGTGGCCTTTGGGAATGACCCTAAAGGTGGAAAAATTGTTGGAAAAGGCATAATCAGAACTGGAAAATTGGATTTTGAAAAAGTGTATTTGGTGAATGGTCTCAAGTTCAATCTTTTTAGTGTCTCACAAATGTGTGACAGGAAGAATTTTGTTCTTTTTACCGATACTGAGTGTCTTGTCTTGTCTCCTGACTATAAGATACCTGATGATAAATTGGTTCTTCTTAAAGTCCCCAGACATGACAATATATACAGTGTGGATATAAAGAATATTATTCCCAAAAGAGATTTGACTTGTCTGTTTGCCAAAGCCACTGTTGATGAATCCAAACTATGGCACAGAAGGCTTGGACATTTGAACTACAAGGCTATCAACAAGTTGGTGAAAGGGAACTTGGAAGTTTTTACTGCATACTCTACAACACTGCTTGTTTCCCAAAATAGGTGGATGGAATGAGTTTAGTGCTTCTCAAGCTATGGCTTTGGTATGTTTAGCTTCAGGGCAGCCCTTTGATTTTTCTGGTATGATATTTGAGGGGTTGAAGAAGTTTGTTAAAAAGAAGTTTTACTTGTACCCAAGGTTTCTACAACTTATAATAAACAGACAGCTGAGGGAACCATTGAGGCATATACATGTTGAGCCCTGTAGTAGAATGGCTATCAAGATGTTTGCATTTTTAAAGAAGAATGGGAAAGGATTTTCTGGTGTTATTACTCCCTTAACTGAGCATATCTTGAATGTAGTGGCTGAAGTAAATGAGGATGAAGAGGCTGGAACACCCACAGCTTCCCATCACACATCCTCATCAACAAGTTTGAATGAATCAGTGTCCCATGAAACCCAAAATACCCAATCACCTAGGATTTCACAAGAGGACATTGTGCAACCTCAGGCCAATGTCAGTATGGTAGCAGATGAGGCTGATACAGGTGTTGGAGGTATCATGATGGAAGAGGCTGGCACTACTGGTTCCAACTTAGTAGTTGAACAGGACAATGTCAACATCATTAAGACCTCAACCATGGCAACATCATTTGTAGAAGGTTCTCAGGAACCTGACACAACTGGTGGTAACCCCAGCCAAATGGCTTTTATGGGGGGCTCAGATGTTCATCCAAGGGATGAGACTGAGTTTATGTCCCAAGATTCACCTCTCAGAGAAGGTAACACATCTCGAAGTGATGAGGACAGGGATGAAACTATTGAATTGATGGACACTGATGTACATATTGACATTGCAAATGATACACCTCTCGGACCAGGTCACACAGGTCGAAGTGTTGATGCTAGAATTGAACTTGAAATTGATGATTTGACGGCTAAAACACCTGTACAAAATGTCAATTCCATTGATCAACCTCTCGGGTCAGGTTACACAGACCGAAGTTGTGAGGATATCATGAAACAATTGAAAGAATTGACGGAAAATTGTACAAAATTGTCAAAGGAGGTGCTTGATCTAAGAAAGGAGTTAAAGACAGTCAGAGCTACTCAAGGTGCTGAAATCAGAAGACTTAAGCTAAGAGTTACACACCTTGAGGGGAGGCTCAAGAAGAGGTCCAAACCAAGTTTGGAAGAGGATGCTTCCAAACAGGGGAGGAATGATCAAGAGGCTGTGGTGAATGATAAGGATCAAGAGGATGTGATAGGTTCAGGGGAGGTTGAGAAGGATTTTGTTGAAAATGTTGGTGAAAAGGGTGACTCTGCTGGTGCAGAACACTCTGCTGATGGGTTGAAGGTTTCTGCTGATGAGATTGAGCAGAGTGCAGGTGTAAAGGACTCTGCTGGAGTAAATGATTCTGCTGATTCAGATGATGAACAGATGACTTTAGCTCAAGTGTTGCTGAACATGAACAAAGCAGATAAAACACCCACACCATCACAACAACAACAACAACCTGTTGCTGAATCAAGTGAAAAGTTTGAAAGGATGAAAAAGTTGGCTGATGAACAAGCTCAAATTGCTCAAGATGAAGAATATGCAAGAAGAGTTGCAGCTGAAGAAGAAGGAAATCAGTTTGAATTTATGGAATGCTCTACAGTCAATGAAGTTAGTCAAGAAGAATTAGATGAACAATTGCAGTATTTCATTGATTCTGATATGATTGTAAGAGGTGAAGCTAGGATGATAGCAAATGATGAGCAGTTAGATGGAAGTGAAAAGACAAAAGAGCTTGTTGATTTTATACTTAAAAAGAATGGATTAGCTAAGTGGGAAGAGCTGATTAAGAGGATTACAGATGCACAAAAGCATGGTTACAAGCAAAAGTCATCTTCAAGGAAAGCATTGGTTAAAGACATGAAGTACTATTTGAAGAATGCAAGAGGCTATCAGATGAAGGATTTCAAAGGCAAGTCAGATCACTTAATTGAAAAGGAGTTTTATGAAACTTATGCTAAGGTAAATCCAAGAAAAGTTTCTAAGAAGAAGAGAAATCCAGAAGTTATGGGATCTGACAGTATGAAAGCATCTGGGAGTGGAAGTGTTTCAAAGAAACAAGATGACAAGGAAACCATGGAGTTTGAGAGAGAAGAAGTTAAGAAGGTTATTGGTTATAAGAGGACAGGTAAGAGAATAAAGCAGATGGCTAGAAAGAAGAGGAAGACTGAGTCATTGGTAAAGAGTGATTCTGAAAAAGAAGAAAGTAATGAGCATCATTTTGAGGAAGTAACTGCTGAGGATATGAAAAGAACAATGGATATCACAGTTCATGTAACACAAGAGGAACCAGAGATAGTCAATGCAGTTCCTTTAGATACAAAATATTCAATCATCTCTTATGCACATACAGTCAGGGATGGAAGTGAAGCTTACTGGGAGTTTAAGAGGTCTAATAATATGTATTATGGATTTGTTAGATTTTCTCAGATGCTACATTTTATGGATAGAGATGATGTGATGCAGACATGGAGATTATATAAAGAAAAGTATGGTGATACTAGACCAGAGGTGATGTATGAAAGAATTCACTATTATTTTTTGAAGAACATGTTTGAACCTGATGAGAGAGATATTGAATGGAGAGATTTGTTGAACTCCAGAGTTGATAGGTGGTATTTGTATCAATCTTGTGGAGTACATGAATTGGTTTGTAAGGGTGTTAAGGTCTACATGCTTGTGGAGAAGGATTACCCTTTGAATAACAATACAGCAGTGATTACTCAGATGTTAAAGCCTGGTATGTTGACATTGCAGAATAGTTTCTTTTCAGATACTCAAGCTTATAAATTGATAACGAAATATGAGAAGATTCTTGAGTCAAAGACATCAAAACAGTGAAGTGTTTGGAAGCATCCTCCTGGTGGTTATTTGGATTGAAGGAAACTTGATGATTTTTGATGAAAAATATCAAGTTTAGGGGAGGATTGTTGGGTCTAAAATGCTGCTGATCCGAGAAAACATAACTCTACTGGATAGTTATGTGACTCTGCTGATTAGCACAAGAACTCTGCTGGTTTGATAACTCTGCTGTTTTGGATAATAGGCATAGTGTAACTCTGCTGCTAGCTCACGAGGACTCTGCTGCTAGATGGATTACTCTGCTGCTTATTAATTATGTAAAGTATGTTAAGATAAGTATAGAAAAGATACGTATGAATATTTTTCTTGTATAGGAAGTCTTGTAAACCGACTAGGACTCCTTACGCTATAAAAGGAGGTTCTAGGGTTAGAGTTAGATAATCGATTGATTGATTATCTTATCATACATATTGTTTTACACTTCAAGGTTTCTTGTAACCCTATTGCTATTCAGAGCAATCGTATTAATATATTGAAGTGTTGTTTGAGAATTCGTTTGTGTTTATTCTTCTTAAGATCAAGTATTAGTTTCCGCATAATATTTGATATACAACTCAAGATCAGTTTCTATACCGATTACCTTAGATTTATCTAAAGTAATTAATAAGATCGTGAAGCTCAACTGGGATCAACATTACTGTCCTACTAATATATTACAAACTACGGTTTTGTTACTACTTTATAAATGATGAATTATTTTCCTACTGCCTTATAAATTGTTTTACAACTCATTGTACAAGCCATCCTATTATTAAGTAATAAACCGATTCGCTACATTACTACTATTTCATAAACCAACAAACAGTTTCACAAAAAAATTGAAAACTATGTTAGAATTATCCCACAAGTTTTACTACAGCTTTATGAACCCTTTTACTCTCCTGTGAGCTGATTTAGCCACTGTTTGATTTAAAAACAATAAAACTGTGTTACTATTGCCTTACGAATTATTTCGCCATTACTTTCCAAAACTATTCTACTGTCACCCGACGAACTATTTTGTTACTAAATCACTAAGTAAACTACAACTTTACTAATATTCTACAAATAACAAATGATTCTCTTATTACTCTATGAGCTGTTTTACAAAATCATCTCACAAGTTATTGTAAGTTGCTGTCTTTCTAACATATCACGAATTTAACTAAGGTTTTGTCATTATTTTATAAATAATAAGTTATTCTCTATCACTCTATAAACTGTTCTACAAACTATTTTATAAAGTATTTTACAATCACCATGTGAACCATTTACTTCCATGAAAAATGTTTTCATACTATTACTTCATAAACAGAATAACCAATATTTCCCTTTTGAAAATAAACCAAACCTTAGAAGTGGATCCCACACCTTTGCCTGAGACTATAGATAACAACCTACCAAGCCTTGACACTGTTCAAATTACCGAATAAGTGACCTTATTCGTTCCATTCGATTAGATTCCCTTATTAGTAGTGCCTGCGTTGAACTAGGTTATCAATATACCATCACACTTATGATATCTTACCCTCTAGGAGTTCTAGACAACACAGACTCAAAACTCATTTATTTTACGTGACCCAACTTTTGCACCGGGATGCCGAGAGATCTTAGCCTACCTAGCGACCATTCATACTCGACCTTACCTTGTAAACAGGAAAGACTTTTCTCAACATATTGTCGGAATTGATTCAAGCCTCTCAGGTCACTAGTGCAACCATTTAAGTCATGATACCTCTTAGCACTGAGTTATTCTTTTCAGACCGCCAGTCCAACAATTTCTGTCAGGATACCTTGTAGTAACGTTTAAACAAGTTGGATACTTACATCTATGAGCTTCGCTTGATATTAAACATTAAACCTCACTCAACATTGACAACTAGATCCTTTTCCTTGGATATTTAGGAACATAGGTGGATGTACATGCTCAACTACCCTTCTTCTTTGATGTTCTTACTTTCAAGGATCTTTCTTAAAAATGCTTTTATGTCAACTTTGAAACTCGTAGTGATATTTTTCTGAAATACCTATTTTGATGGTTAAATCCTTCAAGTCAGAATTTATCAAACTTCTGTTGAGAAATATCAAACGTCAATTTTTGTAAAAACCATCTTATCCATACCATGTTTGAAAACCCATTTTACAAAAAATTTAAAAATCTTTTGAAACCGTGTCATCTTAAGTAACTGTAAACTCCCAACAAAGAAATTTGTAATAGTTGGTAAGTTATTTTGGTCAAACTCATGTAAACACCTACCCAAATAAAATTTACAAACAAAATTCTATCCATTCCTCTGAGAAGGAAAACACATAATTTCAAAACAAAATCATGAAGATCAGTCACCCCGCCATTTTTACCACCCTACATATATCAAGTTAGGATTTTGTGTCACTAGAGCATAGACCATACATTGAAATTAGACTGTGAGAAATTGGAGGAGCACACACTAACAAAAATTGTGAAACATCGGGTAGTTAAGACTTAAACTGCTTCTTCCCCTATTAAACTTACTCCAGGAATCATGGTACCTCACCAAATCACTAGAAGGAGACAACTTATAACAGACAACCTGGCGAGACTCAAATCTACTGCTAGTACCATCACCTTTTCACCGACATTATTCTGACCGATAACTCGAACTGAATCGCAATGACTCAATTCCTTTTAAGCGGTATGTGCTGTAACACCCGGTAAATTTCCTAAACTTATTTTACGAGTCAAAATATTTATTTTTGATTTTCCCTTCAGCTTTTAAACTTTTCTGAACCTATTTGAACTTGAAAACGAGAATTACATCGTAAAACGTGGAAGATAATCATTAACTAAGCCGGCACAACCTAAAACACATAAAATAATTTGATTTATTGATTTAAATTAAATTACGAGAAACTAATCGTGTGAATATTTATTTTTATTGGAAAAATCATTTTAGACGCAACAGTATAATTTTCAAAGTCGAATCGAACATTTGCTAAGTTAAACGGGTCCCACACACTAACTTTATAAAAGATTACTAAACTACAGAAACAGTCCTTGTCGTATTTTAATCCGCCGCCCCATTGACTTTGGTTTTTGGCAAAAATGGTCCTTGGATGATTTATAAACCTAACTAGGGTTCATTTCACTATTAATAAACTCACACACATTTTTTTTAGACAAACCCTAATTACAAACCCTCCACCTCTCTCTCTCTTAAACACCAGCCGCCGCTCCACCAAACCCTAGCACCACCACCACCACCGCGCCTACACCATCACCACCAATGGCAAAACAAACACAAACCCTCCTATATTTCACCCTCCTCATCACAGATCCGTGGTGTACGCGTCGTATAACCCCCGTACGCGTCACCACCGCCGCCATCCTCACCGTTAAACACCTCCAACATAACCTCCATCACCACCTTCATCATCACCTTTCTCTTTTCTCTTTATCATAGCCACCGCTCACTCCGGCGCCGTCATCATCTTTCCGGCCAACTTTTGGCGAGTCGAATCCGACATATATCCGTGTAGATCGAGACAAGGGTTGTAGATAGGGGTTAGTTTGAGGTCGTGAAGAAGTTTTATTGTTAGGGTTTCATCTAGGGTTTTGCCACCGTGAAGCCATACCACCACCGCTACGCATCACCTCCGTCATCTCACCTATCTTCCCTTTCTCATCATGGTATGAAGAAACCTGAACCCATTTCATATTCTCTTCTTTTCTTTTATTCGAATCGATTAGTAAAATGTTTATAATGTTTTCGTGGCTTAAAAACAATGGATTAAAACATTTTTGATTGTTGTTTCCTGTGGTAAAAAGAATCTAAAAGGGTGTTTGTTGTTGTTGGTCCTCGGCAGAAAAAGTAACCCACATAGGGTACGGGTCGTGAGTCGTTGGTGGTCGCGAGTTGAACTTGTATTGTTTATTTACTTTCATTTAGTCATGATTTGAATTTGGTCTTGCGATATTACTTGTGTTTGGCTGCTTGGCACTGTTTGTGTCTTGGATCGGTTTAGATGATTATTAGTTGTGGTTGATTGTGTTGCTACGGTTCAAGGTGAGAACCGTAGGGGTGTCTATTTTGTCTTTGGTTCTCGACAAACAAACCACAAAGAGTGGTTTGTTTGGTTGCGTCCAACTTGCCAAAAAACCCACATAGGGTGTGCTTGGCTAGGTTTCAAGGTGTATTAAGCTAGTCGAACGAGTCACTTGATCGAACGAGTTTAAGCTAGTCGAACGAGTCACTTGATCGAACGAGTTTTAAGCTAGTCGAACGAGTAATTTGATCGAACCAGTTAACCTAGTCGAACGAGTAACTTTGATCGAACGACCACCTTGATCGAACGAGTTAGTCGAACTAGTACTCTAGTCGAACAAGAACTTCATCGAACCAAGAGCTAGTCGAACGAGCACTTAGTCGAACGAGCACCTAGTCGAACGAGCACTTTGATCGAACCAACAATTTAATCGAACCAACATTCATAAAAACCAACTTCATAGTCGAACCACAAGGCTCATTCATCGAACCAACATTCATCATCGAACCAGTCTTTGATCGAAGGAGCTACTCATCGAAGCAACAAGATAGTCGAAGCATCACTTGATCGAACCAACTTTCATCATATCCACAAAGTAGTCGAACAACAATCAACAACCAAGATAGTCGAACGAGATCTTCATCGAACCAAAATTTAATCGAACCAACTTTTCACGTACATGTGTAACAAAGTGTTCTACTTTTGAAGTTTGCATGCGTTTAGTTCCTAATATATTGAGTTGGTTGATAATATATTGTGTGTGTGTTGCTTCATAATATATTGAGTTGGTTGATAGATATTTTAGTTGCATGATCTTTTAAGCTTGACGTGTATTTGACGTGTATTTTAGTTGCTCGTCTGTCTTCTGTGTTTGCATGCATGGGTTGCATGTGCATTTGACGTGTGATGTGCATTTGAAGTGTGTTGGCACGAGTCTTCAAGTTTAATATTTATATTTAAATGTGATGAGAGTTTATTGAAACCAAGTTGCAAAGACTATTTAATTATTTGGTTTTGTGTTGGCATGTGATGAGAATTTGTTTTTGGCAAGCTCACGTATTTTTTTTAGTTTTTGAAGTGGTTGCTTTTGATTTAAATCAAAGTTGTGTTTTGTGACGTGCATCTTTTTGGTTTTTTAAGTTTTTGCTTTTGAGTCTCTAATATATAAACTTTGGCTTATCAACTTTTTCTCAACGACTCTTCAATGATAACGACAAAAGGGTTCAAATCATACTCAACTCGTGAACCGTAACCAACAAACTCCTAGATCTTTGCATCGATCCAACATCAACTTTATCACACATCAGCACTAAATTGAAATGGAAATGAAGATGAAAGAGAGAGAATCAAAGAAAGCTTTCAAAGAGTTCAAGACTCAGATTGAAAAAGTCATCAATTCGACTGGGTATGATTCAAGGTTTGATCAGGCATTTGAATACTACATCAGAGTCTAATTTCATCATTTCCGAAATCAACTCAAACAAAGCCTGAATCAGTTTGAAAAGCTACTGAATGAAGAAGAACTTCATACGCACAACTGCAAGGAAGCTCTTGAAGTGATCAAACGTCAACTTCATATCATACTGAAACCTTGGTTACTGAGCCAGTCAGAGTTTCTCAATGCATTTAACCAAAGATTTTGGTTAGACTTCAAGACATTCCAAACCCAATGCATCGATAACATGAGTGAACTCGAAAAGATTCTTGATGCTGAAGAAGTTGAGCTTAGTGAGATTGAAAAGCAAAAACGGGAAAATGAGCAGATTGAAAAGGAAATGCAATCAAAGGAGACAGAGGGAAATGAGAAAGAGGCAGACAAAGAGGGAACAACAACAGATGCTAGCTTGGTTTTCACGGAAAGAGACACATCTTCAGAACAGCATGTTGAAAGCAGTACTCCAATGTATGATTCGGATGCTGATGGTACACACATGAATGAAGTTGTTTGGGATACTGAGGATGGCCATATCAGACCTTCATCCGACAAAGCAATTTTTGCTACGGTACAACATTCAAACGATAATGATAATGTTGTTGTGTTCGATAATGTGTTTGCTCATGACAAGACACATCCTGCGCATCCTGAGTCCATAAGTGACACATATGTGGTTGAACGGTTTGATAGTAATATCACTCCCACAACTCCAGATATGGATCCTAATGGAGGAGAGCCTGCCCAGGATGGATCTTCTTATGAACAAGATCGTGCTTTATTTACTTCTTTAATCGATAATTTCAAAAATGAACTTGCAAAGTGCAAAGAGGACAATCGCAAAGCAAAGCAAACCAACGTCTTATTATCCAAAGAGCTTGAGGAATTTAAAGAAATAATAAAAAGCAAAAACATTGAAATCTCAAACCTGAAATCTCAAGCTCAAAAATTCAATGAAGATGTTCTCACGCCAATCTTAAAACGAAATAAAGAACTTCAAGTTGAGTGTAGCGATGCCCTGTCACGTGAAAAACTTTCCATTCAAAAATTGGATAGAAATATGGGCCCCGCTAACACAAGGATCCAAGAGCTTTTAAAAGAGAACGTTGAATTAAAAATGAGATACTCAATGCTTCAGGAAACTACGTCAAATATTAAGATTGTTAATTCAAAACTTGAGAATGAAAATCAAGAGGTTTTAAAACGTGCAAACAATCTTGAAGAAAAACTTCGAAAAACAGACCAAAGTGCTAAAACTCTTAAAATGATGATTCCCAAAGCTGAGAAAGTTCATAAAGGAAAATCAGGAATTGGTTTTGAAAATACAGATCCGGTGGAACATAAATTTTTGCCGACTGATGCTCTGTTCATGTCTGAAGAAGATGAAAAATTGGAAGAGGAAAAACGATTAAAAGCCAAAAAAGGAAAAAGCCCCCTCTCGTACCAAGGCTTTGTGTATGGTTGTATACAATTGTTAGAAATACCAAAACCACCTTTCAAAAGAAAAGACACAAATGTGAAAAGATTTTTCAAAGAAGTTCAACTTGCTACTTATGATGCTAATTTATGGCAAAATAAAGCAAGGAAACAATTTTGTAATCTTAAAAATCACATTGAGCACACCTTAAAGGTCATTTGGTCAAAACAACAATACACAAATAGTGACTACAATCATCTCATGTCATCAGACGCTTGGCTAAAAAGGGAAGTCTGTAAGCTTTTAAAAGATGAGATTGAACCTCTTGTGAAAAATATCAACTTAAGTTTTGAATACTTTGAAAAATTCCTTGTCACTGAAATGAGAGAAGATTTAAAGTACGTCCATTCTCTTGAAGATGAATTTGATGAAAAATGCTTAAATCTTGATATCCAAAAAGAATTTTTCACAAATCAAATTGAGTCACTTAAGTCGGTATCTGTCTGCCATAAGCATGAGAATGTGGATTTTTTGAAATCTGAAAATCTTTGTTTCAAAAGGAAAATCACTGAACTTTCAAAAGAAGCGGCTGAAGTCAAAGAAGAATTGTCAAAAAGAACTGCTCAGTTTGAGAAAGCTTTAACAAAACTTCAAGCACAAAGTATTTCTTTTCAACTCAAACTCCAGGAACAAAAAGCATCTTCTGAAAACTCTTTGACAAAAGTGCTTAAAGAAAAGGAAAAGATTTTTGAAGAAAATTGTGATGATGCCAAAATCAAGTTTGATTTGGATGAACTTGATACAAAAAACATTGAATTGGAACATGCTGTGGCATCATTACAAAAAGAAAATGAGCATTTGAAACAGACTTACAAAAACCTGTATGATTCAATCAAACGTTCACGGGTTCAGACTCAAAAATCAATCTTGAAACAAAATGAGACTGAAGCTTTGAAGTCTCAATTGTCTGAATTCGCTGATAAAAAGTTTGAAAAGGTTTTGCAAAAGATTGAATCAATGAAGATGAAAAAGGATGAGTCTCAAATCACAAAAGTTTCCTTTCCAAATCCCCTATTTGAGTCTAATACCACAGATTTTGAAAAGGAAAAGGAAAATGAAAATAATGTGCTTCAAAAGAAAGTAATTGAGCTTGAAACGCTTTTAGCTCAACAAACAAACGATCTTGAGGATGCCAAAACTGATCTTTTCAACAAAACGAACAAATTCGAAACATATTTTGAAAGACTTGAAAAAGAAAATATTGTGTTCGAACGGAAATTGGCTCGTAAAACGGATGATTCAAAAGCTGAAAAAGATCAATTTTTGAAACAAATTGCCTCTTTGGAATCTAAATTGGCATCTCAAGATCAAGTTCAAAAGGAATACAGTGATTTGAGAACTTCATACAATGCTTTAAGAGTCAAATTTGAGTCTCTTAACCAATCAAAAGGAAAAACTCCTATTTCAAATCTTTCAACACCAGCAGTGAGTGTTTCAAAGAAGGTTTACACGGGTGAATCTTCAAAACCATTTTCGAAAAAGGTTTCCCAGTTTACAACCTGCTCTTTGCAAAAAGGAAGGAAGTTTTTGAAGAAATCAAGTTTTTCTGAAACACTCACTCCTCAAAAGCTTTCAAGGTCAAATACTTCAAATGGAAAGAATCAAGCTTTTCAAACTCCACACTCTCGTTTTACACCGGTAAAGCAGGTATGGAGACCAAAGCAAAGTCATTCAAAACCTTTCAAATATTCAATATCAGAAATGCTTTCGCTGCAACATAAGAATGACTCTGCTTTAAAAATTCCAAATTCGGGAAGGTTTCCATTCATCTCAAAAACGCATTTTAGAAATGAAACACCGGGTTTCAACAATGAATGGAAAACTTCTTCTTCAAGTTTTAAAACTCCAAGAGAGACACCGGGTTTCTCAAACAACTTTCACAAGAAAAAGAGTTTTAAATCACTGTTGATTCCACGAGTGTTATTTCAAAATGAAACACCGGTTTTCAGTCCTCGTTGGAATTCAACTTCTTTGAATCGGATTGACACAGCTTACAAATGGATTTCAAAATATGGTAAACCCATTGGCGCCGTGCTTAAATGGGTTCCCAAGGTTGTTGTCTAATCCTAAAAATCTTTATGGCTTCTGAACACATCAGTTCAGGACCCGTGCTTTCAAGAAAGGAAAGTGCTTAATAAAAAATAAAAAAAAAAAAAAAACTTTTCAAGCACTTATCCTAAAAATCTCAATGGCTTGTAAGTATTTCAGCTTACAACCCGCGCTTAACCATTATGGCTTATGCACACATAACAGTGCATAACCCGTTTTTCAAAGAAAGGACCCTGTTGTACATTTTATTACAACAATCCCAACAAGAAAAGAAGTTTTCATGCAACGTTTATTCAAACTTCTTAATCTTAAGCAAAATTTTATTCAAAATTTATCAAAAGGTTTTTCAAAACTTTTCAAAAATTTTGCTTAAGATTTTCAAATATTTACTCCCCAGTTCGCTCCAAAGCTTAAAAATATCAAAACCTATGCAAGGTTTGAGGGGGAGTAATTCAAAACATCTTTGTTCCAAAAAGTTCATGCAAAACCGTTTCTCCCTAATAGCTTTCTAAAAACAATGATTTTAATCAAACGGTATCAAAAATACCATTGAAATGCTATTTTTGAGGGGGAGAAATGTGATTAAAATGTGATCGTGAGTCGAGCTCTACAAAAAGACTCAAGTTTTTACCCTCGAATTGACGAAAAATTTAATGTCAGAAATCGAAAAGACTTGTCCGGGACGGGTAATAATTTCAAGCTGGTTATCCAGTGATGTAAACGTGTCTCGCAAAGGACTTGTCTGAGTAGAATGTACCAATTCGAGAGATGATCATTGAATATGACCGGGACGGGTAATAATTTCAAGCTAGTCTAACTAGTGATGTAAGCGTGTCTCGCGAAGGTCATGTTCATTGAATATCGATCAATTCAAATGTGCGAACTCTACCCAACATGTGCAATTTTACTTAAAAAATGCATGAGCACATGTGAAGGGGGAGTGTTTCAAAAATCTAAAAACTCTCGAAGTGTTAACAAAAATGTGTTTATTCATAAATACTTTGAGAGATTTTCAAAAGGTTTTATGGCAAATCTAGGATAGTCATGGTGTTATAAGGTGACTAAGGTTAGGAAAAACCGTCCTATGATCCGCCAGAGCCGGAGGGATCTACCCAAGGACAAATCCAATAGATTAGAATTAAAAGTCCTTAGGTATGATTGAAAAAGGAGTAAATGAGAAAGGGAAAGAAGGGGTTGAAGAATTAAAAAAAAAAAAAGTTGAATGAAAGGGTGAAAAGAAATAGCCCTCCATGAAAACTTAGGGCAGAAACCGGGTCAATACATCTGCTATCGGTACTCACTAAGGTGATACTGATATTGAAGACAAGACGTCATGGACCCAGTGACGCACTGCACCACCCCTCCTAGCCACTCAGATATCTCTCAAAAGATATTTGTTACATTTCTCACGGAGAACACTGCATAATCTATCGGCCTTTCATTCCGAGATGTGTTGATATTGAAAAGGTGGCACTCTGCTCCATGCCTCCGACGACTAAAATCAAAACGCACAATAGAGTCTAGAGCCATGAGATTCATCAAAATATCTCGTTAGGAACACTTCCAAAATGATACACTTGTGTTCGCCAAAAAGGACACAAGTTGTAAGAGTCTTAATGAGATCCAAGGATCTTGCCATTTACATCATGATGGTTACGTGCTTCAAACGGTCTACAGTCGTGGGGTGATCTCCAGCGACTCACTGAATCGTGGGTGCACTTCGGTGTGTCCGTGTAAGCCCTCTTGGGGGTATCCGGTTCAGAACGGCCTAGGGAAGGATTAGAGAAAGTCTTCACACTATGCTATTGACAATCTCAAAGTCCCAACCTGTAAGCGTTGGATGATTATTACTAACGATTTTATGCAGCTACCTATAAACATCCATTAACTGTAACCCCCCAACCCGATAAGGGTAGAAGTATCACATTATGGTGACATATCAAAGCAAACAAAAGCATATGACTAAATAATACAAAATGAATTTCAAAGGTTACAAAGAGAAAATCTGAAACTACAAGGTTACAAATGGTTTACAATAATTACTAAGTCTAAATATCGTCTCTTCTAGTCATCTCTAATCCGGAATGGCTTCTAAGTCAAAGATAATCTTCACTCATACCCAGCTTCCTACTAAAACCTGCCGCGGGAAAAGAAATGCGGCTGAGCTTAAAAAGCCCAGTGAACGGATATATACGAATAACAAATCATAAGGGTAAATAAGCATAAGCAACGAAGGAAAGAAAGATACGAAAGCATAATCATAAGTCATACGAATCAAAGCATATCAAAAGATAAGAGTGCATGAGAACTGAATAAGAACTGAATATAAGAACGAAATGGAAATAAAGAAAATGTCATATAAGGATGTGCCATAAGAACTCCATACAAAAATCCGTCAAATCATATCATATCATATCATAAAAGTGCACGAAGAGGGGAGACCTCTAAGTACCAAAAGTGTGAGAAGGAGTGTAAGGAATACACCACCTGGTCACCATAATCATACATACACATAAGTCCTAGGATGCATCCATACGCTCCCATCAAAAGTATGTATGCCAGTACTAGACTGGTCACACACACGCATAAATGGCCAATAGTGATCACAAATAATACATACACATAAGGGGGAACGCCGTAGATCTATCACACCTCTACGGGAGTGTCATGCCTAGGGTACCATCCTAGACATGGTCCTGGTACCTCCAGAACTAGTTAAGCTCAGGCACGGATCTATCATAGCATACATAATCATAATCAAAGCATAGTAAGAGAAACGAAAGTGTATCTCAACAAAGCATGGCAAACAAATAATCATATCATAGCAGAGACATTTAAAATAAATGTCAGAATGAATCATATAGGATTGGCAGTCATACAATGAGAGCCAAGAATCAAACAAAAGGGAATCATAGCAGTCATCGGATCATAAGAAATATCCCTAGTGAAAAGGGAAAGCATATATGTACGACGTAAAGTGTCTTAGAGTAAGACAGAATATCCGTACCTCGACAAAAGCACACCAAAATCAAAGCAACGACAGAAATAGAGATGGATGATCACTCCCTCTTCACCCGATCTACAAATATGCATAAGTTCTCTTATAAGTTCCATATGATCTTAAGGTTTCATTTTAGTTCTCATTCCATTTGAGGTAACTTTGGTTATTAACATTCTCGTATGTCAAATTAAACTATTAAGGGTGATCATATTCGTAGTTTAGGGTTCATGATGTATTTTACAAAAATTTAGGGTTCATAACATATGTTTCCATGATTTAGGGTTCATGAGGTAATTATCATAAGTTTAGGGTTCAATATGAAATTCTCATAACTTTAGGGTGTAAAGTGAAATTACTATAAAGTTACAGGTGTTCACAAGTTAGGTCCATTAGTTTTAGCAAATAACAATTTAAACCCTTTAGTTTATAAAATAAACACAAAACACCTTTTAATTTCCTTTTTAACCTTTTAGAATTTCTCACAGTTTCATATACGAATTTGTTAAGTTTTCTATAAATTGTAAACCGTATAAGAACTCAGTAATAAAATTCCCAAAAATTTTCAAAGATGCTAAAATGTCTTAAGTATTTTATCTAATTTTTCCAGATTTTATTAAGTAGCATAGCTATGGATTAAAATTCACTTAAACCAACTTGTCCAGATTTCTGAGTAATTTTATTATACGAAAAGTTGTTAATTAAAAACCTTTTAAGAAAAATTCAAAAAAATATAAAAAAATTCCAGGAAGTAATAGACATCTCAAAGATTACCCACTTCTAAGGAAACCTTCTAACTCGACACGGTTTGAAAATTAAAAATCATAAACCCGGACTAATTTTCCAGACTCACAAATCCGATCTGACACATAATTTTCTAAAAATCAAAAAGTAACCTTCCAGGCCTCTAAAAATTACAAAATAAATTTTCCCAGGTAGCCATTTCATTGAACTTAGTTTTAGACTCTTAAAACACCAAAATATATGTCAACATCATTCATTTACAGCCAGTTAAAGTCGAACAAAATTCCGGGTCAGTAGCAGTTCTTCACAGAATCATGTATAACTTAGGGTTTTACTATTCCGATGATTAGTTCTTGATGCAAAGCAATTATGTATAACATTAAAACAGCCTTAGGTCGATTTATATGTGTCCTTATCATTTACATATAGATTCGAATCCAATTACAACAGTAGGTCGATTCAGCTTAGGGTTTCATAGTTGTGATTTTATGTGTTCAATCTATCATTTTATGTGATTAAGAATTCGATAAGACAAACAAACCAATTCAAACAACAACAAGAGTCGAACAAGAGAAGGATGTATTGAACAAGGAGAGATATAGTACCCTTGTAACGTGATCAAAAGAGAAGAAACAAGGATTTGATCACCACAGAAAATTTCAGCCACACACTTAGCCAATCACTCCCTTCGAATGGACTTTAAAACCCACGATCAAAGCATTACCACAACCCGCTGTAGCACCATGATAGAACCACCAAAAAGAGGCCATAAAACTCCTATTTGCTGCTGTGATTTGGATCAAACAGGAAAAAAAAGAGGAAGGCAGCCGTGACTTCTTGTGTTTAGTTTTAGGGTTTTCAAATGTAAAAAATATTTTCGGTATAAAGGGTTTGGAATAGAACCGTGTATTTGATTGGGCCAAACAAGGAATGGATCAATTTCTTATGGGCTTGATGTCATTCATCTTAATGCATGATTTTCTCTTATTACTTGGGCCGAAACTTTGGTCTTAATCACATATATATGTCGTTTAAATTTGAACAAAAATTAGAGAACATTGTGTTGTGATCTCTTAATTTGTAAAGTATAGTTTTTTAGCTTAATTTAATTAGGTACATAGGATTTTAATTACTTTAGGTTAAGATCAAATAATGTTACTCATATGATTTTATAAATTCTTAAAATTTCAAAATTAGAGGGTATTTTGGTCATTTCAGATTACGTTATTTTTGGGGTTTTACAACTCTTCCCCTCTTAAAAAGGAATTTTCGTCCTCGAAAATTGCAATGCGAAGTCGAAATGAAAATGCGAAATCGAAAGCAATATCGAAATGAATGCGTACCAAGTCAAAAGAGAAATGCGGATAATCGGATCGTATCAACTCTTCGGTTTCCCAAGTAGCCTTGCTCTCAGGATGGTTCTTCCAAAGAATCTTTACGAACGGAATTGTTTTAGTTCTCATGACTCTTTCCTGACGCTCAAACACAGCCTCAGGTTCTTCACTATACGTAAGATTTTCCCGAATCTAATCGAATGGGCAAAACACAACATGAAGCGGATAATAATCATACTCACGAAGAAGTGGTACATGGAATCTATCGTATACGTAGAATAACTGGGAAGGTAACGCCAAGCGATGAGATACCTCACCAACACGATCAAAATCATCGAAAAGCCCTAGGCTTACATAATTCACAACGAATTCGCTCCAAGGAATAACAAACAACAACGTAGCGGATAACAATTGAATCTCACACAGAGATACATAAAACATTCATGCTTGGAAGCAATACGAAGGTAGTACTAAAGAGTGAACCTCATCAACTCAGTCCAGATTCTTAACGAAAAGGGAACTAGCGCGTCATCATAGAAGAACTCATCAATTTCAGACAGATACTGATCGAACTAAGGAACGTACCACCAGTCAATGAGGCACGTGACGAATCATCAAATGTATCAAGAGTTTTATAAGAGATAGGTAGTATAATTGAACTGATGATCAATCGAGTACAACTCGAAATATCAACTTGTATCGGAACGCCTAATGAGATGGGTAGCATATTTGTACCGACGATCAATAGAGTATAAATCGGAGTATCAAAACGCATCAGAAAACAAAACAAAATAGGTCGAACAATCATACGAATAAAACACATCAAAGAGCTAACGTAGTCGTACAGACGATATCTAAGCACATAACAAAGGATCGAAACGTATCGGAGAGCATAACGGAATAGGTCGGATAATCGTATGGAAAACAACAACTCAAAAGATTAACGCATCGTGAACCAGATCTTCGTCATACGCCCAACATCTAACTCTCTACAACTGGAACATCGTACGAAACATACAAATTTCATAGTCCACCAATCACCGTAATCAATCCCAGAACTGAAACCAGTCAATCTCCAACTTAATCCAATCCAAAAGGTGTTCTACATCTCCGCAGGTAAACTCAATCATGCCAATACACTTGTCAACTCTTCGTCCCATACATCTTCAATTTTAACCTAGTTGCTCTGTCCGTCCGTCCATCTGAAGGTGAGTAGTCGCCATAAAATCTCGAGCCGGTCTTGGAGGTCTTCTGCTTTTCTTCTGGAAGTGTGAAACAAAACTCGATTTTTCTGACACGATCAATGCAGGTGCGCCACGGAGCTTGAATAATCTTCTGTTGAAATAATCTCTGCCGACCTTCCAAGTAAGCCGCCAAGTCGAACGATTCACTACAACCCACATCGTTTTGTCCTTCCCAACGTGCGCGTAAATCCCGTCACAAAGTTGCTGACAGCTCTAATCCCACTTCTACACACGAACATCCAACATATTCTTCACCCCTACCAAAATTATACTCTTCGAGAAACTTACATCGAGCTCTTCTGACGTAGGAATTTTCAACACCAAAATACAAGTATGATTCCCGTGTTTCTCTTTCGTCCCTGAATATACTAAATCGTCATACTATGACAATTGTCCAAGCATTCATGAAATACACGATTCATCAAGTTCGCAAGAATAGTCGGAGCAGTAGCCAATACGATTGGCATCACAATGCTTATAGAAATTATCACGGATACAATCAATGTTAGGAACATCTTTTCCCTTCACATGAAAATGGACATAATCAGATTTCAAATCGATCATAGAGAAAACTTCACCCTGACGGTGATTAGATAAGTCATCGATAACGGTATCAGTCCTAATCACCATACTACTAAGATTCCAGAATTCCATGAACAACCTCATACCACCATCATTCTTCTTCATAACCAAACTGAAACACAACATAGAGACGCACACAGACGGATAAACCACTTCCTCAAAATAGGTCCTTCAATAATCTTCATTCAACGTATGTCGTTCGTAAGGGATTTTGAAAACAGGTGAAACGTCGCTTACACATGAATAGAGTTCTGATTCAAATAACATACTGACCTCAGGCACTCCTCAAGACATTCTCTGATTCTAATAAGTTCAAGGTATATGATGTAACTATTATCACGCTGGCCAGACGTCACAATACTTGCATCATATACACATGCCTTTATTGCAATCACAGTCTACCTCAAGTCAGGACAAAACACATTCTAATAAACGGATCAAGACAATTACATTCGAGGGAAATCTTGGTAGTCCATCAAAGAATACATCGCGAAATTCATCATCGAAAACTCTCGAGCGCGTTACATCAAACGGAATATCTTCACAAACGCGAGGGATTAATATACGGAATTTCAAAGCAACGGTGATCATAATAGTATGCCAGGTCAGAAACCTGGGCACGGAGTTTGAGTTTCATAAGTCGTCAGAGGTGACAAAATCATAACTGGTGTTAGCATCTCAATGCTCAGTCAACAATTACATGACCAGAATCGAATCGAACATTCCCAAAGAATTCAGATTAGCAGAATAAAATTGATCTTCAAACATCCTCAACCGAAAACGATAATCAACACTCGTGATGGATAGTCACAAGATTCTCATATAGATAGAATTAGGAATAACAATTTAATAATGCAGAGGGAACTTAATGTGTTTAGGAAAAACAAAAGACACCACAGGATATGTCATTCTCGTATCAAGTAAAACCACGCAACACGATCGTATAAGTAAGGAATAACCGAAATGGTACTTGATGTGTCAGCAGCTTGGTCCCTGGTCAGAGTGAACACTCGACCCTCGGCAGATTGCTATCAATCATTCTCATTCTTATGGTTGTTACCATTCACTTCGGACACTCTTTCGTCTGACATCCAATCACACTACAACTGAAATCGGCATCCAACGTCTTATAACACGATCACCCAGATGAAACTTCTCACCGTCAACACATAGAGGAGATGGAACCTGGTCCCACAACTTCTTCTGCTCAGATGAAACCGAACATAGGGATCAAAACGAAAAATGAAGACAAATCAAACGTCAGGACCAAAATACGAAGGAGAAGATCACGTCAACGAGAAGCCTAATGTCCACCCAATATCCTCACAGGTCATACTAAGGGAGGAAACAATCTTCCTATATCCGTGGTTAATAATTATCATAGTTCTCATAGGATTAGCAATGGATTATGCCGGTTCAAGTAGTATCGGATGATACCTTCTATATCCAGCATAAGTAATGAATTCACATAATGTGTCAAACACATGACGGTTGAATGACCTTCGGGATGGTCGGAAAGGTATCAAACTGCTTATCAAAACAACTCGGAGTTGAAGGTCAAAATCAGGAAGTGAAACCTAAATGGTGTAAGGTATCCATGTGGTTTTTAAGGCATTCCAATCTTACTTGGTTACTAAGCTCAAGTTGAAAAACATTCTAGTTTCTGAAACAAATGATCTTACAAGGCATATCTAAAGGCATAGGCACGAATCAGAGTGATGCGGAAGCAATGCTACTTACATAGATGTCCTAGTCTACCCATTCCTCACCGGTTATAACTTATGTTCCTATGGGAGATCCTACAGAAATTTCTCAAAGGTTGTCTTATGAGCGCATACAGTGGAAACTTAGTGGTCCAAACTTACACAGGCCAAGGGTAAATGCATTACAAGTCGCAACCTGTCTCTGATACCATAATTGTAACACCCCAACCCGATAAGGGTAGAAGTATCACATTACGGTGACATATCAAAGCAAACAAAAGCATATGACTAAATAATACAAAATGAATTTCAAAGGTTACAAAGAGAAAATCTGAAACTACAAGGTTACAAATGGTTTACAATAATTACTAAGTCTAAATATCGTCTCTTCTAGTCATCTCTAATCCGGAATGGCTTATAAGTCAAAGATAATCTTCACTCATACCCAGCTTCCTACTAAAACCTGCCGCGGGAAAAGAAATGCGGCTGAGCTTAAAAAGCCCAGTGAACGGATATATACGAATAACAAATCATAAGGGTAAATAAGCATAAGCAACGAAGGAAAGAAAGATACGAAAGCATAATCATAAGTCATACGAATCAAAGCATATCAAAAGATAAGAGTGCATGAGAACTGAATAAGAACTGAATATAAGAACGAAATGGAAATAAAGAAAATGTCATATAAGGATGTGCCATAAGAACTCCATAAAAAAATCCATCAAATCATATCATATCATATCATAAAAGTGCACGAAGAGGGGAGGCCTCTAAGTACCAAAAGTGTGAGAAGGAGTGTAAGGCACACACCACCTGGTCACCATAATCATACATACACATAAGTCCTAGGATGCATCCATACGCTCCCATCAAAAGTATGTATGCCAGTACTAGACTGGTCACACACATGCATAAATGGCCAATAGTGATCACAAATAATACATACACATAAGGGGGAACTCCGTAGATCTATCACACCTCTACGGGAGTGTCATGCCTAGGGTACCATCCTAGACATGGTCCTGGTACCTCCAGAACTAGTTAAGCTCAGGCACGGATCTATCATAGCATACATAATCATAATCAAAGCATAGTAAGAGAAACGAAAGTGTATCTCAACAAAGCATGGCAAACAAATAATCATATCATAGCAGAGACATTTAAAATAAATGTCAGAATGAATCATATAGGATTGGCAGTCATACAATGAGAGCCAAGAATCAAACAAAAGGGAATCATAGCAGTCATCAGATCATAAGAAATATCCCTAGTGAAAAGGGAAAGCATATATGTACGACGCAAAGTGTCTTAGAGTAAGACAGAATATCCGTACCTCGACAAAAGCACACCAAAATCAAAGCAACAACAGAAATAGAGATGGATGATCACTCCCTCTTCACCCGATCTACAAATATGCATAAGTTCTCTTATAAGTTCCATATGATCGTAAGGTTTCATTTTAGTTCTCATTCCATTTGAGGTAACTTTGGTTATTAACATTCTCGTATGTAAAATTAAACTATTAAGGGTGATCATATTCGTAGTTTAGGGTTCATGATGTCTTTTACAAAAATTTAGGGTTCATAACAAAAATTTAGGGTTCATAACATATGTTTCCATGATTTAGGGTTCATGAGGTAATTATCATAAGTTTAGGGTTCAATATGAAATTCTCATAACTTTAGGGTGTAAAGTGAAATTACTATAAAGTTACAGGTGTTCACAAGTTAGGTCTATTAGTTTTAGCAAATAACAATTTAAACCCTTTAGTTTATAAAATAAACACAAAACACCTTTTAATTTCCTTTTTAACCTTTTAGAATTTCTCACAGTTTCATATACGAATTTGTTAAGTTTTCTATAAATTGTAAACCGTATAAGAACTCAGTAATAAAATTCCCAAAAATTTCCAGAGATGCTCAAATGTCTTAAGTATTTTATATAATTTTTCCATATTTTATTAAGTAGCATAGCTATGGATTAAAATTCACTTAAACCAACTTGTCCAGATTTCTGAGTAATTTTATTATACGAAAAGTTGTTAATTAAAAACCTTTTAAGAATAATTCAAAAATATCTACAAAAATTCCAGGAAGTAATAGACATCCCAAAGATTACCCATTTCAAAGGACACCTTCTAACTCGACACGGTTTGAAAATTAAAAATCATAAACCCGGACTAATTTTCCAGACTAACAAATCAGATCAGACACATAATTTTCTAAAAATCAAAAAGTAACCTTCCAAGCCTCTAAAAATTACAAAATAAATTTTCCCAGGTAGCCATTTCATTGAAATTAGTTTTAGACTCTTAAAACACAAAAATATACGTTCACATCATTCATTTACAGCCGGTTAAAATCGAACAAAATTCCGGGTCAGTAGCAGTTCTTCACAGAATCATGTATAACTTAGGGTTTTACTATTCCGATGATTAGTTCTTGATGCAAAGCAATTATGTATAACATTAAAAAAGCCTTAGGTCGATTTATATGTGTCCTTATCATTTACATATAGATTCGAATCCAATTACAACAGTAGGTCGATTCAGCTTAGGGTTTCATAGTTGTGATTTTATGTGTTCAATCTATCACTTTATGTGATTAAGAATTCGATAAGACAAACAAACCAATTCAAACAACAACAAAAGTCGAACAAGAGAAGGATGTATTGAACAAGGAGAGATATAGTACCCTTGTAACGTGATCAAAAGAGAAGAAACAAGGATTTGATCACCACAGAAAATTCCAGCCACACACTTAGCCAATCACTCCCTTCGAATGGACTTTAAAACCCACGATCAAAGCATTACCACAACCCGCTGTAGCACCATGATAGAACCACCAAAAAGAGGCCATAAAACTCCTATTTGCTGCTGTGATTTGGATCGAACAGGAAAAAAAAAAGAGGAAGGCAGCCGTGACTTCTTGTGTTTAGTTTTAGGGTTTTCATATGTAAAAATTATTTTCGATATAAAGGGTTTGGAATAGAACCGTGTATTTGATTGGGCCAAACAAGGAATGGATCAATTTCTTATGGGCTTGATGTCATTCATCTTAATGCATGATTTTCTCTTATTACTTGGGCCGAAACTTTGGTCTTAATCACATATATATGTCGTTTAAATTTGAACAAAAATTAGAGAACATTGTGTTGTGATCTTTTAATTTGTAAAGTATAGTTTGTTAGCTTAATTTAATTAGGTACATAGGATTTTAATTACTTTAGGTTAAGCTCAAATAATGTTACTCATATGATTTTATAAATTCTTAAAATTTCAAAATTAGAGGGTATTTTGGTCATTTCAGATTACATTATTTTTGGGGTTTTACATTAACCATCACCACATACATCATTCATCTTCACCTCAGCATACTCATACTTATGAAGAACATCTCCAACAAAGCTCAAGTGTAAAAGTTCAAGACAAGAAGATCAAGTTAAAGACCAAGTGTTAAAGACAAAAGTCAGGAAGCAAATCAAGATGTCAAGAACAAGTTCATATGATGAAAGATTATGGGGAGATTGTTAGCATAAGTATAATGTTCAAAATGTATGAGTATGTTGGAAGTCACAACGCATCATCACATGAAGATGCTGATCGAAGGCAAGAACAACCTCAAAGATGATACTTTGAAGATCACATAGCATGAAGGAACCAAAGACAAAGACTGCTAGACAACGACACACAAAGCTCAAGACAATGAAGTTTAAAGATCTAATCATATGGAGCATCATTTGAATGACCATCCCTTAGGGGGAGATTGTTAGCTTTTATAAAAGTGATAGTCAATTACGTTTTATATTTTGTAATGTGTCGTTGTATTTAATTAAGTAAAAGTAGTCTATGGGCTTGGACCTAAACTAATAGGTTAAATGTAATGTATTAAAGAGTCCATGTAAAAGCCCAACCCAAGTCCAAGCCCATCCACCCATATCTCAAAAACTATAAATAGCACCTCCCTACACCATTTGGGAGGTTGGTGTTCTGGGTGTTCTTTGAGAGTTATTAGTGTGTGCTTAATGAAATATATTTTGTCTCTCTACTCTCTCTCTAGATCTTATCTATCTTGTGCTTTATTGATTATTAGTGTGTGTGATAAGGATTGATCTGGGTTCCTACATATATTTCAAGTTTTTATTTGTATATGTGTTAAGTTGTGAATATAAAAATGTCACTTGTCTTGTTGTTGGTCAAATTCGGGGTACGTTCGGTTTGGATTCACAATGGGCCGAAGCCCATTGGTAATTAAATTGGGTTGTGTTTTAAATTTGCTAAGTTTAATATCAATGTTTGATATTTTGCGGATACTCGAATATCGGACAAACTTATTTGTTTTCATGTTATTTGGTATGTTTCGGTTACTCTTTGGGATACTTGATAATGATATGGATTTGGACTTGGACATTGTAACAAAAACATATGCTTGGATGTATTGATCGTTATTGGATTTACGGTATTGGACGATGGACATTATTGGACATCTTGGGACAGGACGGTATAATATATTAAGAATTTAATATATTAGACATGGATCGGACACAAAATATTCAATAAGCCAAAAGCTAATATTCATGCGAATGATAACGAAACCTAAAACTTGTTATTAACAAGTTATAAAAATTGAAACAAAATGAATCTCAATAACTCGGGAACGTAGTATAAATGGATGCGTCACACCGAAATTTATAAAACCTTCCATACTTATTTTACTATTTTAAAAGTACCTTATTTTATAAAACCCGACGAGTAACAAATCTTTTGGAATTATAAACGTATAAACCTCGTTATGTTTTCTTATAAACCTATTTAGTCTTCTCAAAAACTTATAACTCGTTTCCAAACTAAAACGATTTTTATAACTATTTGGGATTACGGGGTAAACACCGAAACTGATCATTGACCATCACTTTCTTAATCTCTTCTTTACTTCTCTTATTTTGTTCTCGTTGTCTTTTTGTTACTTTTCCAGTTTCTTATTATTTTGGCGTGAGTTTTACTTTGAGACTATACTTCTTACCACCACACGAGACATAAACACTAAATTCTTTTACTTTAATACTAAACTTTTCCTATGACATTGATACTAAACTTTTATAAACGTAAATACGAGTATTCCACGAAACTAAAACACTTGGTCTTTTGAAAACTCTTTTACTTTGCGAAACATAATCTGAGATAACCGTATAATTATTAGGTTGTGCCGATCTCTTACCAGTGTGCTCTACTAGTTTTGATACTGTTGTGCTTTCTGCTTGATGCTAGTTGTGATATCTTGCATTGCTGCATACTGAGGTGAGTTAATAGCCCCACTATTATTCATCTTAACTGTTTTGTAAACTACTTGGGGTGAGATATGTTAGGAATATAAATATTCATATGAAAGACTCGGTCACCCCGAGTATCTATTTAGCATTTAAGTAGCTTGTAGGCTTATTAGTTTTAGTTTAGTTATCATATCATCATGGAGTCGGGCCGGGTCTATACCCACTGTAAGCCCGTTCCATAGCCCGTGTAGGGGCGGTTTAGAGTTTGTATATATACCCCTTTCTTACCAAGGGAAGGGGTTGGACCTTTCATCACTTTCAATCTAATACTTATCATTCTCTCTCGCGATTTGCCCCAAATTTCCATTGAGATTTGCCTCAGATTCTTCACTGCGATTTGCTCTTATTTCTTCATTGTGATTTGATCAAGTCTCTACATTGCAATTTGACTCTTGACTTTGACTTGTTCATATCACCAAGTAAACTCAATACAACCAAACCCAATCACAACTTAACAACAATTCACCTAAACTAACAAACAATCATTCATCTTAACATACAATCACTAATCATTATCGATCCAAACTCTCATCATAACACATTCAAGTAATCATATCACGGTTTATTCTTGATTTTTGTAAAATCCCGCGAAAGATTCTATTTCTCGGTTTAAATCATAGAATTGTAAAATCCCTTGCTTATTAACTTCATGGCAAGCACTTCTTCTGATGACATTCAAGCTGCCGGGTCCGATACCCGCTCTCCTATGCTTGATAGGATGGATTATGAATCATGGGCACAAAGAATACGACTTTATTGCTTGGGAAAAGAGAATGGTGTTAACATTCTTAAATCCATTGATGAAGGACCTTTTCAAATTGGCACCACTAGAGATGTTGTCACTACAGCTGAGGATGGAACTGTCACTCTTGGAATCGATAGGCCATGTAATTACAACGATCTTGATGAGGAGGAGAAGAAGCGTTATGATGCAGACATTAGAGCTTCTAACATTGTGATTCAAGGACTTCCCAAAGACGTTTACAGGCTTATCAACTTCAACACTGAAGCCAAAGCTGTTTAGGACAATGTTAAAATTCTTCTGGATGGATCTAAACTGACCAAAGAAGATCGTGAATCTCAGTTGTATGATGAGTTTGAGCACTTCAAGATGAATCCTGGTGAAAATATCACTGACTATTATGTGAGATTTCACAAGCTTGTGAATGACATGAGGATCATCAGGATGACAATGCCAAATATCCAGCTCAATTTTAAGTTTGTGAACAACATGTCACCCGAGTGGGATAGATTTGTCACAGCCGTGAAGCTCAACAAAGGATTGAGAGAGACGAATTATGAACAGCTGTATGCTTACTTACAACAACATGAAAAGCATGATGTCTATGATCGTCAATTAAGGGAAAGAATCAATCCAACAACAACTAATGATCCACTTGCACTTGTCTCAAATGTTCAGTCGTTCAATCAATCCTCACTTGATCAAGTTTATCACCATCCTTCTTCATCACAGAATCAGACATCATTTGTCCAATCATCTTTGCACCCACCATCTGCTATGAACACCCAATTGGACTCAGGATACTCTCATACTGACAAGATGATTGATAATCTCTCCAACCAAGTTTCTTTACTTGTCCAACAGTTCAGAGAAACACTCCCTCAAACTAACAACCAACTTCGAACTTCATCAAATCCACGTAATCAAGCAACAGTGGAAGATGGAAGGGTTGTGGTTCAGAATGTTCAGGGAAGGCAAAATGTGAATCAAAGGAACATTGGTCGAGGTAACATACTGAACAGGGTTGGG
The DNA here is from genome assembly GCA_021014915.2 of Artemisia tridentata subsp. tridentata. Lineage (NCBI taxonomy): Eukaryota > Viridiplantae > Streptophyta > Magnoliopsida > Asterales > Asteraceae > Artemisia > Artemisia tridentata. The sequence goes on from CP139502.1 coordinate 269,899,573, forward strand.
AATGCTAATCAGGGACACGGAAGGCAAATCAAATGTTACAACTGTGGTGGACTAAGACACATAGCAAGGAACTGCACTCAACCAAAGCGTCCACAGAACTCTGACTACTTCAAAGATAAGATGCTGTTGATGCTAGCTCAAGAAAATGGAGCAGCTTTGGACGAAGAAGAGTTATTGTTTCTTGCTGGTGATGAGGGGAACACGTTTGATGCTGATGTGGATGATCAACCAGTTCAGGACTTGGCACTAAATGATCCCAACATCTTCCAAGCTGATGACTGTGATGCATTTGACTCAGACGTTGATGATGAACCCACTGCTCAAACTATCTTCATGGCTAATCTGTCTTCTACAGTCTCATCACCACAACAATATGGTCCATCCAATGCATCTGTCATATCTGAGGTACTAAAGCTGTATGACATGTATAACATGGTCGATGAACAGAAGATTCCCAACAAAGTACAACAGACAGATGTTGTTGAATCAGATGATGTTGATATGGGAAATAGCGATATTAACCCATATGAACAACATGTGAATCACAACGAAGCGTTTGTTGAACCTAGTGGGGTATCTTTTGTTATTAATTATGATAACGTGTTGCATGAACAAAAGATTCCTAACGAAGTACAACCAAGAAATGTTGTTGAATTAGATACTGCTGATATGGGAAATAGTAATGTTATCCCATATGAACAATATGTGAATCACAACGACGTGTCTGTTGTACCAAGTAGTGCATCTTCTGTTGTTGATAATACTTGTGAGTTGCATGAGAACACCGTGTTTATCCCTGATGACACTTTGACCACTAGACTTAACATCTATAAAGATCAGGTGGCCATATATGAACAACGTGCAAAATTTGAGCTAACTGAACGTGAGCAGAAAAAGGATAGTCAAATGCGTACATTCATAACAGAACGTTATTTAAGAGAAGAAACATTGAAAAAGGAGTTATATTCTTTACGAAAACAACTTGATCAAACTGTTAAACAAAATCAGGAGATCCAAGAAAGTGTAATTACACTAAAACATGATTTCAAAGAAAAAGAAATAAAACTCTTAAATGATTTTTCCAGACTTAAAACGTTAAAGAATAAGATTGAAAACAAGTTGTACACACAAGAACAGACCAGACAAACTGCTCAAATGATTCAAAAGCATAAAAAGTTGTGTGATAAAAATAGTGTAAAGGATGTAGGTGAACCTAAATCAGTTTTTCTTAGGAGTGTTAAAGTTTCTCAACCTGCATTATATGATGCAAATGTAATGCTTAAGCCTGGTCATACCCCTCCTGATGTGTCATCATTTGAAGAGAGTAATAAGATAGAAGTAATAAATAGAGAAAGATTGGATGAAAAATTGAAGGATCCCAAATGTATAGCAAATCGAGTCATAATCAAACCCCATGATTACTCTGAGGAGAACCGATTGGCTATTTTTGTACCTCAAACTAAGTTGACTCCAGAACAAATATTTTGGTCCTTAGACTTAGAAAAAATGAAAGCCGAAGAACTTCAAGCCAAAACTCCACCCTTTAGAAAGATAGCTGCAGCAACGGTGTACCCACCCAATACACCCATGCACTTAGTTTCTTTAAATCTTCCCACAGAATGTAAAACTCTAATTAGCATATATGTTCTTTGTCAACTATTTGCTGATTTCGATAAAACATGTAAGAAGAGAATTACGCCAACGGAAATTACTGAAGGGGAAAGGGTCTTTGAACAGAAAAAACGGTGCTACTTAACTGAGGTTATTCCATTTTTTAAACTTCTCAAAGAACATTTCAAGGGCATGCAAAAAACCCTTGAAACTGAATTAAAAGAAATGAAAGAAGTGTTTAAAGATATGAAAAACGTGGGAAAACAAAATGCTATTAATCTTAAATGTTGTGAGATTGAAAGAAAGAACATTCTCATCACCAATAAGAATATGATTGCTAGATGTATTGCACATGATGTATTTTATTACTCTACTGATTCTGCCTTAACTGCTTGTCAATTTCATGAGTTGTCTATTGCATTGAATGTTACCCAGAATCGTGTTGTTGAGCTTGAGGGGGAGAATTTAAAATTGCATGAGAAAATCCAAAACGATGACCATGATAACATGGTCAGGCATTTTTCAAAACTAGAGGTTGATAATCTTAATTTGCAATTAAAATATCAACATTTAGAAGAAAGAATTAAAATATCAAATGCCAAGACATCTTTGGATGCTCCTGAATTTGATGCATATTTTTTGAATTAAGCAAACGAGATGAAAAAATTCAAGCTCACACTAACACGATTCGAAAATTGAGGGCCCAAATTGCCCAATCAAAATCGAATAAGAGTGATGTGACTGGCACCCATAAACCATCGTCTTTAGATTCTCAGAATTTTCACTATCAAGACACCATCAATAAATTACAACATGAAAATGATTGGTTTCAAGCTGAAAACTCTAATATTAAACAGCGTTACAAAGTGTTATATGATTCGATTAAAATCACACGTGATAAAACCAATGAAAAAATAACTTCTTTGCTTAATGAGATTGAGAATCTAAAGGCTCAGGTGAAAGGGAAAATGCCAGTCATCACCAGTGATAATATTGTTCCGAAGGTTTCTGCTGGTAGAAAATATGCAATTGATGCTGTGACCATTCCGCTTCCTCTTAGGAACAATAGGTCAGCTCATCATGTTTATCTCACATATCTTAAGGATAGTCTTGACATTCTTCGTGAGACCGTAGAAGAGGATAGGATAGATAAACCACTTGATAGTGCAGTTGTAGATGCCTGCTGCCTTACTAAACGATCTTAGGAACTCTTAGAATACGTCATTGGCACATGTCCTAAGATTGATAACAAGCGAGATAGGTTTATTGCATCATCCTCAATGACTAAGAACAAGCATGTTACCTTTGATGTACCATTAATGACATCCGAACCCAGCACATCAAAACCAGAAAAACAAATGGCAGTGAAACAAACTAATGTTCCCATCATTACTTCTACAGGAGTAAACAGTGACACTAAAGCTACCAGGTCAAAGCCTAGTCACAATACAAAGAAAGATAGGACTACGCCAGCTAACAGTGCTCATCAGGAGAAAGTAGAAGACCATCTTAGGAACAATAAACTTGATTTGATCAAAAAGAATCATGTTGATTCTAGTATTAGCTATAAGCGTACTGTAATTAATTCTAATTCTAATGCTATTTTTAAGACATGCAATGAATGCTTAATTTCTGGTAATCATGATGAATGTGTTGTGTCATTCTTGATGTCTTCTCAACGATCCCTAGTTAAGAATGTTAGGAAACCTAAACTGAGTAAGCAAATTTGGAAAGCAACAAGAAAAATGTTTGCTAATGTTGGTTATCAATGGAGACCCACTGGAAGAAAAATCACTTTAGGAGATCAGTGCCCCTTAACTAGAATGACTAATCATAAAGTAGTGACTGTTAAGGAATGGAAGCCAACTGGTCGAATTTTCCCTTTAGAGACACAATGCCCTATAACTAGGTCAATTGCTGCTACTAGTGAAGTTTCCACTGTGAATACCATGGCATCTATGAATCCTGTAGTTCCAGAGTTTGTTTGTGCTAACCAAACGGACCCCAGTTGCACGTGGGGATCCACTTTTTTAAGTTATCCATTGTTGTCTGTTTTCAAATGCAAGTTGTACAAACGTCCTTTGGTATTTGGACTCAGGCTGCTCAAAACATATGACCGGGGATCGCTCACGGCTCAAGAATTTCGTGAATAAATTTATCGGGACAGTTAGATTTGGGAACGACCATTTTGGGGCAATTCTGGGTTATAGAGATTAGGTTTTTGGTGACAGGGTAATTTCCAGGGTATACTACGTGGAAGGACTTGGGCACAATTTGTTCTCTGTTGGTCAATTTTGTGATTTCGATCATGAAGTTGCTTTCAGAAAACACACATGTTTTGTCAGAGAATTGGATGGTATTGATCTCCTTAAAGGCAGTCGTGGCACTAATCTATACACCATCTCTATTGAAGACATGATGCAGTCCTCTCCTATTTGCTTGCTGTCAAAGGCCTCAAAGAACAAATCATGGCTTTGGCACCGTCGTTTAAATCACTTAAACTTCGGCACCATAAATGAACTTACTCGCAAGGATCTTGTTCGAGGTATGCCCAGATTGAAGTTTGAAAAATATCATCTTTGTTCTGCCTGTCAACTGGGCAAAAGCAAGAAGCATACTCATAAACCCAAGTCTGTCAACACTATTATGGAAGCTCTTCACACCCTTCACATGGATCTATGCGGACCAATGAGAGTGCAGAGTATAAATGGGAAGAAATATATTTTTGTGGTGGTCGACGACTATTCTCGGTTTACATGGGTGAAGTTTTTGAGAACCAAGGACGAGACTCCAGAGGTTATCATCAAACTTGTCAAACAGCTACAAGTAAGACTCAACAAAACCGTCAGAATCATCCGCACAGACAATGGAACTGAGTTTGTTAACAAACAACTCATTCAATTTTATGAAAGTATTGGCATAACTCACCAGAAAAGTGTTCCACGCACTCCTCAGCAGAACGGGGTTGTTGAAAGATGAAATCGTACTCTTGTGGAAGCTGCACGAACCATGCTGATATTTTCCAAGGCACCGATGCTTCTTTGGGCAGAAGCAATTGCTACAGCTTGTTACACCCAAAACCGATCCTTGATACATACTCTTCACAACAAAACTCCATATGAGTTGATACATGGCAACAAACCTGATCTTTCTTTTCTGCGAGTGTTCGGTGCTTTATGCTACCCTACAAATGACAGTCAAGATCTGGGAAAACTAAAGGCTAAAGCTGACATTGGATTCTTCGTTGGGTATGCATCAGATCGCAAGGGATACCGAATCTACAACAAATGAACCCAACAAATTATGGAAACCACTCACGTGACATTCGATGAGCTAACTGAGCAAACGGCTCCTGGACACACAAGTTCTGGACTCGCACCTAATCTTTTGTCTCCTGGACCAATTAGTTCAGGTCTTGTATAGCGTCCCACTCCTGCATTTCCTTATGTAACCCCTACGAGTGATGAGTTGAATAATTTTTTTGATCCGATGTTTGATGAATACTTTTAGCCACCAACTGTTGATATTACATCTGAAGCTCCACCTTTACCTCTAGTTGCTGATGCTCCAATTCCACACAACTCAGATGGTCCATCTGTATCTATCTCAATTAGTCAAGACGCACCATCTGCCAGTCACTCACCAACATCATCGAATATTCAATCTCCTTCAGTACAACAAAGCTCTGCAGTTGATAATTCTTTAGATGTGAATCCTTTTGCTCCGGCTGATGATGCTTCGTTCGTGAACATATTTGCTCTTGGATCATCTACTGATGCATCTCCTTTAGGGGACCCTAACACGGCTACATCAATTCCCTGTCCTCAACCACATGAACATCTCAGAAAATGGACAAATGATCATCTGTAACAACCCCAAAAATCAGGTCTAGCGGAAGCATACACGTCGCTGGGGTGCTACTCAATTGGTATCACAACACAAGTACAAAGAACGGTTTTTACCTCAATCATTTAGAATGAAATTCATTAGCAAAAGTGTTAAATTTACACGATTAAAAAGTAGTGCGGAAATAAGCCCATAAATAAGTTAAGCGGTCCCCAAATGAATATCAGAGTCTTCTATGACCATGCCATGCCATGCCCTGCCAAGAGCCTCCAATAGTGTACTATTGCTTTATACCTGAAAATACATGCTAAAGTGTCAACACGAGGTTGGTGAGTTCATAGAGTTTAGTGTAAAATGTAATGCATTTGAAAATGATTTCCCAGCAAAGGCATTGTAAATCCACTCAGTCCCAAGTCCCGCCCATACAAGACCTGCAACCTGTGTGTTTACAACCCACTGCCCAATAAGATTTGGTTTAGATGAACAAAAGTAATATGTGGACCAAGATTAAAAATACATTTAGTTCGATCAGTACATTCGGTTACGTGACTAATTCATTTGGTTATGTGACCCGTTCATTTTGTCATGTGACCCGTTTATTCTGTCATGTGACCCGTTCATTTGTCATGCGACCCGTTCATTCGGTCATATTACTCATTCATTCGGTTATGTGACCCATTCATTTGTCATGTATGTACATAGTGGTGGAGCCAGTTCATTAGGTTAAGCGTGCATAATCGTTTAAAGTGCTTGGGTCCATGAGTAAAAAGAATTAAGTATGATACTAGTGGATATACAATACATTCGAGTGAACAACAAATTCATAAGTAGAGTAAGTAATGGTTTGACTAACCAAGTAACATATTCAAGTAACACTAGTATACATTTAGATGAAAGCAAGCATGTATTCTCCCCCAAAACGGTTATAAAACGAGTATTACAAAAGTAGGGGCTATGAAACTCACGGTAAGCCGTAAAAGTTTAGACTACTTATGAAAGTAAATGAAAATAGTTGAGCATGTATCTCTCCCAAAAATAATTCAAAACGTATAAAAGGAGGGGCTATGAAAACTCACCTGATGCAATAGCTATGATGACAAAAGTGGATACACTGAAATGAGGCACGATCTCTAACTGCAACCTATTATGAATGATAGGATCTAAGGTAAGCAATGAAATGATGTTACACATGCAAATACGTATGTTATCGATACCACTCGTGAATTTTAGAAATAACGTTTATCGTCGAAAAATATATTTTTGACGTCCCGTTAAGTTAATAAACACTTTTATTGTAAATATGTTGCAACGATAACCCACGATCGTCGTTTGACGATTTATCGATAATTATAGTGTTTTCGTCGTAAAAATTATAATTTTTCATTACTTGAAAACACACTACAACAAAATGTGGCTAAGGCAACACTCGAAAAGTGTTGTATTAGGCCTAAAAAATATTGCTTAATGCCTAGTGCAACACTTTTTCAAGTGCCGCCTTAGGCTCCGTTGCCTTAGGTCTAAAGCGACACTTTTGCCATAATGTGCAACACTTTTGTCAAAGTGTTGCTCGTGTTTACAAATGCAACACTTTTGTATTGCAACACTTTTGATACATATGTGCGTTAAGTGTTAGTGAACAAGTTTGGCATTTTTTGAAACCTTGTACCAATGTCTTGAAGTCGTATCATTTAACTTGTGATCATACGGGTCTCGATTGATAAGAAATACGGCTCTCAGCATAGTGTATTGCAAAAACTGTTTTTCTATACTTAGAAACATTTTTGTTAAAAGCTGATGGAATTTTAGTGAAGTTGTCGGACTTTAAACGCGTATATCTTTGTCGTTATGAGCTCGTTTTCTACGTTCTTTATATCCACGGCTTCGTATTAACATGAACTAACATAATTTCAGTAGGTTGGGTCGTCTAGATCACGTCTAACGCCTCATTTTGTCTGCCGAACCTCGGCAAACAGCACGCAATATTTTCAGAAATTAGTTTTTTGTCGCCAAACTTAGAAAAATCATAACTTTCTCGTCGTAAGTCGGTTTTTACTCATTCAAGCGACCACGGTTTCTTTTTTGAAATTATTTTCTGAATATGAAGGCCAAAATATCCCCTGAGTTACTGAGTTTTCCAGATTTCACGTTTTTGGACAGACCCTTTTCTATTGTTTGAAATAATCACTTTTATGGTTCAAGGCTTGTTCAAAACACAATCAATCAACACCACAACTACTCTAATCCTACCATACACCTTCTTAGGGTGTCATGGGGTCCTAAACATCACCAAAAATGGTGGGTTTCATGAGGATACAACTAAAAAAATCCATAGATCTATGTTTATGTTGAAAATGAGTGACAAGTGGTATGATTAACATGTATATACTTGCATAATTAGTTGATAGCACAACAAAATATATCAAATGAGAGTATGAAATGATTGAAAACTTTACTTGTAACTTACTTGATGATTTGAAGAGTTTTGGAGATGATTATGTAAGAAACCTTGGGATTTTTATTTCAAAATCCTAACAAGGAGTATAAATGAGACTAGATTATCACTTGCTCTTGAAAAATTTATGGATTCTTCCTTGTTCTTGAGGTGTGGCCGAGCATATGAGTGAAGGAGGAAGAGAGAATTTTTGATATTTTGCTAGCTATTTGATCTTCCTATGTGTTAGTGAAATAAAATAGAAAACATATGTACTTGGATCATTAATTGAAATGTAAGATAATCAAGTGCAAATGGAAGTTTGGGGGGGGGGGGGGGGCTAGGGGGCGGCACATGGAAGAAGAAAATAAATATTTGGGCTAATTAAAGCTCTTGTCTCCCACTAAGCAAGAGTTAGTTTAGTTTGAGTATACATTAGTTGTTATCGTATACCGAGTTAACTAGAAATAAATCTTGACGAGTTAGAATAAAATGTGACGAAGTTGTAAAAATTGTAAAATCATATTCCTTGCAAGAATCGGTTGTTAGAATAATTATCGGGTTGAAATTTCGCAAACTGACGGTGTTATAAGCTTTTAACGAGAAATATAGCAAACGATTTAAAAACACCGGGTAAAGTAGTAATATAATTTCTATATCATTATAATGAGTATGAAAATGTATCATAATCATTGGCGGGAGTATCGGGTATAATGTTATTAGTAATGACTGAGTGGTAACGTTTAGTAAATAATTAAACATACGTTAATGAAAATCACACAAACCCGTGCATGACTGATGAAGCGAAAAGTGTACCGCTTTTAAGGGGTCATTTAAGCCCTAAATCGTATTTATTTGATCAAATATTGCCCTAAATCGTTCCTTTTGTCATTTTAGGTACTTTTGAGGAGAAATCTGGAAAAGGAAGCATTTTGGACGTTTTTGGAGCATAAAAGTGAAGAAAACGACAAAGTCTCAAAAATCGGCTAAAAGTTACCTTTGATGGCGTCAGGATTTACCCTGGACGGCGTCATGGCTTGGCAAGAAAAGGTGGATGTGAAATTTACTCATGATAAGCCAGTGAAAATTGCATGTGAATTCTGACGGCGTCACGCTTTAACCTGATCAAGGGCGTCACGGCTTAATTCAAAGAGGGACGGCGTCACGTTCAAGGTCTGACGACGTCAAGCCTTGATAAGCCAGAACGGATTTTGGAGAGCTAAAGAGGGACGGCGTCAAGAAGGCCATCCGGGAACCCTAGAAGCGGCGAGGTGACGGCGTCACACTCCATAACGTGACGCCGTCAGATGTAAAAATCTATATATAGTTTTGCAATTCTTTGTCATTAGTGTGGAACTTAGTGTGGAATTTTTGGGAGAAAACCCTAAGACGATTTTAGCATCTTTTTCAAGGCTTTTTGCCTTGAGATCTTCCATGTTACATTGAAGATAAGTTATCAATTAATCATTCAATATGTCTATGTGTTGTTTGATTCTATCTTGTTCTTGTCTTTTGGTTAATATGTTAGGCTAGATTTATCTTGTGTTTGCTTAGATCTAATGAAACCTAGCTATTGATTATTGGTTATTAGTGTGTTATTAGTTGTATTGGATGATTGTTTATCTATGTTAGGCTTAAGAAAACTGGCTAACTTCCTATTCGGTAACTTGCTTGAACGTCTTAAGAAACATGAACCAAATGCGTACTAAAGGTTTTTATGGTTGTATTTAATGCACAAGCGAATTCTAGTGATCCCATGTTAGGAGCTTCCTAGCCGGCTCGACATAGGAGTGAAGTAGGAGCTTGTAGAGTTGGGGAAGTACGTACGCCACCCCACGATTGGTATTAAGGAATACACCCGTCATCCACGCAACTAATACACACTAATCAACCGGTAAAAGATAGTTAGGGAGTAAGGAAATCTAAGTGAACACATTTCTCTACACATAAGTTTTCACCAACTTTTTATTTTCAGTTATTTATTTTGTTTGCATTTGTAGTTATTTGGGTTAGTTGACTAGCAACTAATTCCGCCCACTCCTTCAAACCCGAGATTTTACTTGCTTTCATAAAAATATAAAAACATAAAAAGAATCTTCTCTCACCCTTAGACCTATTAGAGTAGTTTTTCATACCTAACGAACACTATTCCCTGTGGAGAATGATCAATCCCCCGTACTTACCACTACACTATACTACATCGGTCAGGTACACTGCCTGGTGGGGTTGTAAGCCTCTTGAGATCCCTCGAGAGGTAAAACCTGTTGTAAGGTTGCAAAACCACGCATCAAGTTTTTGGCGCCGCTGCCGGGGAATAGTTATTGTTTAGGTTAAAATTTTATTTTATAGGTCTACTCACTAGATTCCTTTCTAGTGAGATTTTTATTTTATTTTTCTAGGTCTTCTTTAGTCTATCTTTTTTCTTTGTTTCTTTGTTCGTAACCATTACCGTCAGACATCATGGAAGATGGTAATATCCTTGATCCCAACATCCCACCACCACAACAACCACCACCACCTCCTAGAGCCCGTACTTTAGGAGAGTACTCCCGTCCTAGCCACCATGGCTATCGAAACACCATTGAGCTCACTCAAGGAGCCAATGTCACACCCTTGCGATCCGACACCATCCGGTTGGTGCAAAGCGGATGCGCATTCCATGGACTTCGTTCTGAAGATCCTAATCAACACCTCAAGGACTTTCTTAAAATCGTTGATTCTATAGACCTTGATGTTGCCACTCGAGAGACGACCCGATTGCGTCTCTTTCAATACTCTCTGCGGGATCAAGCTAGTCAGTGGCTAGAACGTCAACCCGCAGGATCCATCACCTCTTGGGATGATCTCACCACTCGTTTCCTTGCTCAGTTTTTCCCACCGGGAAGAACTACTAAGCTAAGGAATGATATCTTGATGTTCCAACAACGTCAAGGCGAAACTCTCTACGAGGCATGGACTCGATTCATGGACTTACTCCAAAAAGTCCCTCACCATGGCATGGATCCTTGGCTACAAATCCAAATCTTCTATGATGGTGTCAATCATCAAACTAGAAGAGCCATAGATTACGCCGCCAATGGGAGATTGAGCAGGCTTAGTATCGATAAGTGCTGGGAAGTCATTGAGGACTTAGCACAGTACGAAGAAGAAGAATGGAATGACTCAACGTTCTCGGAAGAAGGGATTTTAAATTGCATGAGTGCAACCCAAGAACAGCTGTTCGAAAACATAAAAAGGCAGGTTGAGAGCTTAATGAAAGCTGAGACACCTACGGCTGATAAAAATCCCGATGAGTGCGTGAACACAATTGGTAAACATACGTTTCATCAATTCTCACGACAAGATGAATATGAAGGGATAATGCTAACTTTCGTGAACAACCAAGAGAGACGTATCAAGGAATTAGAAACTCACTTGAAAAACACCCAAGATATGTTCATGGAACTAGCAGAAAAATTCATCTCGAGAATAAAAGAGAAAATTAGGGAAGAAGCCTCACACAAAAAGATCGAGAAGATCTTTGAACTCCCGGTCCCTAATGAACCATACAACGAATGGGATGATGAAACCCCTCTCCCCGAGCCTTCACTTTTAAAACCCTCTTATCTATTTGGATCCTCTCGAGAGAAAAAGAATTCTCAAGATCGTAGCATTTTTGTGGGGAGCGTGGTTGTCACGCTCCCTAACTTTCATGAAGCTAGGAAACGATCTTTTGGCTTTAAGCCAGGTGTGAGAAGAACTCAATTAAAGCACACCATCATTTCGAAAACCCCCTGGAAAAGTTCCTCTCACTCCCTGAATGTCTGCCTTGATGGAAATTGGAACCTGAATGAGACGTCAACCGGCGCTTTTCAACATTTTATTACACCCCGTGACAGTAACAAAACATTTGACCCAGGAGGAACTTGTTAACGAGACTAGCTATCAGGATTATTGACCCTGACTAGCTGCTCTCTTAAAGTACGAGGGGCTCATTTGTAAACTGGCACAAAGTGGTAAATTACGCTGATCTGACGGCGTCAGGATTTGAACGTGACGCCGTCACCCCGTCTGCACAGCAATAATAACTTTAATTCCATCACTTTCATCACAAACCCCACAAACCATATCCACTCCAACCCCACCTTCGAATTTCCAGGATCAAATTCACCGACTTTCGTCACCAATCTCCACGTGGTAAGTAATTTTTATTCATTCTTTTCGTTTCAATTACTCATAGGATTTGTCAATTTCGAAAGCCCTCTACTCATGATACCCTAGGGTTGATTCATGCTTAGAACTCATAATGTCCTTTAATTAGTGTTATTTTAGCAATGATTAAAAGCATGTGATTGTTAGCAATCAAATGGGTCAATTCACTAATCGGGTGGCTACGAATTTGAACCATAACCTATGATCCAATCACCCATTTTTCTGTAAAAAGGGGTGTGTGGTTATTGAGCCTGAAGTTTGAATATTGATTTTTCCCTCGTAATTATGGATTTGAACTGGGTCAAATCTGACGGCGTCACCTATCAAAGGGTGACGGCGTCAGACCTGTCTGATGCGCCACCAAATCTTTAATTCACATATTAACACTTTTGTTCCTCCCTGCTTTGTTCCAGATAATGAGTAAGCGTCAAAGACCTAGCCGAGGAAGTTCTTCCCGATCTCAACAAGAGAACTTTGGGGATACGGTCCTCAGTTGGGGTGTCTTTGACAACGATGCTGCTACAAGCAAATACGCACAATTGCTACTACACAAGGTCGAAAATGGGGCCGTGGTTGATTGGAGCTTTCTGAGGAGAGAAGGTCTTGAGCAAACCTTTCTCCAAAGTTTTCAGACGGATGGGTTTACCGGCCCTCAGTGGGAAAGACTGTTTAAAATTCAGGAGCCGGTATATGAGGAATTGGTACGTGAATTCTTTGCCACCTTTCATTTTGACATGGCTGAGGCAAGGACCGATGTGGGCAGTACCACGATCTATTTCAGGCTGGGGGGTGAGCTAAGGACGTGTTCGGTTACTGAGTTTGGGTGGAGACTTGGGTTGTACGATCAGCATGATACCATTCAAGCAGGGTTCATGCATAGGTTGTTGCGTGGGGAGTCGATGAAGAATGATTTTAGATGTTCCATGTTCTGGCAAACTATTGGGGATGGGGTGTACACCTCGACCACTGTGGCATCCCAAATCAGGGATCCTAGGGTTCGGTTGACTCATCGATGCCTCACCTATAGCTTGACAGGGCGTCACAGCTCTCACCACCGTGTCACTGCTTCTGATCTCTTCTACCTGTACACCATTTACTCTAATGATGTTTACTGCAACATCCCGTTTTGGGTTGCTAGTTTTCTGCATGGTGGAGTTGGGGAGAGGGAAGGAGACAGGATTTATGGTGGGATGTTTATCACCCGGCTGGCCCAATCTTATGGAGTCCTCAGGCCCGAGGTCATGAGGTATTTGAGTGGTGATGCATGCAGGACGGTGAAGGAGAGGTCCCTGAAGCAGATGGAGGTGATTATGGAGATGCATGATGGGTCCTTTATGTGGTATCATCCAGCCGGAGCTGAGGATGATGATGATGATGATGATGAGGAGGAGGAGGAGCCCCAGCAGCAGCAGCATGAGGGTTATGAGGCCGATACAGCTGATTACTACCGGCACATGAGCAGGGGGGATTGGCAGGCTCACCAGGGGACCTGGATGGGCCAGGTTGATACTTGGAGGACCAGGGTGGACGAGAGGTTCGACTGGATGTATGATCACACGGTTCGTCAGATGCAACATCTATCTACACGTGATCAGTTGGACCCACATCTGCAGATTGACCCTTTCCCGGGTCGTGAGCAGGATTACCCACCATATGGGTACCACGGGCACCTCCCTCCAGGCTAAGACTATCGCCAAGGTCCCCCACCCCAGTGATGATGTGATTTGATGTTTTGATGTTTGAACAATTTGATCTTGGGTTGTATGTGTTGAAACAATATGGTCTGTAATAATTTAGGGAAGGCATCTGTTTGCCTTAAAACATTTGTTACATTGATTTTATTTATCGCATGCTAGCCTCATTTGATTGTTTATTTATTTGCTTTGTGTGTTTATTTGTTTGTTTGTTTGTTTTTATTTGTTTTCGTATGTGTGTTTAATTTTTATTAGTATTGATTCATGTTCAAAAGTAATTTGTGAAAATGCTTTATTTTGTTTTTAACTTCGTCTTAACTACATATAAAGGTATTTTGCAAAAGATAAGTGTAAGGGAAATCCAAATCGGTTTATTAGAACACAAATGAACATGAATCATAATAATAATAAATTAACATACATATTAGTATTTGTTTGAGTCAAATGCTTGTATCGAGTCATAATGATGTTTTGCAGGATTTCCAGGAAGTAAGGTAAAGGTTTTTCCAGAAATTTTCCGGAAACTTAAAATAAGAATTTTTGTCAGGTCATTTCTGACGGCGTCAGGGTTTATAACCTGACGGCGTCAGATTTAATTTTCAAAAATTTTTGAAAGTTTTGTTTTCATAAAAAGTTTTTATTAAATCTCCAACTTATAATCTCCAGGAATCTGCAAAATTATCATTCCACAAGCATTATATCCTTATATGTAGATTTATCCCGCCGTTGTTATGCAGGTTTTCGTGTTTGTTTTCTCAGGTTTAACAGGTTATTTTGGACAAGGAAATGTATGTGGAATCAAGCTTATGGCGATGCATTAGTCATGGAGCTTCAACATTACTTTGGAAGAAGATCTAACCGTGTTACTTCATTATCCACCAAGCGAATCAGGGGAGTATTTGATTTCATTCTTTTACTTTATGCTTTTACATTTGTTATTTGAACATTGGGGACAATGTTCATCTTAAGTGTAAGGGGAGGGTAAAAGTATGATTTTAGAGAATGCTATTATGCTTGATTTTTGTTTGTTTAATAGTAGATGTGTAATAAAACTGAGATAAATACCTGTTAAGGCAATTTTAGTGCCAAATTTAAAATTTTTTACAACATTTAGGAGTGAAACTTTGATCTTAATGAGCGTCTCACGGATAGGAGTTATATGACTAGCACAAAAACCGTACCACTAAAAAAAAATTTTCCACCCCCAAATATGTGAGGTTCGCCCCTAGAATTGGTAGGAAAAGCATTTATGCTATGATGTGTGTACCGGTAGCACTTAGATTCTAGAACTTGCGTTAGGACCATTCCAAGGCCACAAGTGAGACTACATTCGTGTAGTTAGATTTACTACATGATAAGAGGCATTAGGATTAACCCATTGTTTTACACCTGTGTTTTTGTTATAATTACTTTGGCTACATTGGTCAAGTAATTCTCCCACACCCTTTGCGTTGTACTCATTTTTAGTACACGATACCCCTAGTACACCCCTCAGAGCCTATCTTTTCATTTCGACCTTTAAGCATTTTACTTAAAGGAAGAATTTGTTTACACCCCACTAAAATGTACACCCAAATCGCCTTAGCCTACCTTGTATGCACTCATTTTTAGTGCATTATTGTTACAACATTTGTTTAAACCCAAGTTAATTATCTAGTTGATTACATGGTTGCTAAGTCGAGTCATATCTTTGTACATATTGTTTTGGGACGATTGGGACTCATGGGTAAAGTACTAGTATAATGGAGTAATGGGGAAGAACATCATTTATTACCCCCATATGTGCTAAATATTTTAAAAGTACTCCAAGTTTTTCAATTATCTTAATTCGAGTCATTAGAATAGTTATTTGTAAAGTTATGTAAAAGTTCAAGTGTAAGGGGGATGCAATGCCCCTATGATGTATTATTTTGAATGGTAGGGCAAGAGTGTATGAAAAAAAAAAAAAAAATCGAAAAATCAAGAAAAATACAAAAAAAAATGAGAAAAAGAAAAATAGAAAAAATATACGGACTACCATCCCGTTTCATTTTATGTTTTTGTTATTTTGTTATTTCGTTTGTAGCTTAAGATCGAGTCGAGTCTTGGCTTAGCAACATTGTATAGTACATGTAATTGATCAAGATCTTTAACTCGCCACCAGTAAAATATCCCTTATCCAACAAAACCGTGTTTTCCTTTTCCCTACACCTAACGTTATAACCCATTTAAAAGACCTCTTTGATAGTTTATCTTAGGTGCTTACGCCTAGTGGAGGAGGTTTTCGATCCTTTCCCAAGCCTATGGTAATCTATTTGCTATGACAGGTAGTGAGAGATATTATCCGTTTTCATTTATGAGATTTATTTTGATGACACTTGAGAGATGTGAGTATCTAAACACTACTTGTGAGGTGCTAGTTTATAATCTCCGTGCTTATTATGATTGAAGTGGAACGATTATTTGTTGTAATTACTTTTATGTTTGCATTAAATGACCCCTAACTTGTATTTTGATTAGAATAAAAGCGCATTTGCTTGAGGACAAGCAAATCTCAAGTGTAAGGGTATTTGATGAAGCGAAAAGTGTACCGCTTTTAAGGGGTCATTTAAGCCCTAAATCGTATTTATTTGATCAAATATTGCCCTAAATCGTTCCTTTTGTCATTTTAGGTACTTTTGAGGAGAAATCTGGAAAAGGAAGCATTTTGGACGTTTTTAGAGCATAAAAGTGAAGAAAATGACAAAGTCTCAAAAATCGGCTAAAAGTTACCTTTGATGGCGTCAGGATTTACCCTGGACGGCGTCATGGCTTGGCAAGAAAAGGTGGATGTGAAATTTACTCATGATAAGCCAGTGAAAATTGCATGTGAATTCTGACGGCGTCACGCTTTAACCTGATCAAGGGCGTCACGGCTTAATTCAAAGAGGGACGGCGTCACGTTCAAGGTCTGACGGCGTCAAGCCTTGATAAGCCAGAACGGATTTTGGAGAGCTAAAGAGGGACGGCGTCAAGAAGGCCATCCGGGAACCCTAGAAGCGGCGAGGTGACGGCGTCACACTCCATAACGTGATGCCGTCAGATGTAAAAATCTATATATAGTTTTGCAATTCTTTGTCATTAGTGTGGAACTTAGTGTGGAATTTTTGGGAGAAAACCCTAAGACGATTTTAGCATCTTTTTCAAGGCTTTTTGCCTTGAGATCTTCCATGTTACATTGAAGATAAGTTATCAATTAATCATTCAATATGTCTATGTGTTGTTTGATTCTATCTTGTTCTTGTCTTTTGGTTAATATGTTAGGCTAGATTTATCTTGTGTTTGCTTAGATCTAATGAAACCTAGCTATTGATTATTGGTTATTAGTGTGTTATTAGTTGTATTGGATGATTGTTTATCTATGTTAGGCTTCAGAAAACTGGCTAACTTCCTATTCGGTAACTTGCTTGAACGTCTTAAGAAACATGAACCAAATGTGTACTAAAGGTTTTTATGGTTGTATTTAATGCACAAGCGAATTCTAGTGATCCCATGTTAGGAGCTTCCTAGCCGGCTCGACATAGGAGTGAAGTAGGAGCTTATAGAGTTGGGGAAGTACGTACGCCACCCCACGATTGGTATTAAGGAATACACCCGTCATCCACGCAACTAATACACACTAATCAACCGGTAAAAGATAGTTAGGGAGTAAGGAAATCTAAGTGAACACATTTCTCTACACATAAGTTTTCACCAACTTTTTATTTTCAGTTATTTATTTTGTTTGCATTTGTAGTTATTTGGGTTAGTTGACTAGCAACTAATTCCGCCCACTCCTTCAAACCCGAGATTTTACTTGCTTTCATAAAAATATAAAAACATAAAAAGAATCTTCTCTCACCCTTAGACCTATTAGAGTAGTTTTTCATACCTAACGAACACTATTCCCTGTGGAGAACGATCAATCCCCCGTACTTACCACTACACTATACTACATCGGTCAGGTACACTGCCTGGTGGGGTTGTAAGCCTCTTGAGATCCCTCGAGAGGTAAAACCTGTTGTAAGGTTGCAAAACCACGCATCAATGACCTAATATGATGATGATGTCACTGATGATATGTAGACTACTCTAGTCCATATGAAGTGTCCTTACTGATGATGCATGAATACGCAGCTAAACCATAATGGTTACGCGCATTTGAATACCCGTAAACCTAGTTTACGTAATGATGAATGATAACCATGAATAGTGATTTCCCTTCGGGAATGAATAGTGTTTCATGAATAGTGAAATTTTTGAAAACTCCTCAAAGTCTCATACTGAATTTAAAAATGATAAATAGTGAAATGATGAATAGTGATTGGTGAATAGTAAATGATGAATAGTAATCCATGAATAGTAACTTATCAAGGTTTGGAAAATGACCTGAAATTACGGGTTGTCACATCATCCGATTGACAACATTATTGCGAATCCTTCTCGTCTGGTATCTACACGAAAACAACTTGTCACTGATGCCTTGTGGTGCTTTTATAATTCGGTACTATCAAAAGACGAACCTAAAGACTTCAAGACTGCAATCTCGAAAGATTGTTGGTTCAACGCTATGCAAGAAGAAATTCACGAGTTCGATCAATTGGAAGTATGGGAATTAGTACCACCTCCAGACTGTACTATGATTATAGCTCTTAAGTGGATCTTCAAAGTGAAACTTGATAAGCATGGTGACGTTCTGAAAAACATGGCATGGCTAGTTGCAAAGGGATATCGTCAAGAATAGGGCATAGACTTTGAGGAATCATTCGCACCTGTTGCTCGAATTGAAGCTATCAGAATCTTCCTCGCTAATGCTGCTAGCAAGAACATGACAGTCTACCAAATGGATGTGAAGACTGCATTCTTAAATGGCGAGCTGAATGAAGTTGTCTATGTCAGTCAACCAGAAGGTTTTGTGGACCCTGATCATCCTAACTATGTCTACCGTCTGAAAAAGGCTCTCTATGGCCTTAAGCAGGCGCCTAGGGCATGGTACGATACACTGTCAAAGTTCCTTCTGGCAAACAAATTCTCCAAAGGCGTTGTTGATCCCACATTGTTCACTCGGAAAACAGGCAAAAATTTACTTCATGTTCAAACCCATTGGAATGTGATCGTTTTTCAAAAGAGATGAGCTCGAAATTTCAAATGTCAATGATGGGACAAATGTCTTTCTTCTTAGGTTTACAAATTTCTCAAAGTCCCGGAGGCATTTTCATAAATCAATCTAAATATGCTAATGAAATATTAAAGAAATTTGGATTTGATTTATGTGACCCTGTTGACACTCCCATGGTGGAGAGAACAAAACTGGATGAGGACCTCTCTGGGATCCCGGTTGATCAAACTAAATACCGTAGTATGATTGGATCCTTGATGTATCTCACTGCCAGTAGGCCAGATCTTCTATTCGCTGTATGCATGTGTGCTCGGTATCAGGTTAAGCCTACCAAAAAGTACCTTGAAGCGGTAAAGCGGGTCTTTCGGTATCTCCAAGGAACCATTCACATGGGTCTCTGGTATCCGAAGGTATGCAGATGCTGACCATGCAGGGTGTCAAGATACTCGTCGAAGTACGTCGGGAGGTGCTCAATTTCTTGGAGAAAAGTTGGTGAGCTGGTCATCTAAAAAGCAAATGAGTACTTCCATGTCTTCCACAGAGGCTGAATACATCGCCATGTCTTCATGTTGTGCTCAAATCCTATGGATGAAATCCCAACTTTCAACAAGATTCCTCTTTATTATGACAACAAAAGTGTCATTGCTCTCTGTTGCAACAATGTCCAACACTCTAGATCAAAGCACATCGATATTCGACATCACTTCATTAGGGAACAGGTTGAAAAGGGTGTGGTTGAACTATACTTTGTGAGGACTGAGTACCAGCTGGCAGATATCTTTACTAAAGCACTTCCGAGAGAACGGTTCCAGTTTATTCTCCCGCGCCTTGGTATGAAGAGTCTGAAGCCAGAAACACTCAAAAGCCTTCAGGAAGAGACTGAGGAGTAATGGATTTGCCTCGTGTATCCTTTGTATATATTTTATACCAAAAAACAAAATACAAAAATATAAAACCAAGAAAAACCATAAAAATCAGAAAAATAGAAAATTCCAAAAATAGTTTTTCAAGGCATGTCTTCTGGTAATAATATTTACGGTCCTAGAAATGTCATTCAACAATGACACGGGTCTTTAAATGAAGTTCAAATTTTTTCTCAAAACATGCCTAGATGGCTTGCTATTATTTCAGATACGCAACCCGTTTTTCAAAATGAGGAAAGCACATCGCCAAAAAGACGGCTGTTCCTAACAACAGGTGATTAAGTTCTCCCGGGCATGGATTACTTTACATTCGTGCACCCTCGATCTAGTGTACGCTTCAGTGCATTATTTCCTGATTCAGAAGAGAAGTCTTCTTTTACCAAAACAATTTTTTTTCCATCTATGATTCTTCAGAAAAATAACTTGTATCTAAAATGGTGGTTTAAAACAGTATTTGAAAATCAATCGAACTTAAAAAAAAATTCATAAAATTTGCCACTCAATCTATGACAAAAGGTTTAATTTTTCATAAAAGTTTAAATTGATAACGGGTCATAGATTGAGGGGGAGAGTGATTTCAAATTTTATTTTAGATCATCAAATGGTATCTTTGTATGGTTCAAGTAATGAATAAACATGTGTTGTTATGTGTCAGAATATGAATCTTTTCATGAGTTTCTCGCTAAACTCCAAATCATTTATAAACTCATCATTTCTAACACTAACATTCTCCCTCATTGATTGAGGGGGAGCATAGTAATGTTCCATTATCAGTATATATTGAATCAGACCACATTTTCTCCCATAATTTCTAACATACTTAAATCAATTAAGATCCCTAATCTCAAAAGGTTTGAAAATTTTGATCGGGGGAGAGAATGTGATTTAAATATGAAAACTGATAAAATGTGATCTTTTGGACTCAAGTGTAGGCTCTCTCATATGTGCTAAACTCTTTCGTATATCGATGTACATATTGAGGGGGAGCGAATGATTTATGATGGCAATTGTGGAAGAATACCAAAGACCGACCATTTTATTTAATGTACTGGAGTTATAAGGATGGTAAGGTTAGGTATCAGTTCCCATGATCCAGCCAGAACCGGAGGGATCTTCCCAGGGACAATCCTCTATTTAGAATAGAAGTCCTTAGGAACGATGAAAAAAAGAGAAAAGTGAGAATAAGGGAAGAGTACCGACTGAGATGGAACTGGTACTGGAACAAACCCAACAAGGTGCTAGTGATGAAGTCTCGGTAAGCGCTGAAGGGGTTGAAGAATGAAAAAGAAATGTAAAGATAAAGGGTAAAAAGAAATAGCCCTCCAAATATTCAACCTTAGGGCAGAAACCGGGTTCAATTCATATGCTACTGGTTGTTACTAAGGTAACGCCGGTATTGAAAACAAGACGTCATGGACCCAGTGACGCACTGCACTAAACCTTCTAGCCACTCAAGTTCTCTTAAAAGGACTTGTTTCATTCTCATGGGGAACCCTGCATTATCATCGACCGCTCATTACGAGTCATGTTGATATTGAATCAGGAGATACCACTCCAGCCTCCAACTACTAAATCAAAATGCACTATTGAGTCTAGAGCCAAGAGATCATCCATAAATCTCGCTAGGACACTAATAATTTATTCACTTGGGTTTCACACACTGTGGAAACAAGTAAGATCTTAAGAGTCCTACGCATTATCCTCGTGGTATTGCCAGAACATCCGAGTGATACGTAAGTATTCACAATGAAGATGGAAATCCTTCTAGAGCAAACATCAAACAAGCTCTTGGCAGATGACATGTGAGATCCTTCATGGATTATACTAGTGACAACTGGAATGAAACGATGGGGCGATTCACATTTGAATCAAACTTGTTCCTGGAGATGAATTGACGAATACTTTTGGAAAAACCTTTCGATGTGCTCAACAACTGTTTTCGAGCACATTGACTGCGCATAAATTTTCAAACAAAAGTATTAGTGATTGAAACATGATTTCGTTCACAAAACTTTCATCGTATTATAAAACTCTTTATTCAGTAATAAGAGAATGTTTTTCAAATCAATTTCTCATTAATCAGTGAATCCTAATTCACTGATTCACTCACTCCGTGCTTTGTCTACTTTGAGACGCTCCAGTTTGAGAACGGATAGTACAGCTGCGAAACCCTGTCAAGGAGATTCTTCGGAATTATACCTGATCACAGGCAGTATTTATACTGATCAACGGGGAACCGTGGTTCTTGCAACCCTATTCAACGAAAGTGAACAAAGACACTTTCGTGTGTTTATTGCTAACTGTTGATTGTAGGAATACCCGATGGTGGCAGCTGATGGCCAATGAGATGTCAATTCATAACCTCATGCTCACACTTCACACTCACAATTAAAGAAATCATGATAAGTGAAAGATCTACAACAATGCTTCCGCAACTCTGATGCAAAGTTTCATGACCCAGAAAAGTGTGAGCATGCTGGTCTGATGGTCACTACTACACATGAAGGCAATGCTACAAAGTATGACTTGGAGATTTACAGTGTCTGATGATCTCAAAGAATGCTCAAAGATCACACAAGTCAAAGGAACATCAATCACAAGAACATTGATTGAAGAACAAAGATCAATGACTTTGAAGAATCAAAGACTACGAGCCAGGAACTTAAATTCACATAATTGAATGCTAGAATTCAAATTGTAATTTCCGGGGTGACCTCCCTTAGGGGGAGATTGTTAGGAATATAAATATTCATATGAAAGACTCGGTCACCCTGAGTATCTATTTAGCATTTAAGTGGCTTATTAGTTTTAGTTTAGTTATCGTATCATCATGGATTCGGGTCGGGTCTTTACCCACTGTAAGCCCGTTCCATAGCCCGTGTAGGGGCGGTTTAGAGTTTGTATATATACCCCTTTCTTACCAAGGGAAGGGGTTGGACCTTTCATTACTTTCGATCTAATACTTATCATTCTCTCTCTCTAAAAGGCTCCCACTTTCTCTCTCTAGAATTTAACCTTAAACATCAAAGTTCTATTGTGTTATGATTATGATAACTCTACAAGATACATGCTACTGTTTTTACTATGATCACAATTGTTTAAAAACTGTTCTTTGAACTGGAAACTTTGCTGAACATCTAATATGCACTAAGTACCGTCCTTGCCAAAAGCAAGTCCCTCGATCATGAACCATTAATCACTTGCGAGTGAGCGCGAATATAGGGATATAGGCCTATAGGAATTGACCCTCCCGCCATGTTGACTAAGTTCGGTCAACATGTGATGTACTATATTCGAGTTACCTAGGTATTTGGCAAGATACCTACTTAAGGTTAACTGTTATTATAAATTTTGCGGTTACTGTCGACTTACGCGAAGGTTATTGGTGTCAGTTAACGTTTTGCGTGTCATGAGCTTAGTGCAGTGGTAACATCTGAACTTATGGATGTAAAACAACATAGCCCTCTTTCTCTTAAACTTGAAATATTGTGATCAACTACTTTACTTTTAAACCTATGAATTCACTCAACCTTTGTGTTGACTTTTAGCATGTCTTATCTCAGGTCTTTTCCGCTGCATATCTTACTTTTGGAGGAGCTTGCCGAAGGGCATGGCATGGTCATAGATGACTCTAAAACTATTTGGGACCGCTTAAATCCTTTTCTGGACCTATATTTTTCCGCACTATTTTTGAATGATGTAAATTGAATGTTTAAAATTATGAAATTTCTTCTAAAACGGTTAAATTAAAACCGTTCTTTGTACCTTGTGTTGTGATAACAATCGAGTAGCACCCCCAGACTCGTAAGCTTTCGCTGACCCATTTTCGGGGTGTTACACTTTGCCAAACAACCCCACACTTTCATCCTTTTATAAGAAGGTTGCTTTCCTTTCCATAATTGATATGGAGATTTGTCGCTCTTCTTATGAGGAATTTTATTCAATATTGTGTTTGCAGCAAGACATGCTTCACCCCATAGACTATGAGGAGCCCCTGAAGTAATTAACATTGAGGTAATCATGTTCTTCAATGTTCTATTCTTATGTTCAGCCATGCCATTTTGTTGTGGGGCGTATGGGGCTGTTGTTTGGTGTACAATACCATAAGTAGAACAAAATTCAGCAAATTCATTAGATTCATATTCTCCTCCTCTATTAGACCTTAGAATTTTGATCTTTTTGTCTAGTTGATTTTCAACTTCTGCTTTATATGTGTTAAACATATTCAAAGCTTCTTCTTTGATATTTATTAAGTACACATAGAAAAATTTACTGCAATCATCAATGAAAGTAATATAGTAATTCTTTCCTCCTCTTGATGGTGTTGCTTTAAAATCACATAAATTTGTATGGATTAAACCAAGTATTTCATTTGATTTTTCTACAGATTTGTGTGAATGACTTGTGTATTTAGATTCAACACATATTTCACACTTGGATATATATTTTATCCAATATGCATTTAGGCAACATGCCTAAGTTTATCATTCTTTGCAAGGAATGAAAATTAACATGGCCTAATCTAGAATGCCATAAGAAAGAAGGATCAATCATGTACACAGAAGTGGTGCTTGTACCCGCATTATTATTATTAATAACATTGTCATCGGTTACAACACTTAGTTTAAAGAGTCCCTAATCAAGGTAACCCTTTCCAACATACACACCACCCTTGGTGATTACAAATTTATCGGATTCAAATACAAGTTTAAATCCCTTATTACTAAGAATAGGGCAATAAATCGGATTCTTGGTGATGTTAGCCACATGCGACACGTTTGAGAGTACAAGATCTTTCCCAGAAGTGAACTTCAATATGACTTTTCATTTTCCTTCAATCTCTGAAGAATTTCCATTCCCCATAAACATCGGTTCAGTTTCATTCACCTTTTGGTAAGATATAAACATCTTTCTTGAGTTACATACGTGCCTTGTGGCACCAGTATCAAACCACCAATCAACCATATTCGTGGTCAAGAAGGCTTCAATTACTCCAGCAAATTCTCTTGGAGATTTCATATGGTTTGCTTGGTTGGAATTTCCTCTAGAATTTCCGCCTCCATGTTCTTTCTTGTGGCAAAAATCCTTGGCTTTATGCCCAGGTTTCCCACATACCCAACAATGATAAACTTTCTTGAAGTTGTTGTTCTTTTGTTGGGTGTAATTCTTCTTTTTATCCTAGGAAGAATTCTGTCCAGAACCACCACCATTTTTATTTTGGTAGTTCTTTGATTTGGAAGAACTTTCTCTAACCATGTTTGAATTTGGTTCTATTGAATTTGTATCAGCCTTTTCTTGCATCCTGTTATATTCCTCAACACGAATTTTAAGAACAAGTTGCTCAAAACTCATATCTTCAGTCAAATGTTTAAGATATAACTTAAAATTTTTCCAGGATTGAGGCAATTTTCAATAATAGAACCAATAAGAAAGTTTGAGTTTATACCCATGCCTTCAACTTCCAGTTGATGGATTATGATTTGGAGTTCTTCCACTTGCTTCACAATAGGCTTTGCATCATTCATCTTGAAGTTCAGAAATTTTCCAACAACAAACTTCTTAGAACATGCAACTTCAGTCCTGTATTTCTTTTCCAACGATATCCATATGTCCCTTGCATTTGCAATAGTAGAATAAATATCATATAAGGAATCATCCAAAGCATACATAAGATAATTTCTGCAATTATATTCATTATGATTCCAAAGTGAGGCGGCCCTTTCATAGTCTGCCACTTGTGCCTCAGTAGGAACATTTTGTCCTTCTACATACATATATGTTGGTTCAGGATCCGTGAGAACATTCGACACATGCAACGTTGTCAAGTAAAACAACATCTTCTATTGCCAACGACGAAAATCAGACCCTTTGAACTTTTCAGGTTTTTCAACATACGGTTTCTGAATCATTTGATCCATCTTTGAAATTTCTGTTTAAGATTGTTAGGAAATTTATAAACGTAATACAAATATTTTTGTAAAGAATCCGTAAGATTACAACAAAATATTGAGGCCTGCAATTAGCAGTGTCCTTAAACAGAAATTCGTCCTATCTAGTACGAACTGTTTAGAGAATACAATCAAATCAGTACAAAACTTAAATCTAGCGAATCTGATATGTTTTCAAGATGGAAATGGATGAGGTTTTTGTGTTTTTGATGATCCCAAATTGGCAAATTCGTCCTCTATATATAGGTACATGGTGACCCTTCAAAACAGTCACAATACCCCCTTCAAATGGCCTTAGAGACACTTCTTTTCGTAACAGTCACAATGGTTTACAAAAAAATGCTATTAGCGATGCTTTAGCGACGAAATAACCGTCACTAACTTAAAATGATTCAAATAGTCGCGATGGTTCGCTTAGTGATGCCTTTTCAACAGATATAACCGCCACAATTTCGATTAGACACGTCTTTAGGAAGGTGATGGTTCATCAGAGACGGTTTAGTGACATAAAAACTGTCACTAATCTCCATTTCTTAGCGTACACTAAAAAACAACAAAACTATTAATTAGTAATGTTCCAACAACATATAACCTAACAAAGGAGGTACCATTCTTTTGAGTCTTACCTTAAGCCAAGCAGTAATTGTCTGTTCCCTTTTTCCCTAATAGCTCCAGTTGGTTATGTTAGTTTTATGGACATAAATTAGTAGTGTATGTTACGATCGAACTTGATATCACGGGATTGCATACTTTACGTATGAAGAGTTAATGATTAATAATTTAATATAAAAGGCTATATTTAATTATTAAATACACAAAACGACTAACGGACGTTAAGTAATTAACGACAATGGACTAACGACCATTAAGTTTAAAAGATAAGGACTATAGATGAAAATAGAGAACAAAAGCTTTCAGAATTTCTTGGGGACCAAGGTGGCCGATTGGTTGGGCTAAGGGGGAATCCCAAACCCATTCCAACTTGTTTGCCAAGTTTTGCATCCTATATAAACAAACACAAGGGTCATTGTTTACTACCTTTTGTACACAGACTAAACCCAATAGTGTTTTTCTCTTTTATTTTAGCTCCAATCAGCCGAAACCCTTATAGGGGTGTTCGACTTTTGTTTTCTTCATAAACAAATTGTTTTGTGTTCTTTTACTAGCATAACGTTAACTTGGTATTAGTACGTGTGTACAAGAACGTGATACTAACACACTATTGTTAGTATCTTGGATTGAATTGTAAAACGGTAAGGGACAATTCTTATAATCCACATAAACCCTAATTAGGGTTCATAAAGTTGATTGTTAAAGAATTGCTAAAAGGTACGCATACGTTTTATATTCGGTTAATTAATTATGTGTTATATGATCTATACGCTTCCGCATGTTTCTTTGATGTTTTTTGTTTTTAATTATGTTTGACATGTTATTAAAAACCAACAGTGGCATCACGAGCCTTGTATAATGTGTAATTAATTACCGAAACATGTAAAAAATGAATCTTGTATTGTGTTTATTTATATATGTAGTTTTCTAGGGTTTGGAAAATTAGGAACCCTAATTTTTTTATTAGGGCCGATTGCCCTAATTCGAATAATTAAAAAAAATTTTCTGTTTTTTAATTGAATTAGAAACCCTAGGATTGTATGATATAATTACGTGTTAATTGTATGCGTTCTAGTGACAACGTGTGATAATTGTTATGAAAAATCAATGATTAAACGTGCATGTTTGTCATTATGACAACCTGCTATTTTACAGGTCAATACTGTTCAATAAACTCAAATTTCTTTTCTTGACATTTACTTGAGAACAATTTACATATAACTTTTTACTTGAGTTAACGAAAAATTTAGAATATCTTTCAAGTGCACTAGGACTTAGGCTATATTTAGTCCACAACGTTCCAGTACCTTGCTCCTACTCCGGTTCGAAATTTTAAACCCTAAAACAATCCCATTTTCTTTAATTACTTACGATTGTTAATTCAACAAACGCTACTCACAATTTAAATTAAACACCCGATATACCCAATACTCCTAACGATTATTTCTAATGCATTTTTATACTTCTTAAATTATTACCAAAGTTCCAAAAATATTTCCTTAAGCATAAAGTAATTTCTTTATTTCATATGTTTAATTACGTATAACTTACGTTAATCACCAAACCGATAACCAATACCTATTTTAATACCCAATACATACAATATATACACTTTTGTACCAAAACTAAATCTATTATTCCTAGTCTTGTAAGTATGCTGCCCCCCCCCCTTGTTCCATAATAATTTTTAGAACAAAATTTCCACTACAATTAATGCAAGACAAGGACCATGAGACAAGGATTATGTAAGACCAAGATGTTGGTGGCTTGACCACCAAATTGTCCCCCCTCCTAGCCCCCAATCGGCCCAACCATCACACACCTAGCCAATGATAAATTTTGACTCACTATTAGAACTTTGAAAACTCTCTGGTATATATATACATGCACAACATTAAGTAACTAGCAAAAAAAATATACATCACATACTCACTTCTCATATAGTTCGATCCATCTAAGGGAGCAAGGGAAGAAAAGAGCTTGTTTGGTTAAGATCAAGTATCATTAGGATATTCTAGTAAGGGTTTTAAAAGCACTAATCTTGGGTTAATCAAGTCAATTGCCTCCTCATCACACTAATCTCCCTAAGTAAGTAAACTTTATATTGATAAATTTCATACTCTCTATGTCATAATATCTAGCCTCAAGTTACATATACTTATTTATCACTTTGTACATGTTAATAAAACCTTATAACCACAATAATATTTTAACTAAAGACCATGTCTTAAACAAATTTTTATCATGAATAAACTAGTTGATTATAAATTTCAACAAGAAAGTGAAGATAAAAACACCATATATATATGAACTAGTGAACTTGTGAACTTAACTAGTCTTGATAGTCATTTACATTCATGAGAAATTGAACCTTTAAATATTGCTAAGTTTATTGATAGATCACTATTGATATGTTGAGAAATTGGTGGAAGAGCTAGGATTAGTTTGGGTGTTATTGTTTAGCGGTTTTTGATAACTAGAAGGCTAGAAAAAGTGCTTTGACACATTTAGAAAGGAAGTTGTCCCATTCGACCTTCCACAGAAAACTCAGTAGCTTGGTGACAAGTTTAGGCCAGAAATATAGAAAAGAGACATTATAACGAAAATGTAGCCGCTTGAATGAGTTCAAACAGACTTATAACGAAGAAGATATGTTAGTTTTAAGTTATGCGACGGAAAAGAATTTTCTGAAAAATGTAGATGCTGTTGGGAATTTTTAAGGGGTAAAAACTGATGTTAAAAGTTATCTTGACTAGCCGAGACACTAAAAACATGTTAGTATACTTAAACACGAACCCGGATATATATAAAACTTAAGAAACGGGGCTACGACGAGAAAGTTATGGCCTAAAGAAGTTACGACGACATATAACTTTTGACAGCTTTTTTTTTTTTTTTTGGCTATTAGAAAGCTGATGGAAATATTTAAGATGGATTTTGGACACTTTAGGGTGTATTTTGGCTAAAATGACATAAACTAAAATGGTAGAACATTATGTGTACTTATTAGGCGCGTTAGGGGTTTTCAAAATACTCACTAACAAAACGAACATAGTTTAGTCATGAGATTAATAAGATAAGTTTTCTAAAAAGGATGATTTTGCTTAATAAATGGACACATTGATGCAACTACATTTTTGATGATAAATATTGCAACAAACATGTACAAGTGATAAAATAGCATATGAACTTGCATGCACAACCTTGTTTCCAAACCTAAGACATGAATTATTTAGGTCGCGGTTAGAGTTATCGGGCCTTTGTTCATCATTTACCAAATTACCAACCGAGATTTGCTTTATTGAGGTGAGTTTCATAGCCCCGATTTTTATGTTATTTATACATGATTTCTAAACCCTCGGGGTGGGAATACATTGCTTATTTTTCGGATACAAGTATTAAAACCGTTACTTTGCCTAAGTTACCGCATTGCCATTAAAGTCCCCTTGAATCATGAACCGTTAATTACTTGCTAGTGAGCACGAATGTTATGAATAGATCTATTTGGGTTGACACCCCCGTCCGAGTTGGTCGCGCCAACCTGTCAAACGGACGCATATCATTCGGATTATTTCCGAGTGTCTGGCAAACACTTATTTGGGGCATTTATTATTATTATGCTTGATTGCATACCATCTCATCGAGCTTCGGGGTCATGAGCTTAGGGCACTGTATATTTTTGGCTATGACGTTATATTTATTGTGATTGTCATGCTATTGAAATCTTGTGGTCCACACTTTACTTATTTACTTAAACCTATGATCTCACCAACAATTATGTTGACCTTTTTAGCATGTATTCTCAGGTAACTAGACGATAATAATCATCTTTGTATGGAGCACACTAGAGTCACATTTTGGAAGCACATCATGATGAAGATTTTCTTTGCATTACTTAAGCGTTTGATTATGTATTAAAATCTTACATATTGATGGTGAACTCTGATATTAATATTTTGTAAAATGTTATGTTTAAATCAAACGCTTGTTTTAAAATGAATCACTTAGAGGTCATTCTTTATTTTCTTGTACTTTGTTATCCATGAACATCACGCCCCCGGAATTCCATTCCGCTGCAAATCCAGATTTTGGGGGTGTGACAGTCATGGATTATTGTCTATATAAATTAATTGTTAAGTTATTATTCACATGTATTATTTTGATAAATCTTGAATTGGAGAAGACCTCAATAGAATTAATTAATCAATTATGTGCAATATGTCATATTTTTTAGCTATGGTTTACGCAATCGATACATCGATGCATGTGGTTCACTTGCCTTTGTAACTGAGAGCCATAGTTAATATATGCGTTATTTAACCTAGAATTGATTATTAATAGGTTTTATCGAATAAGTTTGCATGTGGCTACTTGTTAACATATTAATTGTTAGTTATGTGCGCATTATTTAAGTGTTTATTTTTTATTATTACTTGTTTTGTTTATTTTTGTTTGACATGTTGTAAACAAAAGGGTAATTTTGAATAGAAAAATCATACGGATTAAATAATGGTGAAACTTGATTTGTGTATAAATTATGAATCTTGCAAGGTCTCATGTGTCGATAGTGTTTTACTTCGCACGATAATTCGCTCCCAGGCGAGACTAGCAAGTTTTATAATTTATGACATGTTTTTTTAAGAGTCAAAACTATAGCTTTTAGTTGATTGATGAGTTTTGTACAAAATAGTAAGAAAGGCTAACCCAACTTGACAAACTGTGTGAGAGGTATAAGGAGGGTATGCATTAAATTGTGACCTTAAAGAAACGGGTTTTTAATGGCTTTAAGCTAACCTTTGTTTCTCCGCTCCTTTGTGCATCAAATTGGAGCTACCTAGTACGACTATTTTACATGTACAAAATCATCTTAAGGGTGAATTGACCTCAATTCCACGCGCCACTTTGTGGTAATTATCCAAATAACTTGAGTCATTTTACTCATGCAGTAGTACGATATAGTGGGCGATAATTGTAGGTAATTCTTTGATTGGTTCATTCAATACCTCAATTAAAACTTGGTTAATTTGATCTTACTAAAATTGGTTAAATAAAAAGGTTTTTATTAAGACTTATGATACGAAGTTGTATGCATGCTTCTTCGTACATATTTTGATTATACACATCAAAACTAGTACCCTTAAAATTTAAGTTTATGCCATCTAATTAAAAGAACACTTGAAGTTGCAATTTACGTTATGTGAGAATTTAGCTATATTGCAATAGAAAGGTAAATCTTCATGTTGTGTGAGAGCTCAACTGGACACATTTGCAGTTCTTTAAATTAGAAGACTTAATTGAGTTGTTTAGTGAGAGCTATAACTCAAGGCATTAGATGAGGATAAAACATGCTTACATTGCAACTAGGTTTGGCAATGTAAATCCCATAATGATCTAGGAATTGAAAATTGATAGCCAATTATTGTTCGACAGATTACCTTATTTTATACTTTCATTACTAGCAGATCAACTAATTTAATGGAACTATGTTAACTTGGGTCCTAGGCTTCAAGAAAATTCTATGGTTATATGAATATTTCCTTAGGTATTTTATTTTCTTGAAAAATTATATTATCGAAAAAACTAATATTTGAACTTTTTTCTGTAGAAATGGCTCAAACCGATAACACTACTTTAAGTTCTACGTTCAAAACTTTCTTTGAGTGAGAAAAATTGATTGGCTACGCGAATTTCAATGACTAGTTTCGATCACTCAGGATTGTCTTGTGAGTGGCTGAGAAACTAGAATATTTGTATAAGCCTTATCCTGCTGAACCTGCTGCTACTGCAACTGATGTTGAAAAGGCAGAATGGAAAGTTCAATACAAGAAACATAATGATGTGGCTTGCTTGATGTTGGGAATGATGACACCTACTTTACAAAAGCAGTTTGAGAATTTGTTTTCCCTTATGACATGCTCAACGAACTCAGACGTATGTTTGAGAAACCTGCAGGTGTTGAGATTTATGATTTGATTGATGCTCTTCACAGCTGTAAGCAGGTAGATGGTAAACCTGTAAGTGCACATGTGTTGGAAATGAAAGGTTACATGGACCAACTGGAGGCACTTGGTAAACCCTATGTACAAGATATTGTTGTTAACCTAATCAATAGATCCTTGAATAAGGAATTTAGTGGTTTTGTGCGCAACTTCAAAATGCACTGTGTGGAGAAGACAGTGAGTGAATTACACGCATTGCTCATTGACTACGAGAAAGGATTACCACAGAAGGCTCCTACGCCTCAAGTACTTGCTATTCAAGGCGGTAGGATCAACAAGCCAAAACCGCAAACGAACAAGAAGGGTAAAGGTAAAGGTAAAGCTGATAAGGGTAAACAAGTTATGGCCTATCAACCTGAACCTAAGAAATATCCTCCTAAGAAGAAAGAGAATCCCAAGAAGGATCAGGCTTGCCACTACCGTCATGTAGTGGGTCACTGGAAGAGGAACTGTCCCCTTTATCTCGAAGAGTTGCGAGCAAATAAGAACAAGAAGTCTGGGCAGGTCGCCAGCACTTCAGGTAACTTATTTATGATCGAATTATTTACTCTAAATCATAAAATTAATTCCTGGGTATATGATACTGGATGTGGTATTCACATTTGTAATACACTGCAGTAGTTTAGAGTGGAAAGGAAGTTGTCTTATGGGGAACAATATCTGCACGTGGGCAATGGAGCACCTACAGCTGTTGAAGCCATAGGAGTGTTTAATTTAGTTTTGCCTTCGGGCTTAGTACTGTCATTAAACAATTGTTATTATGCACCTTCTATTATTAGATGTGTTGTTTCCTTTTCTTTATTATCTTGGTTTTATTCACACTATCACTAGTGATGGAATTTCTGTTTCTTTAAATGGTATTTTTTATTTTAATGCTATTGCTGTGAATGGTGTGTTTGAGATTGACATGTTTGATAATGTATCCAATAAAAATAATTCAATGTTTAGCATTAGTAAGAGAATAAAGTCATACTTGAATTCTTCTTACCTTTGGCACTGTAGACTTGCTCATATAGGCAAGACTCGCATGGAAAAGCTGCAACACGATGGGCTTTTGAAAAGTATCAATGATGAATCATTTGATAAATGTGAGTCTTGTATATCTGGGAAGATGACGAAGAAACCTTTTCATAGTAATATGGAAAGAGCTTCTGATCTACTTGGTTTGATACATAGTGATGTGTGTGGACCACTTAGACATGTGTCAAGGAGAGGTGCTAGCTACTTCTTAACCTTTACAGATGATTTCAGCCGTTATGGTTATGTTTATTTACTTAAACATAAACATGAGGTGTTTGAAACATTTAAGGTTTTCAAAGCAGAAGTAGAATTGCAACTAGGAAAGAAGATTAAAGCTCTTCGATCCGATAGAGGTGGTGAATACCTAAGCCAAGAGTTTAAACATTATTTAGCTGAGAGTGGAATTGTCCAGCATCTCACATCTCCATATACTCCATAATAAAATGGTGTATCTGAGAGAAGAAATCGTACATTGTTAGACATGGTGCGATCAATGTTTAATCTTACAACTCTTCCTTTATCTTTTTGGGATTATGCTTTAGAATCTGCAGTTGGTATTCTAAATATGGTTCCCACCAAGAAGGTTGATAAGACACCATATGAAATATGGAATGGTAAAGCTCCTAACTTGTCTTATTTAAAGGTCTGGGGTTGCGAGGCGTATGTTAAACGTGACTCAGCAGATAAACTCCAACAGAGATCTGTAAAGTGTATCTTTGTAGGATACACAAAGGAAACGATGGGTTACTACTTTTACTACCCACCTAAAAACAAAGTAATTGTTGCTAGGTATGGAGATTTTATTGAAAAGGAACTCATATCTCAAGAATTCAGTGGGAGAGTTTATGATCTGGAAGATGATCATGAAGTTGCATTACCTTCTGAAAACACTAGCGAACTTCCTGTGGAACCTGAGAGTCTGGGTCCTCCACCTGAAGTTGTTCCCATTCGTAAGTCTGCAAGGACTGTACGTACTCCTAAACGTCTATGTTTTAATGTAGAAGTTGAGGAAACTATATTAGGGGATCTCGGAGAACCTGCTAATTATAGGGCTGCCATGAATGATCCTGAAAAGGATAAATGGGTAGTAGCAATGAATGGGGAAATGCAATCCATGAGGGATAACAAATTCTGGATTGAAGTAGACCTTCCTCCCAATGCTAAAGTCGTTAGAAGTAAGTGGCTCTTTAAGAAGAAAACTGACATGGATAGCAATGTACACACCTATAAGGCTCGTCTGGTAGCTAAAGGCTTTACTTAAACCTATGGGGTTGACTACGAGGAGACCTTTTCTCCTGTAGCAGACATTAGAGCTATTAGGATTCTCATAGCTATAGCAGCGTACTATGACTATGAGATTTGGCAAATGGATGTCAAAACCACCTTCTTAAATGGTCGCCTAGATGAAGACATCTATATAGCGCAGCCTGAGGGGTTTGTGAATCCACAATTTCCAAACCGTGTATGCAAACTTCAAAGATCCATTTATGGATTGAAGCAAGCATCAAGGCAATGGAATAAGCGATTTGATGAAGAAATCAAAAAGTTTGGATTTACTCAGAATCTTGATGAGCCATGTGTATATCACAAAGCTAGTGGGAGTGATGTTATTTTCCTTATCCTATATGTTGATGACATATTAATTATGGGAAAAGACATTCCAAGTTTGCAAAATGTTAAGGCATATCTTGGAAAGTGTTTTTCTATGAAGGATTTAGGGGAAGCTGCATATATTCTGGGAATCAAGATCTACAAAGATAGATCACAGCGGTTAATTGGATTAAGTCAAAGTGCTTACATTGATAAAATATTGAAGAGATTCAATATGAAAAATTCAAAGAAAGGATATTTTCCAATGGAAGTAAAGCATGACTTATGTAGCGAAATGTGTGCTTCAACACCTACAGAGGTGGCACGCATGAGTAAAGTTCATTATGCTTCGGTTGTAGGATCTATCATGTATGCGGTTAGATGCACAAGGCCAGATGTGGCGTTCGCTCAAAATATCACCAGTCGATATCAACAGAATCCAGGTGAACTTCACTGGATTGCTGTTAAACATATTCTCAAGTATCTAAGAAATAAAAAAGATATGTTTCTAGTGTATGGTGGAAATCCAGATGCAGAACTTGATGTTACAGATTTTTGCGATGCGTCCTGGCAATGTGATAAAGATGATACGAGCTCTCAGATGAGTCATGTATTTGTTATTAATGGAGGAGCAGTAGACTGGAAGAGCAAGAAGCAGAGTACAATTGCGATGTCTGCAACCGAAGCTAAATACATAGCTGCTTCAGAAGCTGCAATGGAGGCTGTTTAGATTAGGAAATTCATTTCAGGGCTTGGTGTTATGCCTTCAATTGAATCACCTATTAATATGTATTGTGACAATTCTACTGCAATCATATTTGCCAATGAACCTGGAGTCATGAAGGGCACCAGACATTTTCTAAGGAAGTATCACTATGTTCGGGATCAAGTCCGCGAAGGTGAAATTAATCTACTGAAAGTTCACACAGATGATAACTTAGTTGATCCTTTCACTAAGGCTTTGTCTAAAGAAAAGCTTACTGAACTTGCCAATGGCATTGGACTTCATTTAGCTAGTAGTTTCATGCATGACTGTGATTAGTATTTGGATAAAGGATATTGTAAGAATTTATTATCTTTTAATGAAATAAAGTATTTGTTATGTTTATTTTTCATTCTTTAATATTGTGTCCTATATTTGCATGTTTAATCCGTGAATAATTTAGTTATTCTAAAATCGTCCGTTGTCAATTAATGATATGGGAATATCATTAAACTAAGACAAATATGAGTTTTGGTAAAATATACTTGAAAGTATATTGATGCGTTGACATACCAAATTCACATGATATTCAATGAATTGAATATAGGACTTATCCCAAACTACATGATTATACTTTATGGATCTTGTCATTAAGTAAATCATGAATAGTTATCCTCAGACTTGAGATACCAGATAACCTGTCATGAATGTAGTGCATTCTGTGGAACAATTTAACGTTATACGTAACTGGTAGTCATAAGGATTGTTTTCAGAAGTGTTACAAAGTTCATGGGTTTTGCTTGTAGTCAATAAAGAATTTGTTCCTTCAAATTCATTTTGGAGTTTAATACTGCTGGGCCCCTCGTAGGGTTGACAAGATGTTTGTGTGGCCATGCCTAAGATCTTTCTCAAAGATTTGGTAATCTTGTTCAATCACAAACAATGAGAAACATAATAGTTAAATAAGGAATGACTTAGATCCATATCCTTATTTAACATGGTATTAGAAACAAAAGGATAAAAATGATGATGAATCATCAAAAGGTTTTTCCAGAAGGCCTTATTCGAGTTGTACTAGAGGCATTGGCGTGTTGCTCGATGCTAACCAATGTGATTACACTATTCAGATATGTCCAAGTGGGAGCTGTTAGTTTTATGGACATAAATTAGTAGTGTATGTTAGGATCGAACTCGAGATCATGGGATTGCACACTTTACGTATGAAGAGTTAATGATTAATAATTTAATATAAAAGGTTATATTTAATTATTAAATACACAAAACGACTAACGGGCGTTAAGTAATTAACGACAATGGACTAACGACCGTTAAGTTTAAAAGATAAGGACTATAAATGAAAATAGAGAACAAAAGCTTCCGGAATCCCTTGGGGACCAAGGTGGCCGATCGATTGGGCTAAGGAGGGGGGGGGGGGGGGGTTCCCCCCCCCCCCCCCCTAAACCCATTCCAACTTGTTTTTCAAATTTTGCATCCTATATAAACAAACACAAGGGTCATTGTTTGCTACCTTTTATACACACACTAAACCCTAAAGTGTTTTTCTCTTTAGGGTTTAGTGTGTGTATAACTACTTTTCATAATTCAAAAAACGCTAACATAGATGTTAGGAACAAGGCAACCTTCATCGCCAACGTTGTACCATAGACGATACTAATAGAGCACTACCAGCTTGATTTATGTTGAGACGTTCAGGCTAATTGAGGCTGAGTGACGTACTATAACTTAGTTACTGTAATAAAATTGAGTACTAAATTACATGAAAATAAGTATTTAATGATATAAATGGCATAAGATCTAAATGAGTAATGGTTAGAACATTTCAAAGACAGAGAGTTTATTAGATGTTCGACTTTGATGTAAATGGCATAATATACGGTTCGGTTCCGGTATGATTCCTCGGTTTTTTTGACACCCCTAGAAGGGAGAAGATATTGAAAGGGTTTGACCCCTTGTCCCTTTGAAAATCAAGGTATCGTATAAAAGAGTCTTTTACCTCTTGACTAGCCTCTCCTACGCTTTTATTCCTCATTAAAAAATATTAGGTATATACTCCGTATACTATACATGAGGGTAAACCTTTGACGTCGATTGGACTTGTGAGACTAAAGGTTAAACTTGGGTACAGCCTCACCGAACATTTGCGTTATTTACGGTTGATCTTATAACCAGAAAAAGATATGATAAAAGTCTGAAACTAGTTAAATAAGTGTTTTTGGGTCATTCACAATGCAGTGATGTGGCATCGTGCAACAAAAATCATTAATGTTCACCGCTAAATACCACTGTGAGACTTCAAAGTTTAATATGTGTTCTTGCCTGAACACACCGTTGTGTATATATGCTAATGGTGGGCCATTTGCTGTACTTTTCTATTATGAGTGTTTAAGTTCCCACTTTTTCTACTTTCATTTACCTAGGCATGTCTAGTTTTAAAGGTCTAATGCAATATAGAGTGTTTCTCATAAACTCATGAGATGGTAGGCATGTGTATTTTTTAAGGTCTAATGCATGTAGAGTATTTCTCATAAACTCATGAGATGGTGATATGGCGTATATTAGACCAACTGCATTGGAGATGCCCTTAGCGATATAAATAAAAGACGGGAAAAAAAAAAGGTATCATTAGGACATAGTTGGAGACAGTGGCGTCAGCTGCGTTGGGTATTAGGTTGTTCGAGTTTGGTTAATCGGTTTTTAATGGAAAAGCATCACCTTAACCCTAGGAAGAATTTGGGTTGTTCAGGTTCAAGTTATTCAGTGTAGGTTATTGGGGCATATCGAGAAATGAACAAAAACAATGACAACAAAAGTAATGTAGTCAATACAAGTTGTGACCTCTGTACCACCAATAGAAAATAATGTAGTCAATCCAAGTTGTGATCTCTGTTTTATTGAAAGAGAACACAGGTTAAGGCATGCCTTTTGAATATGCAATTTTGTACATGTAACCCCAAACACCCCCCAAATATGAAAGTACTCCATCTAACAAAATGAAAGAAAATAGTATACTTAAGAACTGTATTATCAATTTACAATGTCGTTAGAAACTGTAAAACCCCGATTAAATGACTTACGGCTTTGGAATCTATTTTTTTCTTCTGTTATTTGCTATGTACAACAACCTCCTACCAATAACAGCAGTTTTTAGCAGTGTGAACTTCTTGACATCCCCAGCATAGAGTAAAGCAAAAGACCAACAACAAAAAATGAGGATAAATTGGCAATTTTGCATCCATATTACCGGCAACGGGCCATTGCATGTATACACATTTAATCATCACCTTCTAGGCTTAGGGTTTGCTGCATCTGTGTCATGGCTATTTTAAAATTTACATTAACAGCATCTATCTTCATCGGTATGCTGCTCTAAGTTTGTGCAAAAACTTCAAAGTTTCACTGTAAGAAGGATCGGTTCGGCTTATAGGTTTGCACGAATTTACATGATCAGTTGATTCCAGCACCTGTCAAAAGTCAGAAATCAGCAGGAGCATTTACAGGTAATTTTCTTCTAAGTACACCGTTCCAAGTCAGCATATATTAGAACCCCTTACAATTGAATCAAATTTACAACTTATAAGTATGATGCCAAACTGTAATTGTGGTAAACACTGTAATTGTGGTAAACACTGTTACTTGTTGGCAAAATTCGAACTACAAAATTTTCTATAAATTTAGTTTGTTGATATAGGGCGAGTAAAAAAAAGGAAATCTTTCAACTCTTATGTAGTTATGTTCATATTTGAAAACTTACAACAAGTTCACCATATCCAGGATATGCTGA
The DNA here is from genome assembly GCA_021014915.2 of Artemisia tridentata subsp. tridentata. Classification (NCBI taxonomy): domain Eukaryota; kingdom Viridiplantae; phylum Streptophyta; class Magnoliopsida; order Asterales; family Asteraceae; genus Artemisia; species Artemisia tridentata. The sequence continues at coordinate 269,939,059 of CP139502.1, forward strand.
TTCAATTGGAACTATTTCCATTCGAAAAGCCCATCCTCCATATCCTTCAACTATTGGAGTTACTTTAGTCTGCAACACATTTATTGCCAATTAGATTCTTAAACACACTTGAATAGAAAGAGACTAAATTAATGGTACTACCTCGCAAAAACTGAGAACGTCAAGAGATCCTTTTTTATGTAGGTCATGAAGAAAATCATTAAGCTCCACTAATCTTGTAGACCCACTTCTCAATTCTCCTATCTGCCAAAATAGATTGCATAATTCTTTAAATAAAGAGCTGATATGGTCGCAGTAGCAAGAAAATCTAATACAACTTTTTCTTAATTGGTCTCCAGTTCTTTAATAATATTTATGGGGAAAAGAATTAACCCTACAATTGGTGGAGAACGAATAAAACAAAGGAGCTTACAGAGGGTGCAGGGCGAAACACATAACCCATTCGCCAGGGCATATCTGCAAGTTTGCTACCAAAATGTGGGCAACTGTAGAACACCTAGAACCACGACGACATACACTAGTAAACATTGAACGAAAGTACGGGGCGGATGAAATTTGCCAATAATAACTTTTTATCCATTCTTAGTTTTCTAGATAAAAATATAGGTCAAGCATGATTACAAAATAATATTATTATAAATAAAGTTTAGACAACCAGCTTTTAATTTGACCCATTAGAGATAAAACAAAACTCAAATCGACCCAGTCATATCATATGTAAATGGGTTTAAATACGTATATCTAATTGAATGAAACATCAACAATTTCTCTTCATTTAAACATACCACACCAACAGTGTTTTTAACAAGATTGCCTCTGTTTTCTGCGCTTGCCTGATGCAGCATCTGTTTCACAACCAAACCCCCCATGCTGCAATACATAAATCCTTTCAGTTTAAGAACGCACAATAACAAGGTACATGGAAGGAGAAAAAAGTAATAAAGTTATGCTCTGTTTTCCCTTCAATTTTGTTCTTTTTAAGTGTTCTGGTAGGCTGAGGGGCTGTCTTTACCTAATAAAAAACCTCAAGTCTCGTATAAAGAACTTTACAAGATCGAAATATTAGCAGTTATTGTACGCTCTCCTATCAGCATGTGCATAAAGTATTGGATTAATTACTTTTCGGATCTTGGGTGTCAAATAGGCTGATGACATACTGCTAACAGATCTTATCTTATTGTAACTTCACTTCTTTTTTTGAATAAAGGCATTATTGTGGCTTAACTTAATTTCAACCATGATAGTTTAATTTACCAGCAGAGCCATTGAGCATGAGGTTAGAAAAGGAACATCTTTCATACAAACCTGTGAGTTACAAATACAACTGGTCGATCTCCAATGCCTGCTGCAATTAGCTTCTCCAATAACATGGAGCTAACTTCCTGCAGAATCCAGACGGCGTTTTAAATGTTAAGCACCACTACAACAATATGCCAATTAAAGAAACAGATGATTGCTAAAACACATCCACACGCTAATATTCCTAGTAACCGGAAAGAACATCTAAAACTCAAATACTGAACAATCTTTTAAAAGGCACAATTTATTATTATATATGCACATATAGAACTATAAAGAATGCAACTAATAAAATTATTTTTAAGAAAAATGGATCATTTATCCAATGCAAGTGGAAGATCACATACCTGGAGAGGTAAACTTGATCCAGACCACTGTGTAAGATTAGTCTGCAAATAATAATATTATTAGAAAGTCAGTTACGATCATATTGGACACAAGAAGTATAATCATATTGGACACAAGAAGTATAACACATTTTTAACCCACATTTATGATCACAAACCTTGTACTTAAGACTAAATAAACGAGTATGAGGGAAATCGCCTGAAAGCCATTCTCCCGGCCAAAAAGTTCCTTGTTTTCCTGCCTCCTCATCAATCTTTTCCACAAGACCAGATTTAGATGATGACTTGCACTCAGATAATCGCCATGTCTTAAAGGGTCCACCACGCAAGCCATGAACAAAGATAACATCAAGTGAAGGATCACTAGAGTGACTCTCTGGTACATCGTTAGATTCAGGGATGACATCATCACTAGGATCAGTTTGGTTTTCATTTTTTGTTGATGCATGCTTTCCTTTACCAGGAATTTCCCAGTGAGGCATTGCAGGGTTTATTAAAAAGATCATTTCAGTAAAACGAGCACATTTATGATCTTTATTTGTGCCATCAGGCTGGTCATCATCATTGCAAAATGCATTTAGCAATGTTGCTCTAGCATAGCTTTGAGTTTTGAGGTCGTTGTTTCCTGGGATCTTTCCACTTGCACAATCTTCAAGCCAATTACACAATGCTTCATCATCCCGTATCAACTTTTTTACTTTTGGATATACAGAGAGCAAGGTCAACAATCGAGCGGCGTGTCTGCGAACGTGAGCTGCAGGTGGCACGCGGACACTAGACGGGTCACGAGCATCAGGAGCAGAGGACTCACCACGAACAATTACAGTATTATCCCTGGTTTCCATGTCTCTTGATGCATCATATGCTTCGATAGCTGCTAATTTCTCATAATCGTCTTTTAGTAAAAAGCGACGCAACAACGAAATTACACCATAATCAACTATTTTGTTTTGACAAATTGAGTCATCACTGCAAATCTCTGCCATAGCTTTGATCCCCTTCAGAGTTGCCAGTGCAGAATCCACAGCATTTATTTTAGGCATGGTGTCTTTTTTCAGATTTTTGTAAGGTCCAATAAGGGGTTCAAGGGAGAGAAAATCAGCCAAAGAAGACAAATCACCATTAACAGAATCTGTTCCCAGCTGATTTACAGCCAGATTAACCACGGCAATACCCAACTGGTTGACACTTTGTGTGCCAGAAACTACATTTGACTGATCCATTTGAGTCTGCAAGAATTAATATATTTATCACTTATCATAGAAAGGAGTCAATACGACACATAACTAGAGGTGACTATTTCACCCGTATATTATGGAAGTGGGTCAATTTGGGTTGTATTTGATTGATACAGGCTCAGATACTAAAAATATTTAAAAAGTGAAATGTTGTAATGGGTCAAAAGCCGCTAAACATGTATTAAAATATTTACAGCATCCTAAGTTGATTTATTTGTGAACAACTATATTATAAATCTATATAAACAGTATTGTAATCATGTTTAATACAATACTATTTAGAAATTTTAAAAACAATGGACCAAAAATTTGTCTGCAGCTTGGTCCAACCTGTTTAAACGACAAATAGAAATCACTTGTTCCGGCCAAAATCTATTTTGTACTTGTTTGAGTTTGACCATATAGACTAACAACATATGAAATGAACAACAAAGTTACGAACCTTCACTTTATCCCTAGGCTGAGCACTCTCTTTAAGCGATATCTTTCTGGATTTCAGAATGTCAGAAAGCATGATAGCTAACCACCCTTGAGAAATTGGTACAGAAGATGGCCCATAATCATCACAAATACGAGAAAGAATTTTTATAGCAGAAGACCTGATAGCATCAGATGAAGTCTCCCTGAACACCCACGGAAGCAGAATGGAAGACCACTTTTGTCCCTCCTCAAGGGACATATGCAAATCCCCTGAACAAAGTGATTCTAGACCTTTCGCCAGTGCTTCTTGAACAGACTTGTGATCCATTGTCCGTTTAGCAGTTTCCCTTAGTAAATGAAGACCTTTTTCTATAACAGCCTTTCGAGCCAGGGGACTCCTCTCGATAGATAGTAAAAATGCAGATAAAGCGACACGAGTCAACGAGATGTCATCCATTTTGCTTGCTTGTGAAACAGTCTTAAGAAGGGTAGAACTCCAACTGCAGATAAAATCATTTGTAGGAACAGTTTGATCTTCTAACAATAACCGAGCAACTAAACTCCCGTGCCATTTTACAGATCTCTCAGGGGCCACCAAAGCTGACATGATAGCATGACCATCTCGATCAAGTTCTTGGATATGAGATCTGTTCACATCTGATGCCATTGCCCAATTTGCTAAAGCCCATGCAGCGAAAGGAACAGCAACATGTTGGGAATGCAAATCATCCCACAATCCAGGGACAGCTGGAGATTTATTATCTAATTTATTAAATGGAAGAATTCTAGGGGTAGCCTTATAAGATTCCTCCAACTCCATTGACCCGTTACTTCTAGAGAAACCCACAACTGTAGTACCTCCAAGAACCTTAATTCCAATTCCCTTCAAACCAGTTCCACCATCATCATCGTCCTGATTATCGGGTGGCTCATCCATGTGCATGCCACCTTCTTCAACAACCTGAAGTGCAGCAGCAATATCCCGCATTGCAGCTGTACCGGAGAGCATGGGTTTAAGCTTGATCGTGTCAACATTGTCACAATTGGAAGTGACGATATCCATTATTGCTGCAACTAGCATGCTTCTACCTTTTGAAGGATCAGCAATATCAAAAGAGCTGCGCCTTGGTTGCTGCTTTCACGAAAATGCTATATCAATACGACAAAAAAATTATTTTGGATAACTTATACATAGAATGAATTTCGAAAAATCTTAACTTTCGAGACAAGCTGCAATTAACGTATTTAGATAAGTAGTTTTTGTAGGGTGCGCAAGTAGAGAACATACTAGGATAACTTATACAGAGAATGAATTTCGAAAAAGAAAAGCTGCAATTAACGTATTTATTAAAGAAGCATTTTGATTTTATCGTAAACCTAAAGAAACGGAAGCCTTAAAACAACAACAATACCCAATCCCGCGGGAGAAAGCCTTTGGACATGAATATAGTAAAATAATATATATTCATGAGTCAAACTCTTTAAAATAAATGAACAGGACATACCCCACCTGCATCCAAACCAAATTAACCAAATTGAATGCATCCAATTCATCGAAGTTGGGTCCTAAGTCTTTTTTTATTTTAATATTGGGTGGCCACCCTGTATGCATTTAGTCTCAATTATGCCCAATTTGCATACAGTTCATGTAAGACACTCTAACTGAAAGTGCTTCACAGAATACAAGTAAATTTTGGGGCACAAAAATTTAAGCCTAAATTGATTGTAGATCTCAGAGAAATCAAAAGTAAAAATAAAACCGTACGAGGCAACAATGCATCTTCATTGATATAGCAACCATTGTCTTGATTTAGAATCATCATTAATTATTCAAAGCTACAAAATCAAGACTACACTTTTGCATACTCCATTCCTATTCGGTAGCGAATAATAAACCCTTCCTAAATCATAATTCAAAGGCTTGGCAAGGATGCCGGCCAATCAGTCTCAAGCCTGCTATATCTACTGTTCTATAAACTACGCCTCCTATAAACTTAAAAGATGTTTCGATGTGTTTGCTTCATTCATGTGTGACCGAGTCTGTTGATTGCAATAATATTGTGAAAAAAAATCTAGGCCCCAAAGTTGAGCACATTATCAGTTATCACCCAGACTTTTTTAGTGTTATGTAGTGAAGAAAGATTCATTAATACTTAATAGCAGTAAGTCGCCAAAATGATTTTGCTCTGGCTGTGCACACCAGCAAACAAAGGTTCCAATTTAAAGTAATATGAGGTAGTATTTCCAAGGATGTCAAAGATCATGTAAAACGAATGAATTAGCATATTGCACTGATGCCCAGATAACCAACTGTATAAATATGCGAGCATAAACTTGTTAAAGTGTAGGATGACAATGACTACTCCAGACAATCAATATTTAGGAGGACATTAGTAGGTTCTTGGTATACTTTGTACGCCATTAGTAAAGCTTAGCGAGTTACCGTCACACATTTTCTAGAATCTCCTTAAACATTCCAGGCCTAATATGTGTTACCTACTAGGATCTTCCACAGTACTAAGATTTTAAACAATATGACCCTAAAAGACTAAAATATCCCAACCAACCTATAAAATAGTACTTTATATCATACTCCAACAAACAAAAAGACATTCCAGTAACTACCAATACCAACGCACCATCTACGCATAAACAACAATTCACCAAGGATAGCTACTTATCTAGCAAACTAGCGCTCATTCAACATTAATATAAGCTACATTTCCGACACATTATTGCTAAAGAGCAACAATCACCAAATTATACCTTTTTGGATTGACTCGGTTGAGCAAAGTAAATAAACCTCAACAAATTAGGAACAGCATTCGGCCGTCCAAGCACCATCCCACACACATTCTCATCCGCAATCAAATACGCCAACGCCCTCGCCGCCTCACCTCCCCCTCCTCCATTCATTCCCACACTCTCCAACAACCAATCCACAACAACACCCCCACCCGCTCCTACAATCGCAGCCCTCCTATTCTCATTCGCCGCAACTATATCCGCTAATAAAGCCGCTACTCTAACCTCAAACCCTAACCTAACTTCATAGTTTCTCAATACCGAACTTAACGACTTCCATAACACCGCTGCCGCTACTCCTGTTTGTTTCATCGTGTGCAGTACTCTCCGAACTGACTCCTTTGACCGGTCAACGGCCTCGTAAACCAAACTTTTATCATTTGACCGGTCAACATTCTCATCATTGATGACGTCGTCGTTTTGTAAGATGACGTAAGCGGAATAAGCGGTTAGGATACCGGCAGCGGAGATTGCGGTGGCGGTTAGGGCGTATTTATAGGAGCGATTGAATGGAGAGAGAGAAGAAGGTTTGAGACGGTGGAGCACCGGAAGTGATGACGGCGGTGGAACTGGATGCTGTGAATCGGATGATTTTGATGAGTTGGAGGTGAATTGGCGGGAAAAGTAGGGTAAGTGACGGTGGTTACGGTGGCGGTTGATGGTGGTGATACGACGGAGCATTATAGTGTGAGGGGAAAAAAAAGGTGGGTTTAGGGAGAGAAATGTGGTGGCATGGGTGATGTTACTTGTAGTATTGTAGGGAGTCGCTTTTTGTTCAAGGCACAAATAGGATTACTTATCAAAATTGTTTACTATGATTATATAGTTTTTTCTAACAAAATGATGTACAAGAAGTAAACTTTACTCTTAAAAAATTTTATAGCTTTTGGCTTGTGTTTTTCTTTCAGATGTTTTATGTTCCATTTTGTCAAGCGGTGTTTGAAATTAAAAAATAAAAATAAAAAATCTAAAGTCTCTAATATGGGAAAGACCCCCTATGTGCAAACCCCGCCTACTTTGTACTTAATATTTTTTTTTTGTTCCATGCCTAGTCTTTTTTAGGGCTTTTAGTTTGTCCTTCTCTTTGTGTTCCATTATTTTTTTTATTTTTTATTTTTTTTATAAGGTTTTTAGGAAGGAATATCAAATATATTTTATAAGTTTTTTTCAACAAGTGGTTTCAGATCCGCTTATAAATTTTTGGTGGAATATATATATATATATATATATATATATATATATATATATATATATATATATATATATATATATATATATATATATATATATTGTCTTTTAACTTTTTTACCTATGTCACGGGAGTGTTTTGGTGGTGAAACACATTTTTTTTTTCACGAGTTTCACTATTGAAGATTTTTGTTTAAGTTTATAAGCAAACTGCTAGCATTAGCTGATCATACTTGCATTCACAAAAAAAAATAATAATGAAAAAAAATAACAAGTTAACTTTGCAGGAAAATCAAAAGTTTATAGAAGATCAAAAAAAAAAAAACAAGTTAGTGCTAGCAGGAAGGAACAAGTGCGGAATTACGGGTTTATAAAAGTTTACGATGAATACATCACCGTTTTACACGAACGAGGTATAATTTTACGTTATTACATATATATTACTTTCAAAAAACGTTTATAAAAAAATGATAAATCGAGATTTTTAATAGGCTCAGATTATTATTTTTAATCATATGGCTGCAAATTTGAAGGCTGCAAAGTGTTTGCCGTCCATTCGGTTATGACATGCCAATCGACAAGGTTTTTTTTTTTTTTTTTTTTTTTTTTTTTTTTTTTTTTTTTTTTAAATCATCATCAGCGTATCTCGGTTTTTTTTTTAACAGAAATCAACTGCTTATTATGAAATAAGCAGTTTCAAGAAACCATTTCAAAAAACCAAGTTTTTTTTATCAACAGCAACCAAATGTAGTTTCAGATCTACTTAAACTGCTTCTCATAATAAGCAGTTTCATAAAAGGGCTAAAACTGCTTATCATAAACCAGTTTCATACCAACTGCTTTTTTAAGCAGTTTCATACCAACTCCTTTTTTAAGCAGTTTCAAAACTTAGATTCACCATCACTGTTGGGTTTAAAAGAAGCTGCTGCTACTTTGAAGATAATGCTGCTTTGTATGTTATGCTGCTACTTATGGTTTGATTATGCTGCTGATGATACTCAAGAAAAATACACTAAGTATGATTCTGCTGCTAGGCTGAATCATCCTACTGCTAGTGTATACATTCTGCTGCTAGAAGAAAACTGATGGATGGTGAAATAAGCTAAGTGTCATTCTACTGCTAGCCTAAGAAGATACTGCTGCTAGAGTAATGATTCTGCTGCTTATTAGATATGTATAGTTTGTTAGATAATTATGGTAAAGATACGAATAGATATTATTCTTGTATAGAAAGTTTTGTAACCGACTAGGACTCCTTAAGTCTATAAAAGGAGGATCTAGGGTTAGGGTTTAGAGTTGCTAGTACACAGATTGTTAGCATACGTATTGTATTCACTTCAAGGTTCATTGTAACCCTGTTACTTTTGAGTAACCGTATTTAATATATTGAGGTGATAGTTGAGAGAATTATTGTGTGTTTGATTGTTAATTCTTCTTAAGATTAATTATTAAATTCCGCATAGTGATTAATAGCTTGTTCAAGAATAGTCTCTATACCTATTGTCTTAGCTCCACATCTAGGATAATTAACAAGATCGATTATGCTCAACTGGGATCAACAAGTGGTATCAGAGCTTGTGATCTAGAGACTGCTATCAAGAAGAATTTTGTATAATCAGATCTGTTCATCATCTTCATAAGCAATGGATTCCGATACTACCCATATGGTGACTGCTTCAAAGGTACCAATGTCGAAGGCTGGTGAGTATGAACTCTGGAAGATGAGGATTGAGCAATGCATGAAGATGCTTGATTTCTCAATGTGGGAAGTCATTCAAAATGGAGACACTCTTCCTGCCAAGACTGCTGATGGGAAAGATGTACATATTAAAACTAATGAGAAGAAGGCACAAAGGAAACTGGAAATCAAAACTCACAATATGTTGTTGATGGGTATTCCCAATGAATACCAATTGAGTTTTGGTAACACTTAGTCTGCTAAAGAATTGATGGATGTTGTTGAACTCAGATTTGGTGGGAATGAGGCCACCAAAAAGTCTAGGAAGAATCTGCTCAAGCATCAATTTGAAACATTTATTACTTCAAGTTCAGAAAACATTGATGCTACCTATGATAGACTTCAGAGGTTGGTGAGTCAATTACAACTTATGAAGGTCTCAATTCTTCAAGAAGACATCAATCTCAAATTTTTAAGGAGCTTACCATCTGAATGGAATACTCATACAGTGGTCTGGAGGAACAAGGCAGACTTTGAAACAATGACTTTGGATGATTTGTACAACAACTTAAAGGTATATGAATCTGAAGTCAAAGGTGCATCCAGCTCATCTTCTAGTTCAAGCAACCTTGCTTTTATGTCTTCTAACAACAAGGGATCTGGAAGCTCTAATGACAACCATTCTGCTGCTGCTCATGTTGTTTCTGCTGTTGGGGCACCTGTTTCTGCTGCTAGTTCAAATACTGATAACATTAGTGATGCAGTTATATGTGCATTTTTGGCTGATCTCACTACAAGCACAACTGTTACTGATCAGGATCTAGAGCAGATAGACCCTGATGATCTAGAAGAGATTGACTTGAAGTGGCAGAGGGTCATGCTTACTATGAGGGCAAGAAGATTTCTTAAGAAAACTGGAAGAGCACTCAAGTACAGACAAACCAATGTAGGGTTTGATAAGTCAAAAAAAATTAAGTGCTATAATTGTCAGAGAAAGGGACACTTTGCTAGGGAGTGTAGAGCACCAAAGAAGAACAAAGAGCCTGCAAGGATAGTTCCCATTGAAGAAACCAAGACTACTGCTGCTCTGGTTTCATGTGATGGCTTAGGTGACTATGACTGGAGTGATCAAGCAGAGGATGGACCAAATGTTGCTTTCATGGCTGAAGAAGAAAAGAAGGGACACAATTTTGCTCTAATGGCCTATGCTTCTTCATCCTCTGGTTCAGACTCTGAGGTATCCAATGAGTCAACTTGTTCTTTTAAATCATGCCTAGATACTATTGAGGAATTAAAATCTAGGAATGAAAGTTTAAGAATGGAAGTAGATAAGTTAAAACTTGACAATTTAGGTTATGAATATGGCCTAAAATCAGTAAAAGCAAAACTTGACTTTCTTAAACAAAATGAAGTAGAGTATGTTGATAAGATTAATGGTCTAGAAGTTGAAATTATTAAGAAAAATGTTGAAATTAGTGTTCTTAATAAAAGAGTAGAAGAAGCTGAGAAGGTTAGAGATGTAGCCTTATCTGCAAAAGAAAAACATGTCATTTTGGTTGAAAAACAACAGCTAGCAACTGACCTTATCAACAAGTCTATTGGAAGTCAAATACTTAGAAGAGGGAGTGGTTTAGGATTTGCTGAAGTACCACCCCCAGTCAAAAGTGCTTTTGCACCTCCCAAAAAGGAATTGTCATTCTTAACTGAGGTAGAAGCAAAACCTGTAGGTGAGTCAAGTAATGAAAAACCTGATAGAACAAATGCACCTAAGGTAGAAAAGAAGTCTGATACCTTGATCATTGAAGATTGGGTGTCAGATAGTGAGGATGATGAGACTAATTCAACACCCAAAACTGAGAAGAGAGAAATTTTTAGGACTGTTGAACCAAAAGTCACACAGGTTAACACAGCTGAATCTAAAGCTAAAAATGTTGAATTTGTAAAACCTGTGCTAGGAAGTAGAATCTCTAGGAAAGTGGCTGAGTATGATGATAAACCTAGAGATTATCCTAGAAAGACTAGTGACTTGCCTAGAGGAAACCAGAGAAACTTGCACCAACTGATCTCACACAAGTTAGGTAGTGACTTTGAACTGGTTAAGAAGGCATGTCACAGCTGTGGTAGTTTTGAGCACTTGCAAGAAGATTGTTATTACTCAATACCTGTTAGAACTAGTGCTCAATAACCTGTTTGGAACCAACATACAAGGGTGTTGATATAAATAATGCCTAAAAACATTATTAATACTTCTTGATATCTCTATGTTTTGATAATCACAAAATGTAAACTCATTAAACATAAACTTATTAAATAAACAAGTATTTAGTTGTAAATATTCATTTCTACAACTTAATCACTTAAGGTATAAATAAACAAATGCCTAATGCATTATATGATCAAAGGAACATTTTCTTAATCACTTGATTTTTTATAAAATGACACAAACATTTTATATCTTTTAGAAAATCATTTTTGGTATTAAATAAAAATGGTTAATCCAGCTATCAGATTTTTAAGGAGACCGCCCCGCTCCTCCAGCTGTCAGATTTTGCCTATAAATACTGGTTCATCCCTGGACTTTTTCCTCACCTTTTGCACCCCCAAACCTTCTGTTCTAAATCTCTTCTTATCCTTCCAAATCCTTTCTAAATCCTTTGATCATATATTCTTAAGCATTGGTTTCCAAGTGATCCAAGCTTCTACCATTCAAGTGCAAAAGAAGAATACTCCTTCAACAACTAGAGAAGAAGTATTGCAACTTAGTATCATCTTGCTACCTAAGTTGTTTGTATAATCATTCATTCATTTTTGTATAAGTTGTTGATGCGCGTGCGTGTCGTTGCGGTTTAGCAGTATTAATGCCTAATCAAGTTTTAAATTTATATTTAGCCGACTTATCAATAACACACACACTTAACGAGCAGTGTACCCGGTCAGTATGAATATAATGGTAAGTAGAGTGTCGATCACTAAGAGTGGAACGTATTATCTAGTTATTCTAATCAGTATTTTAATATATTAAGTTCGCTATACAATCTAATCTAACGCAAGGGGGTTCAGCCTGAGAGACTGGCACGATTTGGTTGCAATTAAATAATAAACTAAACCAACAGGCACGAATCAGCAAGTAGCACACACGTACACAGATAAATACTCGAGACAATAAGAGGGCTGTCCTTATGATAAGTAGTTTGTCACTTGTTTTATTGCTAGTGTTATATGAAGTGTATAGTTCGATGCAACGCACCGAGATTAAGTCCTTTCACGTTGGTTCTAATCTTATCGGCGAGTAAACCCTTAATGATTACTTATGACTATCCCGTTTATCTTTCTCCTACTTTTCTACAGACCATAGAATACATAGGCATCTAATAAACAGGCGAGGGCAGAGGCATGGCGACCCGATCAACGCTCAGCTAGCCACAGAGGTTATCAATGCACTAATAAAAGTCACCAAAGACACTAACATATAAACTTTAATTGATGAGAAAGCAGTTTTAAGGGAGTGCAACCTTTCCGTTGTCACATTACACAAGCCACCAATCTTGATGAATTAAAGTTTACTAACACAATAAAACAAAACTACTTAATGAATTAAACACATGCAGCACCTTCTTACAGCTCTTGTATCTTTGATTTGGGTGTGTCTTATGCTGCTGCCTTGACTGAATTCGTCCTTTGTTTCTGGTCTTCGGTCTCATATATAATATATGTCTCTTCGAATTCGTCTGGTCTTGGGGTATTTATAGTTTCTGTCTGAGGGTAAGATGCGGCGCATCTAGTAAGTAGATGCGGCGCATGTACTTAACTTCGCGTGGGGTCCAAGATTATAATATTCAGGAATATTCGTACACCGCCAGAAGATGCGGCGTATCTTCATCTTTGGATGCAGCGCATGTCCTCTTGTATCTTGGATCGTATCTGGTGAAATATTGATAGTGATGCGGCGCATGTAACGAGTGAGATGCGGCGCATCTGGAGCAGAACAAGTTGGTTATTCTTCGTTGACCAAAGTTTCATATGCGGCGCATGGGATAAATCCATGCGGCGCATTCTTCAAAGTCAGGCAGTGGTCTTCATTCTCTTCATTCCAACAACCAATTCCAATCTTGATTATTTTACTCCGTTTTTAGTCCATAATCGCTAAGTTTCACCAAATGCTTGTTTTTACCTGAGAATTACAAAAGTAAACGATTAAGTATCAATCCTCATACATAATATAGTAAAACAAGTCAAATTAATAGGATAAATGATAGTAATAAAATGTACTTATTTGAGTTCATCAAATATCCCCCCACTTGAACTTTACTTGTCCCCAAGTAAACCTTAGAATCAATCTTATGAAAATGTATCCTAAAAATGTTAGGATTTATTTTTATATTTAAGCATGTATTCGTCTTTTGTCATAATCACACAACTAAACACTTAACGAATTAGAAGTAGAATAAAATATTTTGATAAAAGCAAATCTAATCGTTTAACTGTCCAGTCGCGACGAATATTCTATCATAAGCTTGGCAAGTATACACATCTCCCCCACTAAAGCCAAGGAATAACAAGTCTAAAGCGGTAAAAAGGGTTTTTAGGCTTAAGGGTTAATTATTCTTAATCTCTATCGATCTCAAATTCCAGAAAAGGCGACAAAATCACAAATACATGATCGAATCCGTGAACACGATACTTGCAATTGCTCAAATCCTTAACTCGAATAGGCTAAAGATAGGTCCAATCTTCACCAATAATAATATATAAAAAAGGGCGACAAAATCATAAATACATAGCCGAATCCACAACTACGATACTTAAGATTGCTCAAATCCCTAATCTCAATAAATCAAAGGTTTGGTTGGATAAAGAATAATAGGGTATGGATAATATTTGGGATATAAATTGGTGTAAAATAAAAAATAAACAAAACAAATAAATTAAAATCCTAAGTGTGGTTAATCACTATCCCAACCATCCCATGAATAAGACTCATATCATTGAATAACTCACGCTTTAACACTTGAAACACATGCTTTAGGTAGACACGAATTATACTCAACAAGATCTTAATCAAAGAATAAACCTTAGTTGACGTTCCCATAACTGCCAACTTCCATTCAATCCATAGATATAGTACAACAAATAGTGGTGATATCGACCACTTACATAACTTTACATCGTTGGTTTAATCAAACATCCAACTTTCTTTTTTCCTTTTTCTTTTCTCATTTTTTCGATTTTTTTTTTTTTTTTTTTTTTTTTTTTTTTTTTTTTAAACATAAACATAGATGTGTAAAATTTCACCACATCACCAAAACAATAATTCTGGATAATTTTTCCATACTTTTCATAACTTCAGAAATAACGGTAATAGTGAAAGTAGTAAACACACGAAAAATAAACTCAAAGATATACAATATTTACTTTCACTCCAATTGCATTGTGCAATTTCCCGACCTAACCATAGGTAATGAATTACGCACGCGAACACAGGTAATGTAAGGAAACACACTTTGCCTATAGCAATTAACCAACCACGGACTTTAATCTACAGGGTAGGCTAAGGTGTAAGGTGTAACGAAATATTTTAACAAAGGTGTAAGAAACGAAAGGAATGGCTCTGAGTGTTTTTCTAGGGGTATCTTACTCTAAAAGTGAGAGTAACAAAAGGGTTTATACGGGGGTTAACTAACCAGTGTAGTTAGCTAATAACACATAACATATAAGGCTATTTGGGTGTAATCCTAGAAATTTACCAATTTAGACAAGTCATTCCAATTATATAAATAATACTTATTATGGTGGTCTCGAATAGTATACAAGCCAAGTTCTAAAGTTTACAAGTCACCGGCACACTCATAGATTTGTGAATTTTGAAAAATCACAATTTTTGAAAATAACGTCATGTGTGTAGCTATGCAACTTAGACTTTAAACAAAAACATGCTAAAAAATTTTAAGTTTTGATATATTAAGCACATTTTAAGCATATTTTGAAAAGTTTAGGACAAGTAAGTGTTAAGTGTTCTAATTCTCCAATCCCCTCACTTAAGTTAAACAATGTCCTCGTTGTTTGTATAAAAGGTTAAAAACTGGAAAATAAAAGAATTAGAACAGAAAAACTCCCCTGAGATTTGCTCGGTATGATCCTCCATTAGTAGTAGAGCAAAAATCATCTTTCTTGTGGATTAGAACGTTTAAGCTTCATATAAGATGTATCCACAGGAAATGCAGGAATTTATAATACCACCAACACTTTAAAACACACCTAAGATAAGAAAGGTTCAACTTGCATAATCATTAGTAGTTAGGTAAAAATAAAACATAAAAATTAAAAATGAAAATCATCAGGTCAGTCGATGCGCCGTATCTTATGGAAGAAGATACGCCGTATCGAGCCTGGAATAAATACGGATCAGAATAAAAGATGCGCCGCATCCTTAACCAGGGATGCGCCGCATTAAAATAAACTAATAAAAAGTTTTAAATTCGGAAATAAAAAATGCAGAAAAATAAAATAAGATATGACCATTGCAGGAGATGCGTCGCATCTCATGATGGAGATGCACCGTATCCTCGGCGGCCTGACTGACTCGACACATAAACAGAAAATTAAAAGATAAATCCGGGTTGTCTCCCGGTAAGCACTTGTCTTTATTCCAGAGTCTTCAAGTTAGACTCACGTTCAGCTCTTCATTTCAATACGTCGGGCTCAAACTCCACCACCTCGTTCTCATTATCTTCAATTTTATTATCAAAGTATTTCTTCACACGTTGCCCGTTTACTTTGAATATATAACCATTTTTATCGCATATTTCAATAGTTCCATATGGATACACTTTCTTGACAACGAACGGACCCGTCCATCTTGATTTAAGTTTACCAGGATACATCTTTAATCTGGAATTAAATAGTAGCACTTTCTCTCCAATAGTAAACGTTTTATCCCCACGTAACCTCGAGTCATGCCATCTTTTAGTTCTTTCTTTGTAGATCTTAGTATTTTTGTAGGCCTCATCTCTTAGTTCATAGAGTTCATTAAGTTCCATGAAACGGTTCTTCGTTGCAGCTTCCATATCCATATTACAATTCATCATAGCCCAATATGCACTTTGTTCAATTTCGACCGGTAGGTGGCATGCTTTTCCGTATACAAGACGAAATGGAGTGCATCCCGTTGGTGTCTTATAGGCTGTACAGAATGCCCATAAAGCATCATTTAACTTGTCAGACCACCCTTTTGGATTATATCCAGTCGTTTTCTCAAGAATTCTCTTAATAGCCCTATTGGTTACTTCAGTTTGCCCATTGGACTGAGGATGGTATGCGGTGGAAACCCTATGATATACTCCATATTTTTGCAAGGCTCTTCCCAGATGATGATTACAAAAGTGTGTCCCCCTATCACTAATCAATGCTTTAGGAATTCCAAATCTAGAGAACAAACTTTGTAAAAATTTAAGTACTACCTTGCTGTCGTTTGTTGGCAATGCTTGCGCTTCGACCCATTTTGATTCGTAATCAAAAGCAACCAAAATATATTTATTACCTCTAGATTCAGGAAACGGTCCCATGAAGTCCAATCCCCATATGTCGAAAACTTCACACACATGGATATAATTTTGTGGCATTTCGTTTCTTGATGTTATATTCCCGGATCGTTGACACGCATCACATCCTTTTATATAATCTTTTGCATCATCCAACATAGTGGGCCAATAAAATCCCGCATCAAGGATCTTTCTTCTTGTGACTACTGCACCGTGATGTCCCCCCGTTGGCCCTGAATGGCAATGTGCCAATATCGCTGGGATGTCATCACCATCTACGCATCTTCGTAAAATATTGTCAGGACATAATTTAAAGGCATAAGGTTCATCCCAAATATACTCGCTAGCGCGAGTTAGAAACCTTCTTTTCTCATTGGATGTTAGCCCTTTTGGTATTTCATTTGCCACAATAAAGTTTATATAGTCGGCATACCATGGTCCATTATTATTGCTCTTAATTCCTACCATCATAAGGTGTTCATCAGGAAAGTCATCAGCTATTTCCCTTTCGTCAAGCACCTCCATATCAGGGTTTTCAAGTCTAGATAAGTGGTCAGCAGCTAGATTCTCGGCACCCTTTTTATCTTTAATTTCAATATCGAATCCTTGGAGCAATAAAACCCACCTGATAAGCCTTGGCTTGGCATCCTGTTTATTGAACAAATACTTCAAAGCAGAATGGTCAGTGTAAACCATAGTTTTTGACAATATAAGATATGATCTAAATTTATCAAATGCAAAAACTACTGCTAAAAGTTCTTTTTCCATGGTGGTGTAGTGTTCTTGGGCATTGTTCAATGTTTTGCTAGCATAATAAATTGGCTTAAATTTCTTATCTATCTTTTGGCCAAGTACAGCTCCAACAGCATAATCACTAGCATCACACATTAGTTCAAAAGGCAGATTCCAATCCGGCAAAATTATAATAGGTGCGGAAGTTAGTTTTTCTTTAAGTATATTAAATGCCTTTTTGCAATCTTCAGAAAAATCAAACTTCGCATCTTTTAGCAATAATTGGGTCATAGGCCTAGATATCATTGAAAAATCCTTTATGAACCTACGATAAAATCCAGCATGCCCTAAAAAACTTCTAACACCTTTTACATTAGTGGGGTAAGGTAGTTTAGCAATTACATCAATTTTAGCTTTATCGACTTCTATACCTTTCCCAGAAATCTTATGTCCTAACACAATTCCCTCTCTAACAATAAAGTGACATTTTTCCCAATTAAGAACAAGGTTAGTTTCTTCACACCTAGCAAGCATTTTATCAAGTTTAAATAGACAATCACTAAATGAGTTACCGAACACCGAGAAGTCGTCCATGAAGACTTCCATAAAGTCTTCTACCATATCATGGAAGATAGCCGTCATACAGCGTTGGAAAGTAGCAGGGCCGTTGCATAGTCCGAACGGCATTCTCCTATAGGCGAAGGTTCCATAAGGGCAGGTAAAAGTCGTCTTCTCTTGATCCTCAGGGGCAATTGGTATTTGGAAGAAACCTGAAAAACCATCTAAAAAACAATAATAATCATGACCTGATAGTCTTTCTAACATTTGATCAATAAATGGAAGAGGGAAGTGATCTTTTCGCGTAGCATCATTGAGTTTGCGATAGTCGATGCAAACTCTCCATCCAGTAATGGTTCTTGAAGGGATTAGCTCATTGTCGTCATTGAGTACTACCGTCATTCCTCCTTTTTTTGGTACAACGTGGATAGGACTGACCCACGAGCTGTCGGAAATTGGGTAGATAAGTCCGGAGTCAAGTAATTTCACAATCTCATTTTTCACCACATCTTGGACTTTTGGATTCAAACGCCTTTGAGGTTGGATAGTTGGTTTGAATTCATCCTCCATAAGGATTTTATGTGTACAAAATGACGGGCTAATTCCCTTAATATCAGACATACTCCACGCTAATGCTCCTTTTCGTTTATACAGTACCTGCAAAAGTGATTCCTTTTCTTTTGGCGTTAAATCAGATGCAATAATAACGGGCGAATTAGTGTTCCCATTTAGGTAGGCATACTCCAAAGTAGAAGGGAGATCCTTAAGCACAGGTTTAACATTATCAATTTCAGTAGCACTAGCGGAATAAACTTGTTCTTTAACTAAATCGCTGCTGTCATCAGATAGATGCGCCGCATCGATATTTTCGATGCGCCGCATGGCGTTAAATACAGCAGAGCCAGCAGCTAAATCATCACCAATAGTATTCTCTTCAACTTGATCTTCTATAGCAATTGTGTTTTCAAGATTTTTAAGCAGAAAAGAATCAAGTAAATTACTTTTTAACAATTTCTGAGTAAATTGATTAATCGTGTCATCAGAAACATCGATATTATAGCATTTATCGTCATCGGAATTATCTTTACTCATAGATTGTTCCATGTTAAACTCAACCTCATCTTTTCCTATGGTAAGAGTTATCTTTTTATTAAAAACATCGATTATGGCCCTAGCAGTGGCTAAAAATGGTCGTCCTAATATTATAGGAGTTCTAGAATTTTCAGGCATATCGAGGATAACAAAGTCGATAGGTAATTCAAATTTATCAACTTTTATTAATATATTTTCAGCTATTCCTAATGGGTATTGTACGGACCTATCAGCTAGTTCTAAGCACATTCTAGTAGGTTTTGGTTCACCAAGACCTAATTTATCATACATAGAAGAGGGCATAAGACTTATACTAGCTCCTAGGTCGGCTAAAGCATTTTCAATATGCAAAATTTTAATTTGACAAGGAATAGTGAAACTCCCTGGATCTTTTTCTTTAGACGGAAGTTTGTTGAGCAATGCAGCTGAGCTTCTTTTCCCCATTGTTATTGTGCAAGCCTCTTCGAGTTTAGACCTGTTTGTAAGCAAGCTCTTCAGATATTTAGCATATTTTGGCACTTGCACCAGGGCTTCCATAAATGGTATGCTTAGCTGCAGCTGCTTGAGATTCTCCAGGAATTTCTTTTGATAGGCATCTTCTTTCTCTTTTCTTACCCTATGTGGGAAAGGTAGTGTTGATCGTTTAGGTTCAACAGAAGGTTCTTCTCTAATTACTGGTTCTGGATCACTCTCTTTTGGTTGCTCTTGCTCGGGTGATAAAGATTCAGGGGAAATCTTGTTTGTACCGTCATCCTCGGGTGTCTCTCCGATTTGAAAGGTTGACTTTCCGCCTCTAGTTGTAATCCCTTTCAAGTCTTGCCTTACCAAAAGAACCCTGTTAAGCACCGTTGACAATTGGTGCACTTCAATTGCCAATCCATAAATCATGTTGTTTTCTTCCTTTAGTAACAGCTCATGACTGCCTTTGAATTCATTAATAAAGTTCCGTGCTTCATGATGTTCTTTTTCATTGGCTTTAGCTATTTGTAGTGCAAACTCTTCCATGGTAAGATTTCTTCGGGGTCTTCCGAACAAGTTGGGGAAAATATCGAACATTGTTCCTGAAAATCAAAGAGAGGTAGATTTCAAAGTAAAAGTTTCCAGGTATAAAGGTCAGAGTATTTTCCGTTCGGAGATAAGAAAAATAAAAGTTACTGATATCTGCAGACGATGCGCCGTATCCAAAAAGTTGGATACGCCGTATCTTATAATCGTTAAAATTAAATCAGACTTTTATTCAGAAAATAGATACGCCGCTTAGAAATTAGAATGCGCCGTATCAATTTTAATTATCAAAAATCGATATATATTTAAAATTAAATGCGTCGTATTAACAAAAGTTAATGCGCCGTATTTTCGTTACGTTTCAAAATATAAGATTTTTGATTCAGAAGATGCGCCGTATCGATAAAAATCGATACGCCGTATCTGTTTAATTATTCGAAAACTGTTTTTAATAAAAATAATAGATACGCCGTATCTGCTGAAGCAGATGCGTCGTATGGCGTTAACGTTTAGAAAATTTTTTTATCAAAAATAGATACGCCGTATCTTGGGGAAAAGATGCGTCGTATCGCTTTATCGCTTAGAATTTTTTTTTTATTAAAAACAGATACGCCGTATCTTGGGGAAAAGATGCGTCGTATCGAATTAATTAAACGCGTTGTATTTTATAAAAAAATTGAACGCAATATGCCGTATCTGAGAAATCAGATGCGCCGTATCGTTCGATTTAGCCCAGTACAACGATAGCAGAAAACAAAAAATATGAAAAATTAAAACAAATAGAATCACACGAAAATAAACACAAACAAAAGCAAACAAATAACACACAAAAACAGAAAATATGCAAAATAGTACAATAAATGCAAATTAATCTAATACACAACAAAATTAGCGGTTAGAAAAAAAAATTAAAAACCTAATTAAAATACTAATCAAATTAACAGATAATAACAATTCACTCCCCGGCAGCGGCGCCAAAAACTTGATGCGCGTGCGTGTCGTTGCGGTTTAGCAGTATTAATGCCTAATCAAGTTTTAAATTTATATTTAGCCGACTTATAAATAACACACACACTTAACGAGCAGTGTACCCGGTCAGTATGAATATAATGGTAAGTAGAGTGTCGATCACTAAGAGTGGAACGTATTATCTAGTTATTCTAATCAGTATTTTAATATATTAAGTTAGCTATACAATCTAATCTAACGCAAGGGGGTTCAGCCTGAGAGACTGGCACGATTTGGTTGCAATTAAATAATAAACTAAACCAACAGGCACGAATCAGCAAGTAGCACACACGTACACAGATAAATACTCGAGACAATAAGAGGGCTGTCCTTATGATAAGTAGTTTGTCACTTGTTTTATTGCTAGTGTTATATGAAGTGTATAGTTCGATGCAACGCACCGAGATTAAGTCCTTTCTCGTTGGTTCTAATCTTATCGGCGAGCAAACCCTTAATGATTACTTATGACTATCCCGTTTATCTTTCTCCTACTTTTCTACAGACCATAGAATACATAGGCATCTAATAAACAGGCGAGGGCAGAAGCATGGCGACCCGATCAACGCTCAGCTAGCCACAGAGGTTATCAATGCACTAATAAAAGTCACCAAAGACACTAACATATAAACTTTAATTGATGAGAAAGCAGTTTTAAGGGAGTGCAACCTTTCCGTTGTCACATTACACAAGCCACCAATCTTGATGAATTAAAGTTTACTAACACAATAAAACAAAACTACTTAATGAATTAAACACATGCAGCACCTTCTTACAGCTCTTGTATCTTTGATTTGGGTGTGTCTTGTGCTGCTGCCTTGACTGAATTCGTCCTTTGTTTCTGGTCTTCGGTCTCGTATATAATATATGTCTCTTCGAATTCGTCTGGTCTTGGGGTATTTATAGTTTCTGTCTGAGGGTAAGATGCGGCGCATCTAGTAAGTAGATGCGGCGCATGTACTTAACTTCGCGTGGGGTCCAAGATTATAATATTCAGGAATATTCGTACACCGCCAGAAGATGCGGCGTATCTTCATCTTTGGATGCGGCGCATGTCCTCTTGTATCTTGGATCGTATCTGGTGAAATATTGATAGTGATGCGGCGCATGTAACGAGTGAGATGCGGCGCATCTGGAGCAGAACAAGTTGGTTATTCTTCGTTGACCAAAGTTTCATATGCGGCGCATGGGATAAATCCATGCGGCGCATTCTTCAAAGTCAGGCAGTGGTCTTCATTCTCTTCATTCCAACAACCAATTCCAATCTTGATCATTTTACTCCGTTTTTAGTCCATAATCGCTAAGTTTCACCAAATGCTTGTTTTTACCTGAGAATTACAAAAGTAAACGATTAAGTATCAATCCTCATACATAATATAGTAAAATAAGTCAAATTAATAGGATAAATGATAGTAATAAAATGTACTTATTTGAGTTCATCAGTTGTGTATATTTGTTAGATAGGTGTGAGCATTATTGCTTAGGCTAGATTAGTGTGTAAGTAGTGAAGTTGTTAAGAAGTTAAGGTGTGTAAGTAGTGAAGGTGTAAAGAAGTAGAAGAGTACATAAGTAGTGCTAGGTTGTGAAGTAGTTGTGAAGCCGGTGTGAAGAAGTTGTGAAGAAGTCGTGAAGAAGTTGTGAAGAAGTCGTGAAGCCGTTGTGAATAAGTTGTGAAGAAGTTGTGTAGAAGTTGTGAGATTGGTTCTAGCTACGATTAGAACTCGACATCTAGCTTTGTGTCGTTAAACCGTTGTAAGCAAAAGTTGTGTAAAGTTTTCTCCGCCATAAGGGAGCTTGTGGATATAGTGAAGAAAACTCTCGAGTTAGGTGCTCGGGGAGTGGAGTAGGGCAAGGAAGGTGTCCTTGTAGCCGAACCACTATAAATATTTTATCTCGCGGTTAGATCTTTCCATCTCTATCTTTCTTTTCATTTCATTACTTTACTTGCATTGTTTATTTAGATTTACTTATATTTGTTCATATTGTTCAAGAGTTGAGTTCACATAAATTCGAATCTAAGTTTTTAAAAGTAAACAAAGTTTTCATAATAAAATTAAAAAGGCGTAAAACTATTCAACCCCCCCTTCTAGTTTTCCACAATTGGTATCAAGAGCCACGTCAAACAAGATTTTTAAAATATATTGTATTTTAAAACTTGAATCTATCTATGGAACCGGAAAAATATTTAGAAGGGCAATCTATGCAAAGACCACCGCTATTTGAAAGTGATGGTTTTCTTTATTGGAAAAATAGATTCGAAACTTATATGAAATCAAAAGATCTTGATCTTTGGCATGTTATTACCTATGGTGATTTTCCCCCTATTCAAAATAATCCTTTAACTAAAATAGATGAAATTGTACCTTTTGAAAAACAAAGTGATGATTTAAAAAGAAAACTTGCTAAAAATAATGAGGTAAAAATGGTTATTTATAATGCGTTACCACGTAAAGAATACGAAATGATCTTTATGTGTGAAACCGCAAAAGAAATTTGGAATTCCTTACTAATAACTCATCAAGGTAATAGTCAAGTCAAAGATAATAAAATAGATCTTCTTGTTCAACAATATGAACAATTTACGATTTCGGAAGAGGAATCAATAGATAATGCTTTTGCTAGGTTTAACACTATCATCACAAGTTTAAAAGCACTTGATGAGAATTTTTCTAGTAAGAATTTTGTTAGGAAATTTCCTAGGGCTCTTCATCCAAAATGGCGGGCTAAGGTTACGGCGATTGAAGAATCGAAGAACTTGTCAACTCTTCAACTTGACGAGTTGATCGGCAACTTGAAAGTCTACGAAGCAATAATAAAGAAAGACTCCGAGATGGTCAAAGGAAAAGGAGAGGAAAGCAAGTCAATTGCATTGAAAGCTAGGAAGAAATCTAGTGAAGAGGATAGCTCAACCTCCGAAAGTGATGACGAAGATTATGCAATGGCCGTAAGAGAGTTCAAGAAATTTCTAAAGAGACGAGGAAGATTCACAAGACAACCACGAGATGAAAGAAGATTGCTTCAAAGAAATAGGAATGATAACTACGAAAAAAGAAAGTGCTTTAGATGTGGAAGCCCAAACCATCTCATTGGCGAATGTCCAAAGCCACCGGGTTATGATTACCAAAGCGCCTTTGTTAGTAGAGCATGGAGTGATAGCGACAAAGACGAAGCCGACAAAGCAGACGACGAAAAATGTCTTATGGCAAAGACATCAAATGAGGTACTTTCCGAAACCGAATACTTTAGTGACAAAAATCAATCATTAGACGAAAAAGACCTAGATAATGAATATAATAGGTTATGCAAATTAGGTCAAAAAGTCATGGCTAAAAATAAATCACTAAAACATATTAATAATCGATTAGAAAATAAAGTACTCGAATTAAAAATTAAACTACAAGATTTAGAAAAAGGAAAAGAAGTTTTTATAGAATGTAAAACATGTCTAGAGGTCAAAAATGAAAACGAAAAACTTAAAGATGAAATTTCCAAACTTGACAACTTTAAAAATAGTAGTAACTCACTTAAGAAAATAATAAGTGGTCAAGGAACTTCGGGAGATAAAACCGGTCTAGGATTCAACTCAAATAATGTTTCAACTAGTGAAAATAAAAATGTTAAGTTTGAATGTCAATCTAGTAAACAAAAACCATTAGAGTCAAAACCTAAGTATATACTTATAAAAGATAGAAAAATACCTATTGCGAGTGATGAGGAAGTAAAAAGTTTTTATAAACCATCATTAAAAGCCAAAACCGGATTTTCTAAACCAAAATTAAGATCTAAAACTCCACCTCCAAATAGACCAAATAATCCTCATCCTCGGTTTAAAACTACTCAACCTAGAAGAAATCAAGGTAGACAAAACTTTCCTAATAATAATAATCACCCAATGTGGAATTATTCACTTCAACCAAGTTTCAACCCTTGGGGAATACTTTCACCATACATGCAAATGCAAACCATTTTTGGTTCAAACAATTTTGGACAAATGGGACAATGGGGACCAAGTGGCGAAATCGTCACTCATTGAATTATTCAGAAACTCATCTATGTTTGGCTTCCATAAGTCAATATGACACCTTGAAGCGTTTGAATAAAATCTACTGGTGACTAAAAGGTACGCTTTCCTTTTAAGTTTATTGTTATAATATATGCTTAGATTAATGACTAGTTATTTCATGCCTATTTAGCTCATAATGCCTAGTTATCTATATACACATAATAGCTTATATGAATCTACTTAGAACCTAGAATCACTTGTTCTTTTCCCTTTGGCCCTCTTAAGCTATAACGTTTATAATGGAAATCTTCTATGTCTACTATTAGAAAACTCATGGTGATGAAGTGAAATGAGTTAAGTGGATTAATCATTAACATAGAAGTAAGATTAGGTTTCTCGCGTTAGAAAACTATGGATGAAACAAGCTCTCCTAGACTATGGCATGAAGTTAGATAAGTGTGCGACAACAAAGGAACTATAGATGTTAGGTTATACCCCATTCAACACTCTCGCATCAAACATATAGAATTTCATCATCGCTTCCTTATGACCATAGGATATGTAGAAACGGGTAGCATGTGATAATACCCTTAACCAATTCCCTTGAGCATGAGATCTTTAGCAACCATTTTTTTTAAATCTAGGATTAATGGTTTTTGTTGTCAAAAATCTAGTATCTTTAAAAATATACAGAAACTTCATATTTTGGAAAAATAATTTTTTTTATGACTATTTCACTTTTCCATTAACACGTTTTACTATCTCATTTTTCTTCTTAATCTATGTCCATAATTCTGTTTCGATCAAAGTCAAAGATTGGGAATTCCTTTTCTTACCCATTCTTCATAAAACACATTTTGAAATAAAACCAAATCTATTTTATTCAAATAACTTTAACATCTACATAAAAACCCACTTTCAAACATTGTTGAATAATGCTAAAAACATTTTTTTAAAAATCATGCATGGTGATCTCATATTTGTCATCTATATTTATGTACATGACATTTATAAGTGAACTAAGTCAAATCAAGCGGACCATGGTTTGTCTATTAAGATTTTGTTTGTAACAAGTCTAGAAGTCCATGCTATCTTAAGTTCACATTTATTGCACATAGGCACACATTAGGATCCCTCAAATAGTTCATTAATCTTCCCACTTACATATAATTAAGAAAATACTTGGTGTAGTTTATTGCTTCCTAGTCCATATATATTACTTGCTTGATGAGTATGTTTACATGCTAGATGAAATTACTTGATTGCTTAATCTCTTTAATTAACATGTTTTGCATAAATATCTATTACATGCTTAATTGCCTGAAAGAGTTGGACTTGCTTGAAACTAAACCCAAAAACACAATCCTTTCTACAATTTTTTGCCAAAAACCCATTTCCAGTAATCTGGAACCAACAGATGGGTGGCCCCCTTAAATCATAAGGCGGCCCCCTTAATATTTAAGGGGACCGACCCCTTAATTAAGGGGACCGGCCATCTGATGGTCGAAGGTGTTGTTCCCTTTTCTATTTTTTTGCCCATTTCATCCTACACTTCCCAAAATTCACAAACATATCTTATTCCAATCCATCCAACAAATTATCCATTCCTTAATCCCATCAATCCTACACTATAAACACTCCCATTCCTCATAATCTTCCATCATCTCATCACGCCATCTCCCATCAAACCAAAGCCAAAAACCTCAAGGTTAGCAAGGATGACCGAAAAAAACCGTTTGGAAAAGAAAACCTAACCCCCGAAACAAGTCCATCTCAACAAATGATGTGGCTAAACAAACAACACCTCCACCCACATTTGTTCCCAACTATACTCCCAATCCTCAAGCTCATTTCAATGAACCCTTTCACAAACCTCATCATAATAACCAGCCATCCATCTTTACTCCCAAAAATACACCTTCATCTCATCCATATGATTCATATGAAGAGCATGATCAACCCCTAAACAATGATTCCAATCTCATTCACAACACCTCACATCTTATTCAACCTACCAATGCACCATCCAAAACACTCACCACTCTTGGAATATCCCCTTCTTCCATATCTCCATCCTCATCCACTCATGATTACCCAAGCTCACAAATGTCTCCACCACCAAGAGTAATCACCACCACCTCCTACCAACTCACATGTTACTTCTATGTTGTATATCCAAACATCCATCCAAAATAACAACCACACTCCACCATCATCACCTTTTTCCAAACACTTGAAGTTCATTGAAGAACTTAAAGAAGCCCATGAGCTTTATGCTCTTCTTGCCTTACACCTTGCTCAATGCAAGATTGGATCAACTCCCTTCTAGCCCTCCTTCATCACAAAATAACCTCAACCTCCACCTTCGTTCCAAACTACACATCTCAACCTTAAACCAACCTCATTGAAACCTTTCAAAA
The DNA here is from genome assembly GCA_021014915.2 of Artemisia tridentata subsp. tridentata. NCBI lineage: Eukaryota > Viridiplantae > Streptophyta > Magnoliopsida > Asterales > Asteraceae > Artemisia > Artemisia tridentata. Next base: position 269,966,387 of record CP139502.1, read on the forward strand.
CCCTCATCATATTGGTCAAACATCCAACTTTAATTCCAACTACACACCCCAATTTCATCCACTTCCACCAAATGACCAAATCCACATTCCCACGGAAAAGGAAAAGTTTCGTGAAGAGATAAACCAAATCTATGACCATAGTGATCTCCTTGCTATGCACCTTGCAACAAGGGCCAACCTCCATCCTCACCCTACTCAAATTGCTTACCTCACCCCCCACAACTTGAATCAAGTTGATAATCATGTCAACTATTGTCCTTGTTGTGTCCTTCTCCAAAAATAAATCATTGCCTTTAATAAACATTTCACTTGTACTGAGTATCTTCTTACTAGATCTCATCCAACACCTCCACTAGCACAACACTCTAACCCTCATTCAACCGATTCCGCTCCAAACTCTCCACCTCCAAAAATATACCTCTATTAATCAAACATCCTTACCCTCACTCAACCAATTCCATCCCAAACACTCTACCATCAACCATCTAAGCATAACTATATGCTTATTTTCCAAGCTTTCGTGTCGCAAGCAAATCTGAAAAGCTCTCTTTGGCAATTTAGGACCTTTTTCTTGTTATATGTTTCAAGCATACTAATGAATGTCTTGCTATGTATTCTTAATATTTGTTTGTCATGATTGTTGTTTGCCATGATTGTTATTTTTATATTCCATATTTTGCTATGTATGCTTGTACTTCTAATATATTTTTTTGCAAGCATTCCATATCTCGATTCTTTGATGCCCTCAAACGAGGGGGAGCACACATCAAGGGGGAGTTCTCGTTCCGACAATTTTTGTATCAAAAACTTGTCGGCATAACCTTTTTTATTCTACAAAAAGGGGGAGAAGTGAATATAAACTCACTAAATACTTGTCCAAAAATAATGTTTTGGATTTAATGAGTTTAAGTTTAGTAATCATCAAAAAGGGGGAGATTGTTGATATAAATAATGCCTAAAAACATTATTAATACTTCTTGATATCTCTATGTTTTGATAATCACACAATGTAAACTCATTAAACATAAACTTATTAAATAAACAAGTATTTAGTTGTAAATATTCATTTCTACAACTCAATCACTTAAGGTATGAATAAACAAATGCTTAATGCATTATATGATCAAAGGAATATTTTCTTAATCACTTGATTTTTTATAAAATGACACAAACATTTTATATCTTTTAGAAAATCATTTTTGGTATTTAATAAAAATGTTTAATCCATTATAAATTTATGAATTCAAAATTTTAACCAAAAATGGCAAAAATGTTCCAGAAAAACCTTCCCCACAAAAAGATAAATCTGATCAACGTTCGGGTAGGGCGGCCCCCTTAATTTTAAGGGGACCGGCACCCTATTTAAGGGGACCGCCCCGCTCCTCCAGCTGTCGAATTTTGCCTATAAATACTGGTTCATCCCTGGACTTTTTCCTTACCTTTTGCACCCCCAAACCTTCTATTCTAAATCTCTTCTTATCCTTCCAAATCCTTTCTAAATCCTTTGATCTTATATTCTTAAGCATTGGTTTCCAAGTGATCCAAGCTTCTACCATTCAAGTGCAAAAGAAGAATACTCCTTCAACAACTAGAGAAGAAGTACTGCAACTTAGTATCATCTTGCTACCTAAGTTGTTTGTATAATCATTCATTTATTTTTGTATAAGTTGTGTATATTTGTTAGATAGGTGTGAGCATTATTGCTTAGGCTAGATTAGTGTGTAAGTAGTGAAGTTGTGAAGAAGTTAAGGTGTTTAAGTAGTGAATGTGTAAAGAAGTAGAAGAGTACATAAGTAGTGCTAGGTTGTGAAGTAGTTGTGAAGCCGGTGTGAAGAAGTTGTGAAGAAGTCGTGAAGAAGTTGTGAAGAAGTCGTGAAGCCGTTGTAAATAAGTTGTGAAGAAGTTGTGTAGAAGTTGTGAGATTGGTTCTAGCTACGATTAGAACTCGACATCTTGTTTTGTGTCGTTAAACCGGTGTAAGCAAAAGTTATGTAAGGTTTTCTCCGCCATTAGGGAGCTTGTTGACATAGTCAAGAAAACTCTCGAGTTAGGTGCTCGGGGAGTGGAGTAGGGCAAGGAAGGTGTCCTTGTAGCCGAACCACTATAAATCTTTTGTCTCGCGGTTAGATCTTTGCATCTCTATCTTTCTTTTCATTTCATTACTTTACTTGCATTGTTTATTTAGATTTACTTATATTTGTTCATATTGTTCAAGAGTTAAGTTCACATAAATTTGAATCTAAGTTTTTAAAAGTAAACAAAGTTTTCATAATAAAATTAAAAAGGCGTAAAACTATTCAACCCCCCCTTCTAGTTTTCCACAAAGGGTGAACCATAGGAACTTTTCTAGAAAGACTCACCCACATCCCAAAAGATACATGGTTCCTAGGGAAATTTTGTTAAGAGATGGTGTTTCTAAGACTATTTCTCCTGTTGCACCATCAAGGCCCATTCCAAAGAAAGCAGAGTTTTCTACTGCTAAGGCAAAAGCAGTTTCTGTTGCTAAGCCAAAAGTGGTTACTGATACTGTTGTGGGCACTCATTTCTATGTTGTTAAGGCCTCAGCTTGCTGGGTCTAGAAACCTAAAACCAGACACAGCAGTGCATCAATGAACTTCAAGAAATTTGATTACTTTTGTAACACCTAAAATTTATAAAGCTTGTAAAATGACCAAATTGCCCCTACAATTAAAAACTTAATAAAAAGCTTATAAAGTATCATAAAAATCCCAAACTTCTAGCAATGCATAAGTTATGATCCCAAATAATTTAAGAACTTCATTTAGCATTTATACAAGTTGTGAAATTACCAAAATACCCCTATGAAGGCCGAATAGTATTTAAATGTGTTTATATGTATTTTAAATGTTATAAAATATGGTTTAAATATGGCAAATGATAAGAAAATCAATCTCACTAATTTCCCAGCCATAATTGCCGAGATTTCTGGTCCTAATCCCCCCTATGACTCGGTATTCCCTTATTAAAAACCAATCCATATCTTTTCTTTCAAACCCTAATTACCGATTGATTAAAAACACACACAAATAATTCCTTTAGCCTCCATTCGGCTATCTAAAATCTCCAAAGCATTTTTCTGAGTTTGAGTAGCATCTAAGGAGTACTAGAAAAATCATTCTAAGGGTATTCATTGTTCGAATCGTACTTGGTGAAATTGTTTCTTATCGCCACATAACAAAGAGGTATATTTCATTATAATTCACTCGATCATCACAAAATTCGTTTCTCATTTTTCTAACACTCCTTGTGACGTTTACAACCTAGGAAAAATAGTGGTGAAGGTGTTCTTGATCGTTTTCTATTTTTGAGGAATTAATTCCTATCGAGCGTATTATACAAAGGTAATTTCGTTATTAAATTCCACGACCTCTATAAAATTCGTTTACTATTTTTCTCATGATCCTTATGTCGAATATACCTTGGGAAAAATGATTTCAAGGCTTGAAGGTCGTTCGTGAGGTCGTGGTGATTTTCGGTTCATTTTGGCTATACGCGTATAAAAGAATCGGTGAAACTCTTTTCACACGTTCGAATCTCTTTGTGGTATTTTTTCTCAGACCTTATACGTACTAAGAGCACCAAATAAAATGTATACATCATGCCATGCTCGATCTATAAGTGTTATGAAGAATTAATCTTAAAAACGGGTATAAATTGTGTAATACACCATCCGATCCATAACAATTCCTAATATAATTTATTTACACTAATTATAATGTAATATGATCTGTAAAAATGTTGGAAGAATTAATATGGCTTGAATAATGTGTTTTCGAATTATTTTGAGTTACTCTTGTTTTTGAATAAAACGTATAAAAAGAAAAAGGGAAAATTCATACGATCTGGTTTTTGAAGATTAGGGTTTGTTTTTGATGATATTAAATGACTTTCAATGATTATGTAATGATTAAAATGGATTAAATGGATTAGGGTTTCTATTTCATGTATGTTAGGGTTTATACGATTTATATATATAAAGTTTTGGGTGAGTTTGTAACTTTTAAAACTTAAGGGTTATTTTTAGAACTTAATGTGGATCATATATAATTCGACAAAAATATAACTTAAGGGTGCTATGTGTAATTTTTGTATTTAAAGGGATTAAAATGTTTACTTAATTAAGTATTATGCGATTTTGTAAATAATTAAAATGGAGGGGCTAAACTTGTAAATTTTGGAAACTTAAGGCTGTTTTGAGTAATTAAATATATTCAGGGGGTTATGTGTCATTTTGATAATTTAATGGCTTAATATGTAATTATTGATAATTAAAGGTTGATATTGTAAATGAAAGGGTTAAAAATGTAACTTTGATAACTTGAGGAACTTAAAGTGTAAATTATGAAATCTTGAATATCCATTCGTATAAAATATTAAAATAAGGGATCATTGTGTAAAATGGATAAGATAAGGGTTTAATGTGTAATTTTGGAAAGTAAAGGATATAAAATGCAAAGTTATGAAACCCTAAGGACCAAATGTGAAAATATGTTAAAAGATACTTATTTCCATTAATAATGATTCAACTTTCTAATTATGGAAACTTTCTAAAAGTAGAAACTTACTATTTATGGAAACCTACTAAAAATGGAAAGTTACTTGAAAATGGAAAGACACTTAATTAAGAATGAGTTATAATTCCCTTCTACTCCTCTAGGTGTGAAGAAGGAGAGATCTTGAGCCATTCCCATTTCTGTGTTTGTTTCCTTTTGTGCTTGCGAATAAGGTACAGATACTCCGCCCTTATTTCAGTAAGGGTTCTTATATTCTTATACATTGATTTTGAGTTATGATTCAGTTAAGGTTTCCCAAGCCATTGCTATGTTCCCTTTTGAATGAACCTTTGATATTACTTTTGATATGACCTTAAAATGCACCTTTTGATATATGACCTTGTGCTATGATTTTGAGACATGACTCTTAGTTTGATACCCGAGCCATTTATGTTACCTAGCCAGGGAGGTAACCTGGCCATGTCTGTGATGCACCACTGGCATGACTCCCGTGTGGGGGAGTGATTTCTCACACCGTCCCTTTTTATGATTTTCTGCCATGGCTACTATGATTTTGGGATGACTTTGAGTTTGGGGGCGTATGGGTTGCAATCCTAGATTTGTATGTTTAGTGGATTTAACTGTGACTTTGAGTATTGACTTTGAGGTGACTGGTGCTTGTGTGCAATACACGCCTTTTACAGTTAGCTGGAGCTAGCTACTCCACTATTTTGATACATGAGGATACCCCTCATATTATCTGGTTGCCTGAGAGGTATCCCCTCTGATTGTGAGCTTGTGATCTTGAGACTATGATTTTGACTTTGAGTTATGGGCTCGTGGTAGATAACTATCCTATATTTCCTTATTACTCTTTTGCTTTGATTATACCTTATGATATCTCCCAGTGCCTCAGCATATTTCGGTTTCGTTATCTTTGTTTGTATTATGTATCTGTTCACTGGGCTTTGTAAGCTCAGCCGCACGTTTTCTTTTTCGTGTGCGGTAGGTATCTAGCTGGGAGATGGATTTTATGCTTGGGATGAGAGATAGTTGGATGCTTTTACCTTAGATGATGTCCTACCCTAGTCTTACCAGTTGTTTAGACATTTTGATCATGGATTCATTTCGTTATGTATTTCCGTTGAATTATTTCGTTATCTTGTGAGACTTTTGTATTGGACTCAAGTCATGTTGACTTGGCTTATTTTTTTATGATGTTTTATGGCTTCCGCTGTGTATACGTATGAATGCTTTTGAAATGTCGCCATAATGTGATATCTCTACCCTTGTCGGGTTGGGGTGTTACAATTATGGTATCAGAGCCAGGTTGCGACCTGTCGTACATAAGCTTTGGCCTGTGAAACATGTGGACCATAGGATTTGACCCTTAAGTTTAAGATTTGACTGGTGAGGTTTTGGGTAGGCATAAGTTCTGCTTCGTCTTCCATTTCGTGCTTATTTCCCTTATGTTTTGCTAATTCTTTTCATGATCATTCAGATGGTGAACACACGCTTTACTCAGTACACTAATGGGGATGATGGCCCCAATTTTGAAGAGATGATAGCCGCTGCTGTGGCTGCTGCTATTCCGCGAGTGGTGACTAAGGTCACCAATAATATCAGGAATGGGGCTGGTCCTTCTGGAGGTGGTGGTGGTGGTGACGCTCAACCCACTGCTCCACCCGCTGTTCCCCCAGCTGGTATCAATGTGTGGATCGAGAGGTTCAACAAACTTAAGCCTCTCTCTTTCAGGTCCGCTGCTACTCCTCATGAAGCGGAGGACTGGATCACACATATCGAGAAGTTGTTTCGTGTTCTGGGATGTGCTGACGAGTTTAAAACTCGGTTAGCCACATTCAAATTTGAAGGTGATGCTCAGAATTGGTGGGCTGCTCTTGTTCAGGCGAAAGGGGATGATTTTGCTGAGACCTGTTCGTGGGCGGATTTCATCGAGGTGTTTTATAGACAGTATATTCCTATGTCAGAGCAGCTAAGGTATGAAAGGGAATATGGGTCGATTCGTCAGGGTGATCAGGAGTCGTCGGGAGAGTTTATGCAACGGTTTCTGCGTCTGGCCAGTTTCGTTGGGCCAGAGGTCACTGGAGATGCTACGCGTCAGGCTCGTCATTTCAAATGGGCTTTAAAGAGGTGGGTGTTAGACCGGATTGTTAACACTCCGTTTGAGGATGTGGCTGGAGTTCAGGACGCCGCGCGTAACATCGAGTTGTTACATGCGGACAGGGGGTCTAATAAGCGTGATAGGGATGGTAACCGGGTAGATTTTCGGGGCCAGGGTTGGCAGGACCAAAAGCAGGATGTTCGGGGCCGGCAGGACCGTGGGCATGATCAGCAGGGTCGGCAGGACCGAGGTTATAATCATAGGCAGCAGGATTTCAGGAACCAGGATCGGCGGGATTCTGGTAGGTCTGGTAGTGATCGACAGGGGCAGGGTAATAGCAGCCGACGTAGGGATTCTCAGCCGTATCAGCAGTCGGGATCGTCGGGTCAGAAGAAGTCTGTTGAGACTCTACCTCCTCCTCCTACATGTACTTCCTGTGGGAAGACTCATCCAGGTCCTTGTTATAAAGCTTCTGGTGGTTGTTTCTGTGTGTGATCTTCTCAGCACAAGATCAAGGACTGTCCTAGGAAGAATGCTGGTGAACCTAAAGTCGACGCTAGGGCAGCTCCTGCTTCAGGCCGGGTTTATTCTTTGACACGTGACCAGGCTGCTAGCACCTCAGGTACTATTACGGGTTTTCTGCATATTGGAGATCGTATTGTGTTTGTTTTATTTGACACGGGTGCTACACATTCAATAATATCCACATCACTTGCAAATAAAATAAACGTAACCCCAACTAAATTAATGAACCGTATATCCATTGCTACCCCGATGAAAACTCATGTGATTATTGATGTTGAGTATGTTAATTGCCCTCTCCGTTTCGATGATCGTGTTCGTTCTGCGAACCTTCTTCCCATTGATATGGTTGATTTTGATATTATTCTGGGCATGGACTGGTTAGCTGCTCATAAGGCGACCATTGATTGTTATGCTCGTAAGGTGATCTTTGGTGATCTTCACCATCCTGATTATGTTTATTCTGGTTCCCAACCTCTGAAATCTGTAAAGATTATTTCGGCTATGAAAGCCCGAACTTTGATTTCGCATGGCTGTCTTGGTTTTCTTGCTTCTATTAAAGATACCTCTGTTGATGTTCCTAGTATTGATAGTATTTGTATTGTGCGCGATTTCGCCGTTGTATTTCCGGATGAACTTCCTGGCGTTCCTCCTGTCAGGGAAGTCGAATTTAGCATTGATCTGATTCCGGGTGCTGAACCCATATCTAAAGCTCCTTACCGCATGGCACCGATTGAATTAAAGGAATTAAAGGAGCAATTGCAGGAACTGTTGGAAAACGGTTTTATTCGTCCGAGCGTATCTCCTTGGGGTGCTCCCGTGTTGTTTGTGAAGAAGAAGGACGGGAGCATGCGCCTTTGTATCGATTATCGGGAGCTTAACCGCATTACTATTCGTAACCGCTACCCTCTTCCTCGCATTGATGATTTATTCGATCAGTTGCAAGGGGCGAGGCATTTCTCTAAAATTGATCTGAGGTCGGGATATCACCAGCTTAGGGTGAGGGAGCAGGATGTTCCCAAAACGGCCTTTCGCACTCGGTACGGTCACTATGAATTCTTGGTTATGCCTTTTGGTCTGACCAATGCTCCTGCTGTGTTTATGGACCTAATGAACCGAATATTCCATGAATTCCTCGATAAGTTTGTGATTGTCTTCATCGACGATATTCTTGTGTATTCTAAATCCGAGAAGGAACATGAGCAACACCTTGGTATTGTTCTGGAAATTTTGCGGCAACAGAAATTGTATGCGAAGTTTTCGAAGTGCGAGTTTTGGTTGGATCGTGTAGCTTTCTTGGGTCACATCGTTTCTGCAGACGGTATCACTATGGACCCGGCGAAGGTTGAGGCTATCACAAAATGGCCAAGGCCTACTAATGTGACAGAAGTGAGAAGTTTTCTGGGTCTCGCTGGGTATTATCGGAGATTTGTTGAGGGCTTTTCGCGTCTTGCTTTGCCGTTGACACAGTTGATGAGGAAAGGGGAAAAGTTTATTTGGACTGATGAACGGGAGAGTAGTTTTGAGGAGTTGAAGAAACGTTTAGTGTCGGCATCTATCTTGAATCTTCCATCGGGTTCCGGCGGGTTCCAGATATATAGCGATGCATCGAAGAAGGGTTTAGGATGTGTCTTGATGCAGCATGGGAAGGTGATTGCCTATGCTTCGAGGCAGCTGAAGCCTTACGAGGTGAACTATCCGACGCATGATCTAGAGTTAGCAGCTGTGGTTTTCGCGCTAAAGATTTGGCGCCATTATTTGTATGGAGAGACTTGTGACATTTTCACTGATCATAAGAGTCTTAAATACATTTTCACCCAGAAAGAGTTGAATATGAGACAGAGGCATTGGCTAGAGCTTCTGAAAGATTATGATGCTAACATTCAGTATCATCCCGGTAAGGCGAATGTGGTCGCCGATGCTCTTAGTAGAAAGTCGGGTATGATTGCGAGTTTGGAGTTTGAGCCTCGCGTCTTGCACGATTTAGAGCTTCTTGATGTGGAGTTTTGTGTTCGAGGTCATGGTGGTTATTGGGCTAGCCTTACTGTTGAGTCCAATCTTATCTTGCGAATTAAGGAAGCTCAGAAAGAGGATGGTGAGCTATGGTCTATAGTTCAGAATGTTGAGGAAGGCAAGCAGTCAGAGTTTAGAGTTGATGATTCCGGTGTAGTGTGGTTTGAGGATCGTCTCTGTGTTCCCAACGATCCTGAGCTTAGGGAGGCTGTTCTATCAGAGGCTCATAGTTCCCCTTTCACTATACATCCTGGTTCTACCAAGATGTACCGGGACCTTAAGCAACATTTCTGGTGGAGTGGCATGAAACAGGATGTGGCTTCGTTTGTATCTAAGTGTTTGACTTGCCAGCAGGTCAAGATTGAGCACCAGAGAGCTAGTGGGTTACTTCAGCCGTTGGAGATTCCAAAGTGGAAATGGGAGGAAATTTCCATGGATTTTGTAACAGGCTTACCTCCTACTCGTAGGAAGCATGATGCGATTTGGGTGGTCGTTGACCGACTAACCAAGTCGGCTCACTTCCTCCCTATTCGTGTGGACTATAGTGTTAGTAAATTGGCGGACATTTTTCAGCAGGAAATCGTTAGGCTTCATGGTATGCCTACGGCTATCATATCAGATAGGGATCCCCGGTTTACGTCTCGCTTCTGGAAGGGATTGCATAAGGCATGGGATACGCGCCTTAAGTTCAGTACAGCTTTTCACCCTCAGACGGATGGTCAGTCGGAGAGGACCATTCAGACTTAAGAGGACATGTTGAGGGCATGTGCCTTAGAGTGGACTGGTAGCTGGGACGATTATTTGTGTTTGGTAGAGTTTGCTTATAATAACAGTTGGCACGCGAGTATTCGTATGGCTCCTTTCGAGATGTTATATGGTCGGAAATGTAGGGCTCCGGTTTGTTGGAACGAGGTAGGTGAACGCATTATTGAGGGTCCGGAATTAGTTCAGATCGCTACTGAGAAAGTGGACGTTGCTAGGGAAAAATTGAAGGAAGCTAGGACTCGTCAAAAGAGTTACGCTGATAAGCATCGGCGTGACTTAGAGTTTCGTGTTGGTGATCGGGTATTTCTTAAGGTTTCGCCGTTCCGAGGAGTTAAACGTTTTGGGATTAAGGGCAAGCTCAGTCCTCGATTCATCGGACCGTTTGAGATTTTGGATCGCATCGGAGAGGTTTCGTATCGTTTGGCTCTTCCTCCGCAGTTATCACATGTTCACGACGTCTTTCATGTATCTCTCCTGAGGGGATACAATTATCATCCTCTACATGTGGTGTCTTATCCTTTTGATCAGATTCAGCCCGATATGTCTCTTCCGGAGGAGCCGGAAGCTGTTCTTGATCGCCAAGAGCGAGTTATGAGACATAAAGTCATTCCTTTCGTTAAGATTCTTTGGCGGAACCACCCAGAGCGGGAAGCTACCTGGGAGACCGAGGAGTCTATTCGAGCTAGTTATCCTCATTTTGCTTTCTGATCTGGTATGCCTCCGTTATGTTTCGATTCGTTTCATTTTTGACTCTTTGCAAATTTCGGGGACGAAATTTTTCTTTTTAGAGGGGAAGAAGTTGTAACACCTAAAATTTATAAAGCTTGTAAAATGACCAAATTGCCCCTACAATTAAAAACTTAATAAAAAGCTTATAAAGTATCATAAAAATCCCAAACTTCTAGCAATGCATAAGTTATGATCCCAAATAATTTAAGAACTTCATTTAACATTTAAACAAGTTGTGAAATTACCAAAATACCCCTATGAAGGCCGAATAGTATTTAAATGTGTTTATATGTATTTTAAATGTTATAAAATATGGTTTAAATATGGCAAATGATAAGAAAATCAATCTCACTAATTTCCCAGCCATAATTGCCGAGATTTCTGGTCCTAATCCCCCCTATGACTCGGCATTCCCTTATTAAAAACCAATCCATATCTTTTCTTTCAAACCCTAATTACCGATTGATTAAAAACACACACAAATAATTCCTTTAGCCTCCATTCGGCTATCTAAAATCTCCAAAGCATTTTTCTGAGTTTGAGTAGCATCTAAGGAGTACTAGAAAAATCATTCTAAGGGTATTCATTGTTCGAATCGTACTTGGTGAAATTGTTTCTTATCGCCACATAACAAAGAGGTATATTTCATTATAATTCACTCGATCATCACAAAATTCGTTTCTCATTTTTCTAACACTCCTTGTGACGTTTACAACCTAGGAAAAATAGTGGTGAAGGTGTTCTTGATCGTTTTCTATTTTTGAGGAATTAATTCCTATCGAGCGTATTATACAAAGGTAATTTCGTTATTAAATTCCACGACCTCTATAAAATTCGTTTACTATTTTTCTCATGATCCTTATGTCGAATATACCTTGGGAAAAATGATTTCAAGGCTTGAAGGTCGTTCGTGAGGTCGTGGTGATTTTCGGTTCATTTTGGCTATACGCGTATAAAAGAATCGGTGAAACTCTTTTCACACGTTCGAATCTCTTTGTGGTATTTTTTCTCAGACCTTATACGTACTAAGAACACCAAATAAAATGTATACATCATGCCATGCTCGATCTATAAGTGTTATGAAGAATTAATCTTAAAAACGGGTATAAATTGTGTAATACACCATCCGATCCATAACAATTCCTAATATAATTTATTTACACTTATTATAATGTAATATGATCTGTAAAAATGTTGGAAGAATTAATATGGCTTGAATAATGTGTTTTCGAATTATTTTGAGTTACTCTTGTTTTTGAATAAAACGTATAAAAAGAAAAAGGGAAAATTCATACGATCTGGTTTTTGAAGATTAGGGTTTGTTTTTGATGATATTAAATGACTTTCAATGATTATGTAATGATTAAAATGGATTAAATGGATTAGGGTTTCTATTTCATGTATGTTAGGGTTTATACGATTTATATATATAAAGTTTTGGGTGAGTTTGTAACTTTTAAAACTTAAGGGTTATTTTTAGAACTTAATGTGGATCATATATAATTCGACAAAAATATAACTTAAGGGTGCTATGTGTAATTTTTGTATTTAAAGGGATTAAAATGTTTACTTAATTAAGTATTATGCGATTTTGTAAATAATTAAAATGGAGGGGCTAAACTTGTAAATTTTGGAAACTTAAGGCTGTTTTGAGTAATTAAATATATTCAGGGGGTTATGTGTCATTTTGATAATTTAATGGCTTAATATGTAATTATTGATAATTAAAGGTTGATATTGTAAATGAAAGGGTTAAAAATGTAACTTTGATAACTTGAGGAACTTAAAGTGTAAATTATGAAATCTTGAATATCCATTCGTATAAAATATTAAAATAAGGGATCATTGTGTAAAATGGATAAGATAAGGGTTTAATGTGTAATTTTGGAAAGTAAAGGATATAAAATGCAAAGTTATGAAACCCTAAGGACCAAATGTGAAAATATGTTAAAAGATACTTATTTCCATTAATAATGATTCAACTTTCTAATTATGGAAACTTTCTAAAAGTAGAAACTTACTATTTATGGAAACCTACTAAAAATGGAAAGTTACTTGAAAATGGAAAGACACTTAATTAAGAATGAGTTATAATTCCCTTCTACTCCTCTAGGTGTGAAGAAGGAGAGATCTTGAGCCATTCCCATTTCTGTGTTTGTTTCCTTTTGTGCTTGCGAATAAGGTACAGATACTCCGCCCTTGTTTCAGTAAGGGTTCTTATATTCTTATACATTGATTTTGAGTTATGATTCAGTTAAGGTTTCCCAAGCCATTGCTATGTTCCCTTTTGAATGAACCTTTGATATTACTTTTGATATGACCTTAAAATGCACCTTTTGATATATGACCTTGTGCTATGATTTTGAGACATGACTCTTAGTTTGATACCCGAGCCATTTATGTTACCTAGCCAGGGAGGTAACCTGGCCATGTCTGTGATGCACCACTGGCATGACTCCCGTGTGGGGGAGTGATTTCTCACACCGTCCCTTTTTATGATTTTCTGCCATGGCTACTATGATTTTGGGATGACTTTGAGTTTGGGGGCGTATGGGTTGCAATCCTAGATTTGTATGTTTAGTGGATTTAACTGTGACTTTGAGTATTGACTTTGAGGTGACTGGTGCTTGTGTGCAATACACGCCTTTTACAGTTAGCTGGAGCTAGCTACTCCACTATTTTGATACATGAGGACACCCCTCATATTATCTGGTTGCCTGAGAGGTATCCCCTTTGATTGTGAGCTTGTGATCTTGAGACTATGATTTTGACTTTGAGTTATGGGCTCGTGGTAGATAACTATCCTATATTTCCTTATTACTCTTTTGCTTTGATTATACCTTATGATATCTCCCAGTGCCTCAGCATATTTCGGTTTCGTTATCTTTGTTTGTATTATGTATCTGTTCACTGGGCTTTGTAAGCTCAGCCGCACGTTTTCTTTTTCGTGTGCGGTAGGTATCTAGCTGGGAGATGGATTTTATGCTTGGGATGAGAGATAGTTGGATGCTTTTACCTTAGATGATGTCCTACCCTAGTCTTACCAGTTGTTTAGACATTTTGATCATGGATTCATTTCGTTATGTATTTCCGTTGAATTATTTCGTTATCTTGTGAGACTTTTGTATTGGACTCAAGTCATGTTGACTTGGCTTATTTTTTTATGATGTTTTATGGCTTCCGCTGTGTATACGTATGAATGCTTTTGAAATGTCGCCATAATGTGATATCTCTACCCTTGTCGGGTTGGGGTGTTACAACTTTGATGCATAAGGCAGATCCAAGTCAGTAATGGCTTGGGTCCCGAAGAGAAACTAATTCTCTTACTTTTTGTGCAGGGCAATCAACAGGATGAGCTAAAGGATAAATGCATTTTTGATAGTGGATGCTCTTTACATATGACTGGAGACCAAAGCAACTTGGAAAATTTTGAAGCTTTGGATGGTGGCTATGTTGCGTTTGGGAATGACCCCAAAGGAGGTAAAATTGTTGGGAAAGGTACTATTAAAACAGGCACCTTGAATTTTGAAAAAGTGTATTTGGTCAATGGACTTAAGTTCAATCTTTTTAGTGTCTCACAGATGTGTGACAAAAAGAATTTTGTTCTTTTTACAGACACTGAGTGTCTTGTCTTATCTCCTGACTACAAGTTGCCTGATGATAAATTAGTGCAACTTAGAGTCCCTAGAAAAGATAATATATACAGTGTGGACATAAAGAACATTCTTCCCAAAAGAGATTTAACTTGTCCGTTTGCCAAAGCCACAATTGATGAATCCAAACTTTGGCATAGAAGATTGGGCCATTTGAATTTCAAAACAATAAATAAATTGGTTAAGGGCAACCTTGTGAGAGGTTTACCTTCAAAAAATTTTGAAAATCTTGAAACCTGTGTTGCTTGTCAGATGGGAAAGCAACACAGAGCTTCTTGTAAGTCCAAAGTAATGAACTCTATTTCTGAGCCCTTGCATATGCTACATATGGATCTGTTTGGACCAACTTTTGTGAAAATCTTGAATAAGAAAATGTATTGCTTAGTGGTCACTGATGATTTTAGCAGATTTACTTAGGTTTTCTTCTTAGGAACTAAAGATGAGACATCTAGCATTCTTAAGGCTTTCATAACAAGAGTAGAAAACCTAGTTAATCACAAAGTTAAGATAATCAGATGTGACAATGGAACTGAATTTAAGAATAATGTGATGAATCAGTTCTGTGTTGAAAAAGGTATCTTAAGACAGTTTAGTGTGGCTAGAACTCCTCAGCAAAATGGTGTGGCTGAGAGGAGGAATATGACATTAATTGAGGCTGCTAGGACAATGTTGTCAGAGTCAAAATTACCCACTACTTTTTGGGCTGAAGCAGTTAACACTGCTTGCTTTGTGCAAAATAGGAGTAAGGTAGTGAAGCCTCATAACAAGACCCCTTATGAATTATTTCATGGTAGGAAACCTATGATAGATTTCTTGAAACCATTTGGGTGTCTTGTTACTATCTTAAATACCTTTGATTCACTAGGCAAGTTTGATGAGAAAGCAGACCAAGGTTTCTTTGTTGGATACTCTACAAATAGTAAGGCTTTTAGGGTATTTAATCAAAGAACTAGGCATGTGGAAGAAAACTTACATGTTAGGTTTAGTGAAACCACACCTAGTGTTGCTGGAAAAGGACCTGAATGGCTGTTTGATATTGATTCCCTAACCAAGAGTATGAATTATCAACCAGTGATTGCAGGTACAACTAACATGTCTACAGGTACACAAGCTAACTCTAATGCAGGTACACAAGCTAAGGAGGATGAATCTGCTCAGGAGTTTGTCTTGATTGAGAAATGGAAGCTTAATCAGCTTATCACACCAAAAGGAAAAGAGGGAAAGAGTTTAAAGGATGATGCTGTTTATGAAGAAGTACCAAAGGATGATGCAGAAGGTGGTGATAAACCTTCAATTGATGGCAAGAATGATGATGAAGTAAGGAATGAAAGGTCAGCAGATCAAGGAAGCCAAGGAACTAAAGCTAGCAACAGTACTTCTCATTCTGCTGCTAAGCCAAAATATCCTGCTGCTATGCCCAGCAGTAGTACAGAACATTCTGCTACTAAGCATAGTGGTTCTGCTGCTATACCCAAGTCTTCTACTGTTGACAAAGATGGAAATTTCTTTGATGATTCTTCTGATGAGTTGCCTGAATTAGAGGAAGTGTATGAAGACACTGATGATGAAGTTGTGGATGTATTTGGAGCTGGAGCTGATTTGTCAAATATGGAGACTCATATATCTGTCAGTCCTACTCCAACAACAAGGATACATAAGAATCATCCAAAAGAGCAGATAATTGGTGATGTTCAATCTGCTGTTCAGACCAGAAGTAAAACAAAGGGGTTGAGTGATTTGCTTCATCAAGGATTATTTGCTCAATCACTACATCAGAGGAAAAGCCACAAAGATCTATAAAATTGTAAGTTTGCTTGTTTTCTGTCACAAGTGGAACCCAAGAATGCTCATAAAGCTATGCAAGATTCAAGTTGGGTTGAAGCTATGCAAGAGGAGTTGTTGCAATTCAAGCTTCAAGAAGTCTGGACACTAGTTGATTTGCCTAATGGGAAGAGGGCAATTGGTACAAAATGGGTGTTCAGATGCAAGAGAGATGAAAGAGGAATTGTGATCAGAAACAAGGCAAGATTGGTGGCTCAGGGATACACTCAGGAAGAGGGCATTGTATAACACCCCCATTTTCGGAACGCAGCGGAATACAACATGGGATGCTATTTATTAGTCACATAGTACAAGTCATAGGAAACATCGAAATAATTAAAGATGTTCTTAAACAAATTTCACATTTGATATAATCAGAGTTTAACGAAGTTAGGTCCCAAAAGTTTTAACCAGGACAAGAGTCCAAAAGATATGTAATTTAAACATAAAATAAGTTTTGAGTTATTAAAAGTTCCATCAAGTATGAAATAACACGTTTCCATCCATCCATGTCCTTGCACGCCCATCCAAGCATTAAACACTTACAAACCTGAGATAAAACATGCTAAAAAGTCAACACAAAGGTTGAGTGAATTCAGAGAGTTTAATAAACAATAAATTGAATACAAGCATTATTCATAAGTTGACATGTAACGAATACAAGTCGGGAAAATAAGATTATAGCATCGAGCTCATGACACCGAACCTTGACCTAGATATAATAATGCCCCTCAAAGGTAAGATTTGCCATTTACCTTGATCTCTCAATATTATGCTACCGGTTTCAATATGAGCGATACTCATTCAGGCAGACTTGTCAAGTCCAATATGCATATTCATAATATTAGCGTTTCCCACGGAATTAACGGTTCATGAAATTAGGGACTTTCATGGCAAAAGCTACTCAATAACTATAATCATGTAATCGGGTCCAGCATACCAAAAACTACTTGTATTCAGTTTTAAAAACTAGCATGTATCTCCCCCAATGGGTTTATAAACAGTTTAAGAGTTAAAGTGGGGCTATGAACTCACCGATAGCAAAATGAACGATCAAAGTGAAGTAATGAAGAAACAACCGCAAGAACCCTACGAACAACCTAGAATATACACGCGGAAGGTAATCGATACATATGAGTTTCAAAAGATAGAGCGTTTTAGTTTTCGTGGAATATTTGTATTAATGTTTGTAAAAAGTTTAGTATATCATTCGTGTGGTGGTATAGAGTCATAGACTCAGACAAACGCACGCCAAAGTATAAAACATATAGCACAAGCATACATGAAAAATAAACATGTAAGAATCAATTAAGCAACTAGGCAATATGAGGATGGTTAAGTTTATTAAAGTCAAAAGATGTCAAATAAGTTATGTACATTTAGCCCATTAAGGTTTATATGTTTAGCCGTTAACAAATCATAAGTTATTCCATTTTAGCCAAATAAGTTAATAAGCCGAGCAATATATATATTCAATATCACATAAATTCGATGATAAGCAACATATAATAAACTTAACCAAAAATCCACTAATGTGTCCAAAATAAGCGCAAGCCACAAAAGTCACATAAGCCGACACTAAAGCTAAGTTCAAGCACAATATATACACTTATATATGCTGAATAATCAGAAACCAAACACCCCTAAACATGCTAAAAAATCAGAAACCAAACACACTTAAACATGCAGAAAAATCAGCAATTAAACTCCATTATACATGCTGAAAAATCAGCGTATAATCTCTATTATACATGCTGAAAAATCAGCATATAAACACTATTATACATGCTGAAAAATCAGCATATAACACCCTTTATATATGCTAAAAAATCAGCATACAATCACCCTTATATATACTGAAAAATCAGCAACCAAACATGTCCTTTTTGTGCAGAAAAACTGCACTAAACATGCTGTTTTTAGTGCTGGAAAATCAGCATAGGACATGGGCTTTTTGGGTTCGTTTTACAGCAACCAAACACCCTCGTTGGGCTGGTTTTTGCAGCCCACAACACCCCTTGTTGGGGGCTGCGTTTCAGCAGTTAAACACCCCATTTGGGGCTGTGATTGCAGCCAATCAATCGCCATAGATTTGGGCTGTTTTAGCAGCCAACGAACACCCTTGGTGCTGCTGTAAAATCAGCAGCTATACACCCCCTTTGGGGCTGTAAAATCAGCAGGTAATACACAAACCAAGCGCACCCTAGTTTGGTCGCGGTGTAGGCCTAAGCAAACAAGCCAAATCAAGCGCACCCTTAGGTTGGGCTGCTGTGACAGCAACAACCAAACTAAACGCATCCTCTTGGGTGTTCTCTCTTGTGACTGAGCATAAACCAAACAAAAACAAACACCCTCTTGGGTATTGTTATTAACCGAACCATCAAACACACCCTCTTGGGTGTTTCGTTGTCTTGATAACAGGAATACACGCACCCTATCTGGGTTTTCTCTTGGACCGAGAACAAGGTAAACCAAATAAACATAACAAGTTTAATAAGCAGCAGTCAATACAAAACTTGGACACGAAGACCAGGTCGACTCAAAACCCAATCGGGTTCAACCTGACCCGAGATCAAACAAACACCACACTTTAATCAAGATCTCACCACACGAAATCAATACTAAGATTGTTTTAATCCAGTTTTTAATATCCACGAAAACTTAATAAATTGATTCATATTCGGTTTTAAAACAAAGAAAAACAAGAAATAGGTCCACATACCGAAGAAAGACGGGAGAGAGAGAGGTGGATGATGAACAATAAACTAGTGCCCTTGGAACTCCATTCTAGCACCAATTCTTCAATAGAATCAACACCAAAATGGTGTGTTTTGTTCTTGGATACCCACGGCAGCAAGAGGAGGAGATGAGCAGAATTTTAGAGTTAGATTTGCATGAAAAAGATAGTGGGAAGTGAGATATGGAGATTTATCTAACTTTGGAAGGAATAAGGGAACACTTGTCCACTTCTTAGGACAAGTGTGGAGTGTATGTCAATACAAACAAGAGAGGGGGAGGGTAAGATTTTATTAATGCAGATTTTTAAAGTTAAGTAGAAGGATTGAGTGTATTTTGATCCCCGGTATTTAAAATGTAGGGTTTTTAAGACACTTAACGTAGTACTGGGTAGTGTAAAATACAAAAACTTCCAAAAATATTTAAAACTTGTTTCATAACCTATTTTATTATTTTAGATGAGTGATGAGATCATCGAAAGATTTAAATGTGGTTAGAACATAAAAATGAAGGTTTAAATCGCGTAAAACGTAAAAGGTGCAAGGTTTACGTAAAAATGGAAAAATTGAAAAGTGACTTATTAAAATAGAATTGTAAGGAACCAAAAGTGTATAAAAAGTGTAGACTGGACATAGTCTAGTGTCGGTTGAATAATTGAACATGTTATGTCGTACGCGGATAACTTCCGACGAAGTTAATTATAAAAAAAAAATAATAAAAATAAAATAGTTAGGTAATTAAAATAGGAAAATTAGTGACATGAAATTACGAAATGTCACACATTGATTATGATGAGGTGTTTGCTCCAGTAGCAAGAATAGAGGCTATCAGACTATTCTTGGCTTATGCTTCATTCAAGAACTTCCCAGTGTATCAGATGGATGTGAAAAATGCTTTCTTGTATGGAAAGATTGATGAAGAAGTTTATGTGATGCAACCACCTGGTTTTGAAGACCTTGATTATCCAGATAGGGTTTATAGGGTGGAGAAAGCACTATATGGTTTACATCAGGCTCCAAGAGCTTGGTATGACACCTTGTCCAAATATTTGTTATCAAATGGCTTCAACAGGGGAACCATTGATAAGACATTGTTCATTAAGAAAGACAAAAATGATATTCTACTTGTCCAAGTTTATGTAGATGATATCATTTTTGGGTCTACAAACAAGGTGTTATGTGAAGAATTTGAGAAGCTTATGCATAGTAAATTTGAGATAAGTTCTATGGGGGAACTCACTTTCTTTTTGGGGCTTCAAGTTAAACAGATGAAAGATGGGATTTTCATTAGCCAAGACAAGTATGTGGCTGATATTTTGAAGAAATTTAGCTTTACTAATGGGAAACCAGCTAAGACAACAATGGAGACCAACAAGCCTTTGCTCAAGGATGAAGATGGGGAAGAAGTTGATGTTCATCTGTATAGATCAATGATTGGTTCATTGATGTATCTAACTGCTTCAAGGCCAGACATCATGTTTGCTGTGTGTGCTTGTGCCAGATTTCATGTGTCCCTAAAAGTCTCACACTTGAATGCTGTTAAGAGGATTTTTAGGTACTTGAGGAGTCAACCTAGGTTGGGCCTTTGGTATCCTAAGGATTCACCTTTTGATTTGGCAGCATACTCAGATAGTGACTATGCTGGAGCAAGTATGGATAGAAAGTCAACCACTAGAGGATGTCAATACCTTGGACATAGGTTGATCTCTTTTCAATGCAAGAAACAGACTATAGTGGCCAATTCAACAACTGAAGCTGAGTATGTGGCTGCTTCTAGTTGCTGTGGACAAGTGCTCTGGATCCAAAACCAATTGTTGGATTATGGGTACAACTTTATGAACACCAAAATTTATATTGATAATAACAGTACCATGTGTATCATCAAAAATTCTGTTTTTCACTTTAAAACAAAGCATATAGAGATAAGACACCATTTTATAAGAGATTGTTATGAGAAAAAGCTAATTCAAATAGTTAAAATACATACTGACAATAATGTTGCATATTTACTCACTAAAGGTTTTGATGTGGGTAGATTTCAATTGTTAATTGCTAGTATAGGAATGATCAATCTTTGAAAATAAAAAATCTTATCTCTGTGTGTTTTTGTAATAGTGTGTAAGGATTTGTGCTGTTATTGATCAAATAAGTTGTTTCTATTGCTTGCTCTGTTTGTATGTTGTCTGCTGCTAGTTGGTTATTCTGCTGCTCAGTATTATAATTGCTTGTGATTATTGTGGTATCTTGTTTCTTGTGTTTTTGTGGTTTTGGACTAATCTTTTGCAGGATAAGTCACAAGGAAAAAAATTGATTGATGAGAAAAAGATGTTTGGAATGTTCAGAGAACATTCTGCTGCTGGTTCAAAAGTTGCTGCTGCTAGGCATACCATTCTACTGCTGAAAGTTATGCTGCTCAAGGTTGAAACTATTGGATTCTGCTGCTTGGTTTGAAAGTGTAGGGACCATTTTGCAAATTGGCGCGAATAAAGCCCTAATTGGGTCTAAACGGCATAAAAACCCAATTCGATCTCACCAATAACTTTGTGCGCCCAAAATTAAACCCAATTCAAGCCCTAACACATCTTTATATCATCCGATCAAAAACACCCAAAATCAAAACCCTAATTCACGATGACAAGACGCGAATACTCTGCTGACCACAATCAAATTGCATTCCTTCAAAAGGTCCCTGAAGCTGAGGGTTTTACTGAAGTCATTGACTTTCTTAATGCATCACAATTAAGGTATGCATTAACAGTGAATCCCACTATATTTAAATCCCACATGAAAGAGTTTTGGTCTACTGTCAAGGCCGAAACTAAACATGGGGAAGAAAGATTAACTGCCATAGTAGATGAGGAAAGAATAGTTGTTACTGAGACATCTGTAAGAAGAATACTTCATCTTGCAGATGATGAGGCAACCACTTATCTTCATACTTCTACTATTTTTGAGGGTCTTGAAAACATTGGGTATGAGAGGCCAAATAATAATTAAATTTTTTTCAAACGCCTCCTATGCCCACACTGGAAATTCCTTATTCACACTCTTCTACATTGTCTTAGCCCTAAAACAACTGGGTGGAATGAGTTCAGTACAACTCAAGCTTCAGCCTTGATTTGTCTGGCTACAGGCCAACCATTTAACTTTTCGGCTATGATTTTTGAGGGGTTGAAAAAGAATATTTATGGGAAAGCTTATATTTATCCAAGGTTTTTGCAACTACTTATAGATAATCAATTAAAAGAACCTTTGGAACATAGAGGGATTGAACCAAGTCCTAAACTGACAAGCAAAATGTATACTTATTTAAAGAAAAATGGGACTGGCTTTTCTGGGAGAATAACTCCTTTGTCCCAACATATTTTAAACATTGCTGCTGCTATTGCTGATGGTGAAGAAGCTGAAAACCCAACAGCTTCCCATAACACACCCACTTCTGAATCAACAAGTGAATCATCCCAAAATGAACCCCAAAATACCCAATCACCTAGGTCTTCACATGAAAAGAGCACTGAGTTACCTCAGACTAGTGCTAGTATGGAAGCAGATGAGGCTGCAAAAGGTGATGGAGATGGCATGAAGGAAGAGGCTGACACTACTGCTTCTGGTTTAGTAACTGGGCAGGCCAGTGTCAATATAACTAAGACCCCAACCTTGGCAACATCTACGGCTGAGGGTTCTCATGAACCTGATGCACATGATGGTAACCCCAGCTACATGGCTAAAAAGGGGGGCTCAGCTGCTCAATCTAGGATTGAGACTGAGTTTCAGTCCAAAGATTCACCTCTCAAGGAAGGTAACACATCCCGAAGTGATGAGGACAGAGATGATACAAATGAATTGATGGATACTGATGTACAAAATGCCAATGCCAATGATGCATCTCTTGGACCAGGTAACACAAGTCGAAGTGCTGAGGCTAGACTTGAACCTGATAATATTGAATTGATGGGTAAAACGAATGTACACAATGCCAAATCCAATGATCAACCTCTCGGGTCAGGTAACACAGACCGAAGTTGTGAGGATATTCTGAAACAATTGAATGAATTGACGGATAAATGTACAAAATTGTCAAAGGAAGTGTTTGTTCTCAGGAAGCAATTGAAGTTGGTGAAATCTACTCAGGGTGCTAAAATCAGGAGGCTACAGCAAAGGGTGAGGCATCTTGAGGGGTTACTGAGATCAAGGACTTCACAGCTAAAGATTTCCAAACCAAGTTTGGGGGAGGATGCTCCCAAACAGGGGAGGAATGAGAACAAGGGTCAAGGGGAGGTTGAGAAGGAAGCTGATGATAGGGTTGTTCATGGTGAAGGGAATGTGGATATGGATATGGATTCTGGTGATAATGAAGATTTTGTGGTGAAAGATAGATCTGGGAATAAAGTAGTCCTTGAAAGTGTTGAAAAAGTTGTCAAGGGTGATTCTGCTGCTAAGGTAATTGAACCTGCTGCTGCTGAGAAAGAGCCTACTGCTGAGTCAGATGATGATGATACAACAAGCTTAGCTCAGTTTATGCTAAATCTGAAAACATCAACACCACAACAACAACAACAATCACCACAAAAACCACTACCTGCTGCTGAACAATCTCAAACAATACCTCCACCACCAACAAAACCAAAGGCTAAGGGTGTTGTCATAAGAGAGCCTACACTAATACCAAAACCTTCACAACCTACAATCTCTGCACAAGACAAAGGGAAAGGGATTCTTGTTGAGGAGCCAAAGCAAAAAATCATGTTTCAATCCTTAGAAGAAAAGGAACTTAAAAAAACAGATGGATGAAGAAGTTGCCAGAGAATTGAAAGCAAAATGGGATGAAGAGGAACTTGCAAGGCTCAAGCAAGAACAGGCTGACAGAGAGATAGCTATGAAAGCTCAAAAGGATGAAAGTGAAAGATATACACCTGAAGAACAACAATGTGCCATTGATGATTTGCTTGGTGAGTTTAGAAAGAGACAGAGTCAAAAGAAAAGTGGTCATAAAAAGAAGAAGCCTTCAAGAGCTGATTTGATAAGTTACATGAAAAACTATCTGAAGAACCAAGCATATTGGAAAACTAGTTCTTTCAGAGGAATGTCTCATGCTCATATTGAAAAAGCATATTTTGAAGCTTATGCATGGATACATAGACCATTTGATCCAAAGTTCATCATTGATACTGGTCTCAGTAAGTCAGAAAAAGAAAAAGTTGTGAGTGAAAAGAGGTTTTAGCTGAAAATGAGAAGGAGAAGGAAGAAGTTGAGGAGCAGAAGGTTGAAGAGGTAAAGCCTGAATCTACTATTGGTATGAAAAGGTCAGGAAAAGGATGAAAATGAGGGCTAGAAAGAAGAAAAGGACTACACCAATAAAGTTTAGTGATTCAGAGAGTAGTTCTGAGAAGGTAACTGCAGATGATATGAAAAGGATCATGGAGTTTACAATTCATAAACCACAACAAGAACCTGAGATGACCAATGCAGTTCCCTTAACAACAAAGTACCCAATCATTTCTTATTCACATGATGTTCAAGATGGAAGTGAAGCATGGTGGGAAATCAAGAGATCAGATGGCTTATGTCAGAAGTTTATTAGATTTTCACAGATGTTACATTACATGGATAGGAATGATGTGGTACAACTCTGGAAGCTCTATAAGGAAAATTATGGTGATAGAAGACCAGATGTGATCTATGAAAGGCTACACTATTACTATTTGAAGAATATGTTTGAGCCAGATGAGAGAGATATTGAATGGAAGGATTTGCTAAGCTCTACCAAGGTTCATAAATGGTATCTATATCAATCTTGTAGAGTACATGAATTGGTTGGTAGAGGTGTAAGTGTATACATGCTGGTGGAAAAAGACTACCCCTTCACCAACAATACTGCTATTATTACTCAGATGCTACAACCTGGAAAGTTAAAGTTACAGAGAGCATTTATTTCAGATCATCAAGCTTATGAGTTAATAGAGAAGTATAAAAAGGTGTTGAAATCTAAGTCTTCAAAGCAGTAGAAAGTGTTTGGAAGCATCCTCTTTGTGTATATCTGTGCTTAAAAGAAACTTATATATTTTGTGAGAAAATATCAAGTTTAGGGGGGGGGGGATTGTTGGGTTTAAAAGAAGCTGCTGCTACTTTGAAGATAATGCTGCTTTGTATGTTATGCTGCTGCTTATGGTTTGATTATGCTGCTGATGATACTCAAGGAAAATACACTAAGTATGATTCTGCTGCTAGGCTGAATCATCCTACTGCTAGTGTATACATTCTGCTGCTAGAAGAAAACTGATGGATGGTGAAATAAGCTAAGTGTCATTCTACTGCTAGCCTAAGAAGATACTGCTGCTAGAGTAATGATTCTGCTGCTTATTAGATATGTATAGTTTGTTAGATAATTATGGTAAAGATACGAATAGATATTATTCTTGTATAGAAAGTTTTGTAACCGACTAGGACTCCTTAAGTCTATAAAAGGAGGATCTAGGGTTAGGGTTTAGAGTTGCTAGTACACGGATTGTTAGCATACGTATTGTATTCACTTCAAGGTTTATTGTAACCCTGTTACTTTTGAGTAACCGTATTTAATATATTGAGGTGATAGTTGAGAGAATTATTGTGTGTTCGATTGTTAATTCTTCTTAAGATTAATTACCAAATTCCGTATAGTGATTAATAGCTTGTTCAAGAACAGTCTCTATACCTATTGTCTTAGATCCACATCTAGGATAATTAACAAGATCGATTAAGCTCAACTGGGATCAACAATCACCAAACCACATAAATCAGTTTCACCATAACCAACATCACAGATCTAAAAAACCAACCAAACCAAAAACAAAAGTTGTATATCACATAAGCAGTTTCACCATCACCAGCATCACAGATCTAAAAACATAACCATTTATTTGTATCTAAACATCACACATCTAAAAACATAACCATTTATAAGTTGTAATTTATTACACATATATAAACATCACAGATCTAAAAACATAACCAATATAAGTTGTTTTTTCACATATCTAAAAAACCAACCAAACCAAAAACAAAAGTGGTTTTTTTCACAGATCTAAACGGGTGGTTTTTTCTCAAAGATCTAAATGAGTTGTTTTTTTCACAGATCTAAACGAGTTGTTTTTTCACAGATCTAAAAAACCAACCAAACCAAAAACAAAACTAACTGCCACAGAAACAACCATGGTTTTTACCACGGATCTAAACCACCACAGAAAAAACCATGGTTTTTACCACAGATATAAACCACCACAAAAACCACCATGGTTTTTACCACGGATATAAACCACCACAGAAACCACAATGGTTTTTACCACGGATATAAAACAACCACCACCAAAACTGTTTTGGTTCTCGTTATACTATTAGAACCAAAGCACTTTCCCAGATCTATTTTATTACCAAAAAAAAAAGTTGTAATTTATTTGTATCCATTTGAGAGTAAAACAACCACAACCAAAACTGCTTTGGTTCTCATTATGCTATTAGAACCAAAAACAAAAGTTGTAATTTATTTGTATCCATTTACGAACACAACAACGCCGGAAAACGATGCCGGAAAAGTGATTGCCGGCCTCCACCTTTGGCTTCCACCTTCACGAAACCACCACAGCCTTTATTTTTTTCTAGATCTACGTAACACCCCCAAAATCAAGATTTGCGGAAGCATACATATTTGGGTGCTACTAAATCGATAATCACAACACAAAGATATAGAGAACGGATTAAAAATCCGTTTTAAAATAGTTTACATTTCCAAAGTTAAATTGTCATACATCAAGTTCAATTTAAATAAAATGAAGCCCATTTAACAAAGCGGTCCCAAATTCAGAGTTTAACGCGTAAGCAAAAACATTTCCAACAAACTTATGACCATCGCCATGCCCTGCCTTCAGTAAAGACAATTCTCAAATACCTGAGAAAAACATGCTAAAAGTCAGCTAACGGTGGTGAGTTCATAGGTTTAAAGTAAATAAGCACATATGGACTATAGCAAATAATTCAGCAATCACACTAATTCGATATGCAAACACTAAGCTCATCCAACCGAAACTAGAAAAACAATATGCTAAGCTTAGCCAACCGAAACTAGACAAACTGCTCCCAAATTTAGGGTGCCCGCGAGTGTTAATCCCCAAACACTCGGCAAATTTTGACATGGTATACGTTCGCGTTGACCATGCCGGGCCAACCGAACGGGGGAGTCACCCCCAATAGATATATTTATATCATACGCGCTTCCCAGCAGGAATTGATGGTTGATGATAGTGGGCGCAATGGGATTCATCAAACTTAGGTTATCGGCATACAAGTGTGTATAAAAACAAAGTTCAATTTTGGTCCATGAAAACAGTTTTGCATGTTTCTCACCCCAAGGTTTATAAAAACAATACGTATAAAAATGGGGCTATAAACTCACCTTAAAAACAATAACAATATGCTAATCAACAACAACACAGTGTAACCGCTCCGACACGCGACCTAGATCAGTATGGTAAGTCTTAGCGAAATATTCGTGTTTTAAATGTTGTATGGTAAGGTACATTTCAAAATAGTTCGTCGTTTAAGACTCTTTGGTGATGGCTCTTGGTGAAAGTGTACGGTGAAGTACGTGCGACGGAACTTCTGTGCTTAGTGCTTGTAGTCGCAAAATGCGTATGTAATATATATATATATATATATATATATATATATATATATATATATATATATATATATATAATATATATTATCGTATATATATATATTTAATAATTAAATATTTAATTAATTAAGACTTATAATTAATTAAATAGGTTTTGAATAATTAATATGATAATGGTGATAGTGGGGTATTATTATATTATAAATATTATGATTATTTATAATATAATGATAATTACAAAGAAGTTTATAAGTATTTAATTTTGAGAAATTAAATAATTGTAAACGTATAAATACCAAAAGTGTATTCACAATCTTATAAGGTCTAAAAATATTAATTTAGAAGAATTAATATTTGTAATAATAAAAATAATCCGTTTCGTCTTTTAGTCGGTTTTCATCCGAAAATATTCTAAGTGTCGAAATTTTAGAAAAATCGGGCATGACCCATTCGTTTATTCAAACTTTTCCACTTTTCCCAAGTGTTGTAATTTTCTCAAATAATCCCTTTCGTTAACTATATTTGCAAAACTAGTCCAAAATGTATATTTATCGTTATAACTATATTTATCGTTACGATTACTTATTAATTATAGTTTTTGATACAAAAGTCAACGTTTAGTCATAATACTTTCAAAAGTCAACAAAATGTCAACATTCATAAAATTGGGCCGAAAATCCTTTTATTTGTATTATTGGGCTTAAAGTGTCAAAACGAGTCCAAAATGGTTTTAATTGATATATAACGTTGTATTTCACAAAAATAATTATAGTGAGTCGAAAAATGTTCCAAAACTCATTTTTGTCTCCCAAAATATTTATTGGGCCGAAAAGTCCATATTGGGCCCAAAAGTCCATGTTTAGCCCAAAAGTCATTTAACCTTTTTAAGTTATGATATATATATATATATATTGTTAAGTTTCTAAAAATCAATTTAGTATATCAAATAAGCCGTTTGGTCAAAAAGTCAACTCTAGGCCGAAAAACACATGGGCTTGGCCCATTTTGTGTCGAGACTTTCATAAGCCCAAAAATAGTTTTAAACCTTTAAGTCCTTTTAGTCCGAATAGTTTTTGTAACAATTTTTAAATAGGCCAAATAAGCACTTATAAATAAGCCATTTAGTCAAATGGTCAACCAAGGCCAAAACATATTGGGCTCGGCCCAATATGTGTTGTACGAGCCTTTTTAACCCAAATAAGCCAAAACACAATAAGCTATAGCTTAATCAATAAGCTATCCAAAATAAGCTATTAAGCACTAATTTCACCATTTCACCACTAGATCCAAAACTTTATGTTTTTCAAAACCCCAATAATTATTTATTTTAAAACTTAGCCGATTTATATATATATACATAAAAGTGTATATTTCGTCTTAAACTCGCGTAATTAGCACTAATCACATTTGTATCATCAAACTAGTACCACAAGCAAGAAATATCATAACTTGTACAAAAATCACTAAAAAGTTGAGCAACATAAATTATACATCAAACCCTAACTTTTTCATTTTAGCAAAACATAAACATTTAGCACTTGGTAACACTTTAAGCATCACAAGAACATGTAAAGAACAAGATTGAACAAGTTTTGAAGATCCTTACAAAGTTTGAGAGAAAGTCGAGAGATAGAAAGACCCAAGAACACTCCAAATTGCACCAAATTTACCCAATACACGTTCCGATTAATCCAAAACACTTGAAAGTACACCCCGATTAGTTCAAACTTCACTAGATTTTTGTAGATCTTGATTTGTAATGTTTGGCCATGAGTTTTGATGTTCTTGGAAGGGAAAAATGATCTAGGTAAGTTAGATGGATACATATGTGTGTGTGATAAAATGTGTGTTACTAATGGGGTATAAAAACAAATCCATGCTAAGTCATTATCCACTAAGTGTATATTAGTATAAAAATCATCTTGTCTTGGTGTGGGGAGTGGGCGGAAAACGACAAACATCAAGGGTGGGGGGGGGGAATATTTTTGGTTCCTCGTTGATGTATCGTGTGTCGGTTTAAGCTTAAATGTTACTGTAAAGTCCCGGTTTGATGTTTTTGGACATGTATATGCAAAATACAGTTTTTATTGACGTTTTTGTCAGAATAATAATAAAATATCATCATTTGCTCAAAAATGCATTTATTTGACTGCTACCATATATACTGTGTTGTCGGTTCGCGTGTGGGGTTGTTTTTCAGTAAATACGAGAAAGCTCTCAGTTAATTATGAAACTTGTCAGTAACTATCAGAAATAGAATAATTTACGCTTGCTGACAAAAATAAAATTTTCAGCAGTTACTGTAAACTACAGTATGCGGGACAGCTCCCAAAAATGCTCAGAAACATGCAACTGCGCATACAAAAGCTCGGATTAAAAATAATAAATAAGTATTTATTATTAACTTAAAATGTGAAAATTACCATTTGTCACAATCTAGATCTAGGGTTATTAGTGTGAGAGAGAAAGAGTATGCAGAGTTATTAGTGATGAGAGACAGATATGATGGGTGGGGTGGGATAAGTGGGGATAAAACCATGGGCTTGTGTGGTATTGTAACGCGGCTTCAATTTTTTATTATTTATTTATTTATTTTATTTATTTTTTAATTTCAAAGACAAAAAAAAAAAGTTGTAACAAATAAGTTATTTTAAAAAAAGTATCATTTGTAAAAAAAAAATATCATTTTCCAAAAGTTATTTATTTATTTTTTTGTAACAAAAAATATCATTTGCAAAAAAATAAAAAATAAAAAATAAAAAATAAAAAAAGTTGTAAAAAAAATTGTAACAAAAAGTTTTTTTTTTTTTTTTTTTTTTTTTTTTTTTTTTTTTTTTTTAAGGTTCTAACAAAAAATTATTTTAAAAGTATTTTGTTAAAAAAAATAAGTATTTTGTTAAAAAAATAAAAGTTGTTATTTATTTATTATGATTTTTGTTTACGAAATACATGTTACGTTACTTTATTTTGCATATTTTTAGGTGTTCAGTTCTCCCGAGCAACTAACTGATTGGGTGCAAAATATAGCTCGAGGGATCAGTTTTGTTATGGTTAAAAGAAGAACCAAATCAAAGAAGTGGTATTTGTACGAAATCAATTATGGGTGTTCAAAAGGTAGGAAGTATGAACGTGAAGGTTTAGAAGATGAAATTCAACGGCAAACCAGTACCTCTAAAACCTATTGTCCATTCAAATTAGTGGCAAAATATTCTAAAACACAAAATTTTTGGAGGTTGAGGGTGAAGTGTGATAGGCATAATCATGATTTTGCAGAGTCGTTGCATGGTTTCCCATATGCAATGCGATTATAGGATGATGAGTTCAGTTAGGTGAAACAATTGACAGAGTATCACGTACCACCACGTCATATACTTTCGTCAATAAAGGAGCGTAATCCGGATAACGTGTCTAGCATTAGAACTATATATAACGCACAAAATAAGATCCGTGGACCCATAATAGGTGATAGAACTCCAATGCAAGTCCTTTTGTCACATTTGATGCATTCATGTTATACATATTAACGAGAGGGTAAATGAGCATAATGAGCTTGAGGAACTATTTTTCGTTCACCCCACGTCATATGCTATATGGTGTACATTCCCTGAAATCGTGCTAATGGACTCCACATACAATACCACGTTGTTTAAATTGCTATTTTTTGAAATTGTCGGAGTAACTTCAACAAACAAAACATTTTCAATGGCGTTTTGCTTTTTAGACAAAGAAAAATGGCCTAATTTTCAATGGGTATTGCAATGTGTGAAGGCGGTGATAGACGAAGAATATTACCCGCGTGTTATCATCACTGATAGAGATTTAGTGTTGGTTGGGGCATGCAGAGAAGAATTCTCGAATGCTAACAAATTACTTTGTTGATGGCATATTTCACAAAATGTGCTTCAGTATTGCAAAAATAGATGCGGTACGCCAAAGGAGTATGAGTCCATTAAAGGAACATGGGATTGGATGGTTAAAGCTCTGACACGCGACATATTCTTGCGTTATTATGAACACCTACAAGAGTTATTGGTCGAGCATGCAGGTACTTACTTATTAATTCATTGTTTTTATTATTTAATAAATAAGTACCCGAATGACTTTTAATTAATTCATTGTTTTTTCAGATATTTCTTCGTATCTGAATAACTGGCTGCGAGGTTATTCAGACATGTTTCTCGCGTTTATTACCGATCAATATCGTAGCTTCGACCAGTCAACAACATGCAGAGTTGAGAGTCAACACGCGTTGTTGAAATTATACTTGGGCAGCACACAGTCCAACTTAGACACTTTGTTAAGTTCAATCGATAAGATTATCATTGCGCAAGAAACTGCAATAAAAGAAAGTTTTATTAGAAGCAAAACGAGAAAATGCATAAATGTGATATACCACTATTTGCAGAATTGTGTTATAAAGTTTCCAAATATGCTTTGGAACTCATTTTCGATGAACTCCAACTGTCGATCACCGCAGAAGAATGTAGTCATCAGTTGCGGTCAATTTATGGGCTACCATGCTTTAACGAACTGCTTTACTATCGAATTCATAGTAAGTATATTAAATTTATGACTATCAAGTTATTTTCCCCATTAATATCAGTAATTTATATGAGTCACTTTTAATGAATGCAGAAATGGCCATTCCACTAGAGACAATTGATATTTTTTGGAGAACCCTAGCTGTTCCGTGGCCTAGTATCAATACTCCTATGCCTGAAGATGGTCCTTCTTGTGAAAATGACATACAACAATTCAAGAATGTTTTTGGCAAAATGTCGTCGTTTTTCAAGAAAAATATGATAAAGAAGGTGAGAGGGATATACCAAACTGAATCTGTTGATATACATGAACCTGTTGTTCACAAAAGTACTCGTGGACATCCGAGCGCAAAGGATAAAAAGTCCCAGGCTAAAAAAGTCCCAGACTTGAATAAAGTACCAACCGTAGATCACCGAAGAAGCACAAATTCAAGATCTATAAAAGTCCCGGACTTGAAAAAAGAACCTGCGAGACATAGTTCATACATGGGTCCCAGAGTTGAACAAAGTAGAAGACATAGGTCATACGCTCGAGATCAAGTTAGCGAATATTTGATGGAGCAGATTCCAGAGCTTTTCCATCGATATATCACAAGTATTTATAATCTGCTAGGTGATGAAAATTGTCGGTTTCGGTGGGTTGCCCACGGTATTGGTCTCCACGAAGATAGGTGGCGCGAAATTCGAACTTGGTTAATGCAAGAGTTAGACACTCGCAGGGACTATTACACCAGTATGTGGTGGCATGATAGCTTTACCAAAATTCGGAGCTCGGTAGAATGGTTCGAAGATGGATTTGCACCACAGGCCTACTGGATGAGTATGCCAAACACGGGGTTGGTTATTGCTTCACTGATTAACCGGCCAGTTGTATGTATATCCCCACAACAAAATATTACGTGTTTTCCGCTTTTTTCTGGTCCAGTCTTATCACAAGAAACTGGCCCATTTGTGATTGCCCGTGTGGGGCACGACGACTGTGCTCACTACATTTATGTGACGCTGGACGAAAATTCACCACTCCCCACTACTCACCCACAATGGGGGCGGTACAGACTTCCCAATGCATCCGCATGGGAAACTTTATATTCCGATCGACTACGCATGTATACTGAAATTATTGAGAATATAAGAGCACAAACATAGTAAATGATTACTGATTTATGTTGTAAATAATTATACTGACAAAACATTGTAAATGATTACTGATTTATGTTGTAAATAATTATACCGACAAAACATAGTAAACGATTACTAATTTATGTTGTAAATAACTGATTTATGTTGTAAATTATTATACAAATTCTTTGGCCAGGTGGAACGAAAAAATCCTTTCTTCTGTTGTTGTCGGAGAGGATTCATTATAGAAAGGACATCCCGTACAGACGCTACTTATGGTCAACCGTATTATGCATGTCCTTTTTCAGTGGTAAATAATCATACGTTTGCTTAGTTATGTAAATATGTAAATAATTTGTTTGTTAAGAATACATTTCTTATAATTTTCTAAACATGTAACAGCCAGGAACAGACGACTATGGGTGTAGGTACTTTATGTGGAAGGATGCTTTTCAAAATAAGTACTTTAGTCAAGCATCTTCTTCAACGCAATGCTCAAACTGCGAAGCTAAAGATAAGAAGATTGAAATGCTTGAAACAAAAAGCAAGATGCTATTGTCTCAAAACACGATGTTGAAGACAAGAACAATGACACTGGAGGCATCACTGGAAATGGAAAGGAATCCCGTGGATCAAGCATGTCAGTCGGATGCAATACTCCATGAGCTTATAGATGACATAAATAATCTTCATGTGTAGTAGGTGTTGTTGTTTTTAAATAATGCGTTAATGTTGTTGTTGTTATTTAATTGAATAATAACAGTTGTTGTTGTAGTTGTTTAATGTGTTAATGTTTAACGTGTTATTATTGTTGTTGTTTAATTAAATAGAAACACATTAGACGAATACAAAAAACATAACAAATAAACCTACAAAAAACATTACACAAAAAACAGATAACAAATAAACACTAAAAAAATAACAAAAAAAAAAAAAAAAAAAAAAAAAGGACAACAAAAAGACGAAAAAAAAAACAACAAAAGGACAAACCCTCCCTACTAGGGAGGGTCTTCTTTGTAATAATAGGGAGGGTCTAGATAACCTAGCCCTATGGGGAATGCTAGACCCACAAAAACAAATCAAAAAATCATCCACAAAAGAGGTTTTACTCCCAGTTTAACTAGAGAGAAAACAGAGAAAGTATAAAAAAAAACAATCAGGGAGTAACACCTCATTTTGTGAATAGTTTTGTGGATTTGTTTTTGTGGGTCTAGCATTTCCTCTCTAACATACACAAAATGGTAATCAGACAAAAGAAGATTATAATAAATTAAAAAGGAAAAAAGATTATATTTATCACTTATGTTCAGGGTGACTTAACCTTTATGGAGGCCTAAAGCGAAGCGTTTAATATGGGGTCCTTTTAACAAAGTTATTTCTCGAAAAGTCATTTATATAAAATTTATTTTTCTATTTCTTTTTAATGCGAAGTCTTTGATTAGCTTTTAAATTTAAAATGATCAAATTTACTTTCAAGTGATTAAATAGCTTGATCTATAAATACTGTAGAATCAAATTACTAACTTAGTATTGTACTAACTCGCCATTCAAAAAAAATAAAGTATAAGAAATAATCGGTTCTAAAAGTCTCTTATGTTGTTTTTATAGTTTCATTGTCAATATCATCATATTTTCTATTTCTACAGGTAGTTCATTTTTCTTTCAAGTTTTCTTTCTACATTCATTTCATTAGTAACTTCTTTGGTGGAAACTAAAGCATTCTTAAAGCAACTTTTGATTCAAGAATGATACATGAGATGAGCGAAAGCCAGAGAGTGAAAGTATGTTTATGGGTGTGCAAAATTAAACGTCGATCCATTAATGTCAAAGGATTAAATTGTCACAACTCGTAATTTCAGGTCCTTTTTCACGCTTTAAATTTCACTATTCATCTCGGAAATTACTATTCATCGATCACTATTCATCATTTCACTATTCTTCATTTTTGAAGTCAATTTGAGACTTTGAGAAGTCATCAAAAATATTACTATTCACATGACACTATTTATTCCCGGAGTGAAATCACTATTCATGGGCATCATTCATCATTACGTAAACTAGGTTTACGGGTATTTAAATGCGCATAACCAGTTAGGTTTAGTTGCGTATTCATGCATCATCAGTAAGGACACGTCATACGGACTAGAGTAGTCTGTATATCATCAGTAACATCATTATCATATCAGTTCATGCACGGGTTTGTGTGATTTTCATTAACGTATGCTTAATTGATTAATTAACGTTACCACTCAGTTATTTCTACTAACATTATACCGAATACTCCCGACAATGATCCTAACACATTTTCAAGCTAATTATAATGATAAAGAGATTATATTATTACTTTATCCGGTGTTTTTAAACCAATCGCTATACTTTTCGTTTGACGCTTATAACTCCGTCGGTTTACGAAATTTCAATCCGAAAATCAATCTAACACCCGATTCTTGCAAGGAACATGATTTTACAATTTTTACAACTTCGTCGTATCTCATTTCACCTCATCACGAGTTATTTCTAGTTAACTCGGTACCCGATAACACTCAATGTATACTCTAAACTAGCTAAACTTAAATAAATACAAGTCTTGCATTAAACATCAAAACTATCCCCATTAGCCACATGTGCCGCCCCCCCTAACCCCCCATTTAGCTTAATGCTTCCAAAGCTCATTAATGCATTTCACTTGATTTAATTTCCCATCCCACTAACACCAACACATACACATAAACCATTTAGCTAAAAGAAAGATCAAAACCCCTCCCATCCCATCTCCTAGGATCGGCCCAACCAAGAACACCAACCAAAATCCATAAATTTTTCAAGATCAAGTCATAAACATACTCCATTTACCTTCCTAGTTATGATTTTGTGATCAAATCTCAAGTTTATTACTCATTTCTTACCAAAACTCATAAAGTCATCAAGTAAGTTTCAAGAACATGTTTTGATCATCTTATACTTTCATTTGATTCATATGTTCATGTATTCTCAAGTTATATTAGTTATCCATGCAAGTTATTTATGTTTTACATACCACTTTTGAACATAAACTCTCTTAATCACTAGATCTATAAGTTTCACTAATGATCTCATGAAATCCACCAAGGTTGGTGATGTTTAGGACCCCATGACACCCTAAGAAGGTGTATGGTAGGATTTGCGAACTTGTGGAGTTGATTTGAGGTTGTATGATCAAATTTAGAACCAAGAAAATGAGTTTTTAACAATCTAAATAACCTACTGTCCAAAAACATGTAAACTGGAAAACTCAGAAACTTTTGAACTATTTTGGCCTTCATATTCAGAAATTTCTTTCAAAAACGAAACCGTGGCCGCTTGAATCACTAAAAACCGACTTATAACGAAGGAGATATGATTTTTCAAAGTTAGGCGACGAAAACTATTTTCTGAAAATAGCTTGCTGTTTTTCCGAACTTCAAGGGACAAAACGAGACGTTAAACGTGATCTAGACGAGCCGGCCTACTTAGTTCATATTTGTACGAATCCGTGGATATAAAGAACGTAGAAAACGAGCTCATAATGACCGAGCTATACGCGTTTAAAGCCCGACGAACATTAATTATTTTGACAACCCTATTAGAAACTATTTTCTAAGTATAAAAGTTAGTATTTTTACAAGTCATAACATTGATAGCCGGTTTTCTATCTAATCAAGACGCGTATGATCAAAAGTCAAATAACACGACATTTAGACAATGTTACAAGGTTTTCAAGAACATCGAGTTTATTCACTAACACTTAACGTACAATATTTCACGACTAGTTTCACGAAGCCATTTTGGGCATATTTTCACAAGTTAAGGAAAATATTAATTAGCGGCGAAAACATTATATTTGCCGATAGAACACCAAATGAGGATCGTGGAGTACCGTTTCAACATAATTACACGAAAAGTAGTTACAACATTAACGAGACGTCAAAAGTGTATTTTTCGTCGATAAACGTTATTTTCAAAACTAATAAGTGGTATCGTTAACATACGTAATTGCATGTGTTGCGTTAATTCATTGCTTACATTAGATCATATCATCATAATAGGTCGCGGTTAGAGACCGAGCCTCATTTCATCATTGTTATTGTTGCTATCATAGCAAGTGAGTTTTCATAGCCCCGTTTTAAATTGTTTATTGATTTCTAAACTCTCGGGGGAGAATACATTGCACCACTTTTATATGCGGACCAAAGTATACAAACCCATTTACATTGCTTAAGTTACATCATTGCCAATTTAAAGTCCCCTTTTATTTATCATGGACCGTTAATTGTGAGCAAGCGAAGGTGAGTGGATAGATCTATTGAGGGTGACGCCTACGTTCGGGTTGGTAGCACCAACTGGTCAAACGAACACATTTCATTTCATACATTTAGAGTGTTTGGCAAAGCACTCCCTTTTGGGGCATTTATATCAGTCTAGCTTTGGGATCATGAGCTTAAGAGCTAATGTAATATTTTTATATGACATTTTGTCATACAATTCATACTTGTGGTTTCCGTAGAAGCATTTCATTTACATAAACCTATGAACTCACCAACATTATTGTTGACCATTTTTAGCAATGTATTTTCAGGTAATTAAGGCATCGCATATTGGCTTGCATAAGGACATGCATGGAGTCGCGGAGTCGACGCGTCTCACTTTACATTTTTATGCACTTATCTATCGTTTGATTTGTATGAACTTGGTTTTCCGCAAACATGTTTCACCTTTTGGGACCTAAACTCTGTAACTCTGAATGTTTCAAATAATCAAACAATGTATTTTCTAAACGACACTTTAGGTCGTTCAATATAACTGTAACTGTGGTGCTATGACCAGTCATGCCCCTGAATGACTTATTCCGCTGCAAGTCACGAAATTTGGGGGTGTGACATAGATAGTTGTTGATAAGAGTTTTCTAAACACATTTTAAATGGGCTTGATCTTTCTTTGTTTTTTTTATGAAAAATGGGCCTTTTATACTTAATATATTTGGACTTAAATATATTTCTACAACTAATAGGCTTGAAAACTGAAATGTAGAAAACAAAAGTAGAAACAAAAGATGCCTAAGTTTTTTTGATAATTTTTTAACATTTATAGACTAATTGGGGACTTACATAACCGGATCCCTAAAGATGACGGAAAAAACATGTGATTGACATTATATAATATATACAAGGTCCTAGAAAATCGGGGGCCTTCGAAAATTTGAGGTCTAAAGCGTCAGCTTTATTTGCTTTACCCTTGAGCCACCCCTGCTTATGTTTAAAAATAAGCAAATACATTTCTTTCACTTCTCGCTTCCAGACGTTAGAGGAGAAAACAAACATACTTCTTTAATTTCTTTTTTCCGTCTACATAAATAAGAGGAAAAACGAACATACTTCTTTCATTTCTTTTTTCGCTTTGAAACATAAGAGAAAAACAAACACACTTATTTAATTTATTTTTTCCTCTTCGAGACATAAGTGTGAAAGAGTCCTATTTATGAAAAACAAAATGCCTTAAAAACTAAATTCGTATGACTTAATAAGTTTATGGACTATTTTATATTAATAATTGTTTTTTAAATATTGCAGGTGTTAAAATGTAACGTTAAATGGGTTTATGATATATTGTGTAGTATTATTAAATTGAATAAATTCTATAAAAGTTATTGTTTTTAAAACAGTGGACAACAATGTACATGTTTGAAAACCATCTTTCAAAAGTATTCCTAATTAATAAAAAAATAAAAACCATATTCAAAATTTCAGTTCATATACATATAGAAACTCTAGAAGTTCAAATTTTCAAAAGTATACCTAATTAATGTTTATGATTTTAAATATTGCATGAATCTTTTAGTGTCTTTTGTTGCACATCTCATGCTTGTGACGGAGTTGATTATTCGCGAAATATAATGCTAAATTTGTTTGTATCATTTAGTGATAATTCTCTTTAATCGTGCATTGTTAATTTGTTATGCGTATAAGTACATAGACCGAAGATCATCACACTGAAATAGCTAGTTTGTTAAATATTATTCTTAGTTTCTAATTAGTTTATGTATTCTTTGTTTCTCATTTATTTGTGTCAAGTGGAATCTTTATGCTTTAAAAAGAAATTGCCTTTAACACAGGGATTTTCAAATTCATACAATTCTTGAAAATAAGAAAACGTGATAAACATTTAATCATTTCACTTGACAATCCAAAACGCTTATATGTTTTTTTAATCATTTCACTTGACAATCCAAAATGCTTGTGGAATCTTTACTTTTCGTTGGAGGATTATGTGATTCCTAGCATCTACTAGTTTTGTCTTGTTGTGTTTAAGATAAATCATGTTGTTCTTCATGGTTTACAAAAAGAAAGATGAAATTATGAAATAGAGAAGATTCATAAAGAAAGGAGAAAGAGATGGATGATTGAGATATATTAGAGGGAGAAAAGGAGAGAGATGTTTTTTTATTAAATAAAAAAACATATTATTGGAAGATGGTTTTCAAGATAAGGGGGCCCAGACATTATTATAAAAATAGCTTAAAGACCAGTAGAATTGCGGGAAATTTTAAAGAAGTATGAAAATGAGATAATAAGAAACCAACGAACGTAAACATGTTTCATTAACATATGAAAGAAACAGTGAGATAATACGTGAATTATTCGATAATCATTTGAGTTTGTAACAATTAAAATAATAAACGTCCATCCATTGTCGTCTTTAAATTTGACGGTCTTGAATAACAAATTACGTTTTTTTCGCTTAATCAATTCAATAGTAAATTTCCATTCCGTATAAGGTACATTTACTATTTAATTTAAGGTTAATTAATTACATATATTTGATCTATGACTTCCGCCGCGTGCTTTGTAATTCACGTTTATGTTATATGAATGTCATGATAATATAATTCCAACACACTATTTGAGAAATAAAAAAAGAAATATGTACAAAACTAATGAATAAACAATAAATAATTGCATATGGGCCTACCATTTGTGTATAATAGGTGTATGTTCAAGAAGCACCATATCTTTTGACAAAAAGTCATACACTAAATGAATTCATGAGTAACACGAGGTCCCCTAGATCCCATGATAAGAGTTGGCGTCTATACTAAGGGAAATTGAAATACCTTAATAAAAAGTACACCAGATGAAAAGTTCTACACTTGTATATATATTGTTCTCAAGTAATTTATCTATGTTCTATTACAAAGATAACAATCAGCCACTTATATAACTATGACTATATATATATATATATATATATATATATATATATATATATATATATATATATATATATATATATATATATATATATATATATATATATATATATAACTGGAGGTGTACGACGTCATCAATGACATGGAAGTCCACCTAATCATGTATTAATGCCAAGTCATCACAATTAAAGCCACCTAAGCATTCTTTTGCTTTGGTAAATCCGGATTTAATTTGTAAAAAAATTCTTGGGGCTGGATTCGTACATGGGTTGTAAGTAAGTGCCATACATATGTTAACCACTGCACCAACACAATGTTTGGTATTTATTTTGAAACTTATAATCTATAAAAGTATGTAATTAAAGAATCTCTTACAATAATAATCACATACAAAACATATTATCCATTATTAAAAAAAACATACGTATATATATTTTTTTCACAGAAGAAAAACCCTAATCATCGGTTTATCAAAATCCTATTAATCATGTATCCTTAAAAACAATATTCTTCTCAACATCCGGCTTCATCACATTCTTTGGTTTTGGTTCTCACTGTTAGATACCATGCTACAATGCAATTTGTTATACGAATCATTGTAAACCACTTCTACTGTTGTATTCATACTAACTTATTTGTTTGTTCCATATCATTTTATTAATTTATGTTTGTTCCATATCAATTGCTATTAACCCTAATTTATTTGTTTATTGTAAATTTATTTGCAGATATATGTTGGTTTCTTTGCAGGTATTTGCAGGTTCCACATAATTCATATTCTGCAAACTCTTTTAACGTGTCATCATTAATATTTATGCAGATTGTTAAGGCTCATGATTGTAATGAAGACCAATCAAGCAAGGAAGGCTAGAGGATAAGGAAAGAGAATGGTGTGTTAATCAAACCCTAATTAGGTCTCCTTTAAATTTGTAGGTAAAAAAAAAAAAGAAAAAAAGAAAAAAAACATTTCTGCCGACTATATACACTTGTGTGATTGAATGATACATTTGATTTACTCAATATTATAACAGGTTTTTCCATGCATGGTGATATGCTTAATCCAAACTCTTTCTTCATGGTAACCCTTTTGTTAGTGCAAATATTACGATATTTAATCTATAAAGTCTCGTTTGTTTTGATTGATGACAAACATGTAACTTGATACATAACATAAAATGTACAAGTTACTCGTAATCTTATTTTGTCTCAACATACATTCTACACCTCTCGACTTCTCAAGTCCTCGTATGGTACAATACAGGTTCGTACATGTTTGTTATGTGGCATTATGATCAAACCCCTTAACAAATCATTTAGAATGTTTAAAATACATTTAGAGTCATTAAGTATTTTAAAAGGTTAACCATTCTACTTCAAACCTTATTTTACATTTTGTATATACAAGTATTTTTACTTGTACATCATGCTTCCTAATTTGTATTCATGTCAAAATAGAATAAGTACCACTTTAGACGTCAAAATAGGATAAATGCACTTTAGGTGTCAAACTAAGACAAATGTGTTTACATACTAATAAAAATATATCTCTTAAGTCCTATAATAGCATGAGCAGTTTAACATTTTTAGTAACACATAAACTAACATGGTACAACTTGGTAAACATATATTAGATAGCTAGTATATACATTTTACAAGTTTACCTTCATAAACATTTTAATCTAAATGGAAACGTATTATGACATTATGGTATGCATCACTTTGATATATTTAGGAGATTTTGAAGATCATATGAATATCTTGTTTAGATCCTTACTCAATGAAAGATATGGAAATATCTTGGTTAGATTTGGTTAAGATTTTTGGAGATACTCTGTCAGGTTCCCACGGAACCAAAACATTACACGGACGGATCCCTACATTTGGATCCTGATGAAGCGAAAAGTGTACCGCTTTTAAGGGGTCATTTAAGCCTTAAATCGTATTTATTTGATCAAATATTGCCCTAAATCGTTCCTTTTGTCATTTTAGGTACTTTTGAGGAGAAATCTGGAAAAGGAGGCATTTTGGACGTTTTTGGAGCATTAAAGTGAAGAAAACGGCAAAGTCTCAAAAATCGGCTCAAAGTCACCTTTGACGGCGTCACATTTAACCCCAGACGGCGTCATGCTTTGGCAAGAAAAGTTGGACGTGAAATTTACTCATGACGGGCCAGTGAAAATAGCATGTGAATTCTGACGGCGTCACGCTTTAACTTGATCGAGGGCGTCACGGCTTAAATCATAAAGGGACGGCGTCACGTTCATGGTTCGACGGCGTCAAGCCTTGATAAGCCAGAATGGATTTTTGAAGAGCTAAAGAGGGACGGCGTCAAGAAGGTCATCCGGGAACCCTAAAAGCGGCGAGGTGACGGCGTCACACTCTATAAGGTGACGCCGTCAGATCCAAAAATCTATATATAGTTTTCTAATTTTTTGTCATTAGGGAGAGCTTAGTGTGTGGAATTTTGGGAGAAAACCCTAAGACGATTTTAGCTACTTTTTCAGGGCTTTTTGCCTTGAGATCTTCCATGTTTCATTGAAAGATAAGTTATCAATTAATCATTCAATATGTCTATGTGTTGTTTGATTCTATCTTATTCTTGTCTTTTGTTTAACATGTTAGGCTAAATTTATCT
Source organism: Artemisia tridentata subsp. tridentata (assembly GCA_021014915.2). NCBI lineage: Eukaryota > Viridiplantae > Streptophyta > Magnoliopsida > Asterales > Asteraceae > Artemisia > Artemisia tridentata. The sequence continues at coordinate 270,009,428 of CP139502.1, forward strand.
TGTGTTTGCTTAGATCTAATGAAACCTAGCTATTGATTATTGGTTGTTAATGTGTTATTAGTTGTATTGGATGATTGTTTATCTATGTTAGGCTTAAGAAAACTGGCTAACTTCCTATTCGGTAACTTGCTTGAACGTCTTAAGAAACATGAACCAAACGCGTACTAAAGGTTTCTATGGTTGTATTTAATGCACAAGCGAATTCTAGTGATCCCATGTTAGGAGCTTCCTAGCCGGCTCGACATAGGAGTGAAGTAGGAGCTTGTAGAGTTGGGGAAGTAAGTACGCCACCCCACGAATGGTATTAAGGAATACACCCGTCATCCACGCGACTAATACACACTAATTAACCGGTAAAAGATAGTTAGGGAGTAAGGAAATCTAAGTAAACACATTTCTCTACACATAAGTTTCTCACCACATTTTCATTTTTGTTATTTTATTTTATTTGCATTCGTAGTAATTTGGGTTAGTTGACTAGCAACTAATTCCGCCCACTCTATCAAAACCGAGATTTTACTTGCTTTCATAAAAATATAAAAACATAAAAAGAATCTTCCTCAACCCTTAGACCTAATTAGAGTAGTCTTTCATACCTAACGAACACTATTCCCTGTGGAGAACGATCAATCCCCCGTACTTACCACTACACTATACTACATCGGTCAGGTACACTGCCTGGTGGGGTTGTAAGCCTCTTGAGATCCCTCGAGAGGTAAAACCTGTTGTAAGGTTACAAAACCACGCAACCAAGTTTTTGGCGCCGCTGCCGGGGAATAGTTATTGTTTAGGTTGAATTTTTATTTTATTAGGTCTACTCACTAGATTCCTTTCTAGTGAGATTTTTATTTTATTTTTATAGGTCTTCTTTAGTCTATCTTATTTCTTTGTTTGTTTGTTCGTAATTTCCATTGACTCTTCCGTTCACCATTATGGAGAACGCGAATCCACCATACCACCAACCACGTAATTCACCCACTATATATGACATCTTGATGTTTAAACAACATAAAGATGAACCTCTCTATGATGCATGGACTCGTTTTAAATATTTACTCCAAAAAGTCCCTCATCATAACTTCGATTTTTGGTCCCTAACTCAAATCTTTTACAATCATGTCGACCGACATGCCCAAAGGGACATTTACCATATTGCCGGCAGGGATATTAGGGAATTAAGTGATGAGAAAGCATGGGAAGCTATTGAGAATTGTGCCCAATATTATTATATGGTAGACAACCCAACAAACATTAATACAAGTCAATTGACCACAAATTTCAAGGATCATGAAACAAGTTTGTTTGGGGATGAGGGTAGAGTTGAGCCACCTAGCTGCATGTCATGGTTAGGCACTACCATAATACAGGGTGAACACTTAGGTTATCTTGATGTGATGGAGGATCTAGCCGAGCATGATCACATTGATAAAAAAGACCTAGGTTTTATGATCGATGACGATGAATCTCAAGAAACACATGATGAATCTTTTGGGCAATTTGAATATAGCAGTCAGAATATTCAGGATGATCCTTATGATTCGGACATTGAAGTTGAGATGCCTAGAGAAGCACTTGAGATACTTGGTAAAATGTTAGGGCTAGATCCTACTAAAACACATGATGAGGATATAGGTGATCTTGACATAAGGAATGATGAGGTAAGTAACATAAGCCCACCAAGTACCCCACAAAACCCACCATCATTTGAGGCACCCACACCACCCGTGACTTACCCGGAAGAAGTAGAAGAGACTTTAGGAATCCCGATGGAGGTAGAACCTTTGAACCAAACACAACTAGAGGATATAGGTTTGAATGCTTATAGTGATCACAACCTTACTCTTAGTTCTAGGGGATTTCCTATTTTTGATGAACCGGAGCCTCAACCAAAACCGTTACCTAATCTTCCATCTTTAGATGTGAACTTAGGAATTGAATTAGGCCCCGACCCACCCATCAAACCATATAGTCCGGGTAGTTTTATGTTGAAGGTAGTAGACTCTAAGCCATGTGGAGTGGAAGCTAATATAGGAGTGAACCATGACCTTACATACTTACATCACCCATTCATGATTGATCACAAGAAACATTATGGGTTTAAACCGGGTTTATTAGGTCAAGATGGATTCCCAACTAGGAATCTCTCAAAGTTGATAGAAGATGATCACTTTTTAGGAGAAAACTTTAATTCACCCATTGACCAAAGTGAACTAGGTAAGGTTATGATGAAAGGAGCACACCCCTTTGAGTATATAATTCACCCGTCACTCTTTCCTCACGTGGCATATTTCCACCCTAAGGGTGTGTATCGCTACTATCACCCGCACTTAATCCTAAGTGTAGGAAAAACCTCTCCTATTTCCGTTAAATAAGGGTAGAGTCAGGCTCGTGACTCGAACAAAAACAAGCGCTTCTTGGGAGGCAACCCAAGCTTTATTTGCTTTGTTTGTTTATTTATTTGTTAGTTTGATTTTATTTGCTTCCGTATGTATGTTTAATTTTTATTATTATTGATTCATGTTCAAAACTAAATTGTGAAAATGCTTTATCTTGTTTTTAACTTCGTCTTAACTACATATAAAGGTATTTTGCAAAAGATAAGTGTAAGGGAAATCCAAATCGGTTTATTAGAACAAATGAACATGAATCATAACAATATTAAATTAGCATACATATTCGTATTTGTTTGAGTCAAATGCTTGTATCGAGTCATAATGATGTTTTGCAGGATTTCCAGGAAGTAAGGTAAAGGTTTTTCCAGAAATTTTCCGGGAACTTAAAACGAAAATTTTTGTCAGGTCATTTCTGACGGCGTCAGGGGTTATAACCTGACGGCGTCAGATTTAATTTCCAGAAATTTTTGAAAGTTTTGTTTTCATAAAAAGTTTTTATTAAATCTCCAACTTATAATCTCCAGGAATCTGCAAAATTATCATTCCACAAGCATTATATCCTTATATATAGATTTTATCCCGCCGATGTTATGCAGGTTTTCGTGTTTGTTTTCTCAGGTTTAACAGGTTATTTTGGACAAGGAAATGTTTTTGGATCAAGCTTGTGGCGATGCATTAGTCATGGAGCTTCAACATTCTCTTTGGAGGAAGATTTAACCGTGTAATTTCATTATCCACCGAGCGAATCAGGGGAGTATTTGATTTCATTCTTTTACTTTTTGCTTTTACATCTTGTTATTTGAACATTGGGGACAATGTTCATCTTAAGTGTAAGGGAGGGTAAAAGTACGATTTTAGAGAATACAATTGCGCTTGATTTTTGTTTGTTTGATGGTAGATGTGTAATAAAACTGAGAGAAATACTTGTTAAGGTAATTTTAGTGCCAAATTTAAAATTTTTTACAACATATAGGAGTGAAACTTTGATCTTAATGAGCGTCTCACGGATAGGAGTTATATGACTAGCACAAAAAGCCGTACCACTAAAAAATTTTCCACCCCAAATATGTGAGGTTCACCCCTAGAATTGGTAGGAAAAGCATTTACGCTATGATGTGTGTACCGGTAGCACTTAGATTCTAGAACTTGCGTTAGGACCATTCCAAGGCCACAAGTGAGACTACATCCGTGTAGTTAGATTTACTACATGATAAGAGGCATTAGGATTAACCCATTGTTTTACACCTGTGTTTTTTGTTATAATTACATTGGCTACATTGGTCAAGTAATTCTCCCACACCCCTTTGCGTTGTACTCATTTTTAGTACACGATACCCCTAGTACACCCCTCAGAGCCTATCTTTTCATTTCAACCTTTAAGCATTTTACTTAAAGGAAGAATTTGTTTACACCCCACTTAAATGTACACCCAAATCGCCTTAGCCTACCTTGTATGCACTCATTTTTAGTGCATTATTGTTACAACATTTGTTTAAACCCAAGTTAATTATCTAGTTGATTACATGGTTGCTAAGTCGAGTCATATCCTTGTACATATTGTTTTCTGACGATTGGGACTCATGGGTAAAGTACTAGTGTAATGGAGTAATGGGGAAGAACATCATTTATTACCCCCATATATGCTAAATGTTTTAAAAGTACTCCAAGTTTTTCAATTATCTTAATTCGAGTCATTAGATTAGTATTTGTAAAGTTATGTAAAAATTCAAGTGTAAGGGGAATGCAATGCCCCTATGATGTATTATTTTGGATGGTAGGGCAAAAGTGTATGAAAAAAAAAAAAAAAAAAAAAAAAAAAAAAAAAAAAAGAGAAAAAGAAAAATAGAAAAAAAACATACGGACTACCATCCCGTTTTATTTTATGTTTATTTTATGTTTTTGTTATTTCGTTTCTAGCTTAAGATCGAGTCTAGTCTTGGCTTAGCAACATTGTATAGTACATGTAATTGATCAAGATTTTTAACTCGCCACCAGTAAAATATCCCGTATCCAACAAAACCGTGTTTTCCTTTTCCCTACACCTAACGTTATAACCCATTTAAAAGCCCTCTTTGATAGTTTATCTTTGGTGCTTACGCCTAGTGGAGGAGGTTTTCGATCCTTTCCCAAGCCTATGGTAATCTATTTGCTATGACAGGTAGTGAGAGATATTATCCGTTTTCATTTATGAGATTTATTTTGATGACACTTGAGAGATGTGAGTATCTAAACACTACTTGTGAGGTGCTAGTATGTAATCTCCGTGCTTATTATGATTAAAGTGGAACGAATATTTGTTGTAATTACTTTTATGTTAGCATTAAATGACCCCTAACTTGTATTTTGATTAGAATAAAAGCGCATTTGCTTGAGGACAAGCAAATCTCAAGTGTAAGGGTATTTGATGAAGCGAAAAGTGTACCGCTTTTAAGGGGTCATTTAAGCCTTAAATCGTATTTATTTGATCAAATATTGCCCTAAATCGTTCCTTTTGTCATTTTAGGTACTTTTGAGGAGAAATCTGGAAAAGGAGGCATTTTGGACGTTTTTGGAGCATTAAAGTGAAGAAAACGGCAAAGTCTCAAAAATCGGCTCAAAGTCACCTTTGACGGCGTCACATTTAACCCCAGACGGCGTCATGCTTTGGCAAGAAAAGTTGGACGTGAAATTTACTCATGACGGGCCAGTGAAAATAGCATGTGAATTCTGATGGCGTCACGCTTTAACTTGATCGAGGGCGTCACGGCTTAAATCATAAGGGGACGGCGTCACGTTCATGGTTCGACGACGTCAAGCCTTGATAAGCCAGAATGGATTTTTGAAGAGCTAAAGAGGGACGGCGTCAAGAAGGTCATCCGGGAACCCTAAAAGCGGCGAGGTGACGGCGTCACACTCTATAAGGTGACGCCGTCAGATCCAAAAATCTATATATAGTTTTCTAATTTTTTGTCATTAGGGAGAGCTTAGTGTGTGGAATTTTGGGAGAAAACCCTAAGACGATTTTAGCTACTTTTTCAGGGCTTTTTGCCTTGAGATCTTCCATGTTTCATTGAAAGATAAGTTATCAATTAATCATTCAATATGTCTATGTGTTGTTTGATTCTATCTTATTCTTGTCTTTTGTTTAACATGTTAGGCTAAATTTATCTTGTGTTTGCTTAGATCTAATGAAACCTAGCTATTGATTATTGGTTGTTAATGTGTTATTAGTTGTATTGGATGATTGTTTATCTATGTTAGGCTTAAGAAAACTGGCTAACTTCCTATTCGGTAACTTGCTTGAACGTCTTAAGAAACATGAACCAAACGCGTACTAAAGGTTTCTATGGTTGTATTTAATGAACAAGCGAATTCTAGTGATCCCATGTTAGGAGCTTCCTAGCCGGCTCGACATAGGAGTGAAGTAGGAGCTTGTAGAGTTGGGGAAGTAAGTACGCCACCCCACGAATGGTATTAAGGAATACACCCGTCATCCACGCGACTAATACACACTAATTAACCGGTAAAAGATAGTTAGGGAGTAAGGAAATCTAAGTAAACACATTTCTCTACACATAAGTTTCTCACCACATTTTCATTTTTGTTATTTTATTTTATTTGCATTCGTAGTAATTTGGGTTAGTTGACTAGCAACTAATTCCGCCCACTCTATCAAAACCGAGATTTTACTTGCTTTCATAAAAATATAAAAACATAAAAAGAATCTTCCTCAACCCTTAGACCTAATTAGAGTAGTCTTTCATACCTAACGAACACTATTCCCTGTGGAGAACGATCAATCCCCCGTACTTACCACTACACTATACTACATCGGTCAGGTACACTGCCTGGTGGGGTTGTAAGCCTCTTGAGATCCCTCGAGAGGTAAAACCTGTTGTAAGGTTACAAAACCACGCAACCAGATCCGTCCCATCCGTGGGTTGCTAAGCTTGTTGGCTATAAATAGCAGCCCATTGTTTACTCATTTGATCATCACTTGAACATACATTCTCTATACCCTTTTGCATACATTTAGATCAGTAGATAACCATGTAGTAACATACATTAATCACCCTTATTATCATGATCATAATGTTACTAACTTTCATTATGTTGTAAGCATACTCCCGAAATGATCTTGTGAAGCAAGCTCAGAGATCTTGAGTCATCATCCACCACAAGCATACATATATGAAGATCTATCACAACAAGCTTAGGAAAATTGTGATCTTCATCCATTGAAGGCTTTCTATCAATGGAAGTTCATTTAGATTAGTCATTCATATCCATTAGACATTTGTGTCATGGATCATCATTGTAAACATCATTGTATCATCACAATCTATTCACCAAACTAGATTAGATGGTTTATGTGTTTGTGCCATAAAACACAAGGTTTTTATGTTGGGCCGTAAAACATAACGGGAGTGGTTGTACCTTTGTAAAAGAACTCGACATCTAGCTTAGTGTCGGAAATATTGTATCAGCGACGTTAGGTTGGTTCTACCTCGAACTAGAACCCGGTATTTAGCTTTGTACCGCAAAAAGTGCAAGCGGCGTTTGTAAGGTTTTCTCTGCCGAGAAGGGAGTTTGTTGATCTAGTGAAGTAACTCTCGAGTTGGGTACTCGGGGAGTGGAGTAGAGTGGAGAGGAGCTCCGTGACCAAACCACTATAAATCATCGTGTTTGGTTTGCGCTTTCTTTTACTTACTGCTTTACTTTTATACTTGCATTATATTATTGCTTGTGTTATGACTTGATGGTTATACTTGTCACAACTCGTAATTTCAGGTCATTTTCCAAACCCTGACAATTTACTATTCATGAGTTACTATTCATCAATCACTATTCACCGATCACTATTCATCATTTCACTATTCATCGTTTTTGAAGTCAGTTTGAGACTTTGAGAAGTCGTAAAAAAATTTACTATTCACATGACACTATTTATTCCCGGAGGGAAATCACTATTCATGGGCATCATTCATCATGTTGTAAACTTGGTTTACGGGTATTCAAATGCGCGTAACCAGTTAGGTTTAGCTGCGTATTCATGCATCATCAGTAAAGACACATCATACAGACTAGAGTAGTTTGCATATCATCAGTAACATCATTATCATATCAGTTCATGCATGTGTTTGTGTGATTTTCATTCACGTATGCTTAATTGTTTAATTAACGTTACCACTCAGTCATTTCTGCTAACATTATACCTAATACTCACGACTATGATCCTAACACATTTTCAAACTAATTTTAATGATATAGAGATTATATTATTACTTTACCTAGTGTTTTTAAACCAATCGCTATATTTTTCGTTTGACGCTTATAACTCCATCGGTTTATGAAATTTCAATCCAATAATCATTCTAACACCCGATTCATGCAAGGAATATGGTTTTACAATTTTTACAACTTCGTCGTATTTTATTTCACCTCGTCATGATTCATTTCTAGTTAACTCGGTACCCGGTAACACTTAATGTATACCTTAAACTAGCTAATTCTAAATAAATTGGATACAAGTGCATTAATTTAAATCAAATCATCCCTCTTTTCTTCACATGTGCCGCCCCCGCCATGAGCCACCCTAAACATCTACTACACTTGATTTCTAAGGCTTCATTAATTAAAAGATTCTATGTGTTTTCTTATTTAATTTCCATAACACATTTCTTATCATTTCAACTAGCAAAATAACACACAAACTCTCTCTTTTCCTCCTTCATTGTTCAGCCAAAGGAAGAACATCAAGAGCAATCCACCAATTTTTGTAGTTCAAGTATGAATCAAGCTCAAATTTCATTCCTAGTTAGGGTTTTGTGGTAAAAACCCTACGTTATTACACATTTTCTCATCAAAACTCAACTATATTGCAAGTAAGCTTCAAGAACATCTTTTTGATCATTTCATACTTTCATTTGATTCATATGTTTATGTATTTTCAAGTTATATTAGTTAATCATGCAACATATTTATGTTTTAGATACCACTTTGCACATAAACTATCTTTAACACTAGATCTATAAGTTTCAGTAGTGATCTCATGAAATCCACCAAGGTTGGTGATGTTTAGGACCCCATGACACCCTAAGAAGGTGTATGGTAGGATTTGCGAATTTGTGGAGTTGATTTGAAGTGGTATGATCAAGTTTAGAACCAAGGAAATGAGTTTTTAACAATCTAAACAACCTACTGTCCAAAATCGTGTAAACTGGAAAACTCAGAAAATGTTGAACTATTTTGGCCTTCATATTCAGAAAGTTCTTTCAAAAACGAAACCGTGGCCGCTTGAATCACTAAAATCCGACTTATAACGAAGGAGATATTATTTTTACAAGTTAGACGACGAGAACTAATTTTCTGAAAATAAACTTGCTGTTTGCCGAATTTCAAAGGACCAAACGAGGCGTTATACGTGTTCTAGAGGAGCCGAGATACTGAGATTATGTTAGTTCATGTTAATACGAATCCGTGGATATAAAGAACGTAGAAAACGAGCTCATAACGACCGAGATATACGCGTTTAAAGCCCGACGAACATTAATCATTTTGACAGCCCACTAATAGAAAAATAATCCAAGTATAAAAACTAGTGTTTTTACAAGACATAACATTGATAGCCGATTTTCTAATTGATCGAGGCGCGTATGATCAAAAGTTAAATGAAACGACATTAAGACATGGTTACAAGGTTTTCAAAATCGTCGAGTTTGATCACTAACACTTAACATACAATATTTCACGACTAGCTTTACGAGGCCATTTTGGGCATATGTTCACAAGTTAAAGAAAATATTAAATTGCGACGAAAACATTATATTTTGCCGATAGAACACCAAACAAGGATCAGGGAGTAATGTTTCAACATATTTACGCGAAAAGTAGTTTATAACTTAACGAGACGTCAAAAATGTATTTTTTCGACAATAAATGTTATTTTCAAAATTTCCAAGTGGTATCGTTAACATACGTATTTGCATGTGCTGCGTTAATTCATTTCTTACATTAGATCATATCATCATAATAGGTCGCGGTTAGAGACCGAGCCCCATTTCATCATTGTCATTGTGCTATCATACCAGGTGAGTTTTCATAGCCCCGTTTTAAATTTATTATTTGATTTCTAAATTCTCAGGGGAGAATACATTGCACCATTTTTATATGCGGACCAAAGTATCCAAACTCATTTACATTGCTTAAGTTACCATCATTGCCAAGTTAAAGTCCCCTTTTATTTATCATGGACCGTTAATTGTGAGCAAGCGAAGGTGAGTGGATAGATCTATTGAGGGTGACGCCTCTGTTCGGGTTGGTAGAGACAACTGGTCAAACGAACACATTTCATTTCATACATTCAGAGTGTTTGGCAAAACACTTCCTTTTGGGGCATTTATTTCAGTCTAGCTTCGGGGTCATGAGCTTAAGAGCTAATGTATTATTTTTATGTGACATTTTTGTCATACATTTTATACTTGTAGTTTCCGTAGAAACATTTCATTTACATAAACCCATGAACTCACCAACATTATTGTTGACCTTTTTAGCAATGTATTTTTAGGTGTTTAAGGTAATCGCATGTTGGCCTGCATAAGGATATACCATGGAGTCGCGGAGTCGACGCGTCCCACTTTATCTTTTATGCACTAAAGTATCGTTTGATTTGTATAAACTTGTTTTCCGCAAACTTGCTTCACCTTTTGGGACCTAACTTTATAACTCTGAATGTTTTTATTTAATCAAACGATGTATTTTCTAAACGACACTTTAGGTCGTTCAATATAACCGTAACTGTGGTGCTATGGCAGTCACGCCCCAGGTATTCCATTCCGCTGCAAGTCACAAATTTTGGGGTGTAACAGATTGGCATCAGAGCAAGGTTATAGCAAACTAGGTTGTATCTTGGACCCTAGACTATAACCACACCATCATAGCATCTCATCATTGTAGCATAAGTACATATTCATTATACATGCGGTTTCATACGTATATCATTTCATCATAACCCGCATAAGATAAGAAGTTATTTACTTTCATTTTACGTCAATTGTCACAGAGATGTCTTCACCCAACTACCCTATTATCATTCTAGTAAACTCGGATATCGAGGACGCTTTTTCATCCACTCGTATACCTACATCACCACACTCACCATTGTTGGATGATAATTTCCACCTATTTGAGGTATTAGCACTACCTGAGCCGGACTTAGAAAATGCTATCAGGTATGACACTGAGACTTTCGAGATTCAGGAGACTGCCCTTGCCTTCCCACCACCACCATTGTCATTCCCCATTTCCATTTCCACATATCGGGAATTGGATGACACCTTGTGGATAATACCAAGATCACCGACTCAATAGGAACATCAGCAGATTCCTCAAGAATGGTTTGGAATATACACTATCTCGGACATGATCGATGCACTACTCCAGACCTCACATCAGGACTCATCCCGACCCCAAGATGCCACAACCCTGGATTCACTCAGAGGAGCACTAGGGAATCCCTAGACTAGACTTATATCTTTACTAGCTTTTACTATTATCCTAGCCACGGGATGTGTGGTATGGTTCAAAGAAACTTGTAGTATTTTTATTGTTGTACAATGAAATCACCAAGTATTGACTTACTATATGGGTATGGTTGTGCTATCTATGATATCGGTCCATGTAAGACCGAAATTTTCATGTATTACATCCATGTGTGTTATGACATTTCGTGGTTGCACCTTGTTGTGATCTCACTCCATTTATACATGTCCTGGTTGCGAATATGTGAGTATGATGATCTTTACTACATATAAATTCTCACGGTCTCTTATGATTTTGATGAAGTTAGGTTTAACCAAGCCACTCCAGACATGACACAAGCCACCGTTGAGCAAAACATTGCCAAGAACGTAGCCAGAGCCCTCACTAAAAATCTTACCCATGAGGAATTTATGGATTACAACCCCCACACCTTTAACGGAACTGAAGGCACAAAGGGATTTTACAAATGGTGCGAAGAAATAGAAACAATATTTTGAGGTGGCGACGGCCGCAAGGAAGACAAAGTTAAGTTCGCCACTTGCACTTTTCGGGATCATGCCCAGGGATGGTGGACTAAATATGTTCAGATAGTAGGGGTTGACGCTGCTTACTCAATCTCTTGGGAGAAACTAAGAAGGATGATGACCTTAGAATATTGTTTAAGAAGCAAAATACAAGCAATAGAACAGGAAATTCTAGACTTTACCATGGAAGGAGATGATGTTGCCAAATACACTACTCGTTTTTATGAATTAGCACGACTAGGCCCTGCAATGGATGAACCAGAAAGCAAGAAACTTGAGAGATATATCGGGGGACTCTCCCTTGAAATTCGGATGATGGTCACCTTATCAGAACCTGATACCATGTCTAAAGCTATCCGTATGGCGATTGAGGCAAAGGAATACCTAGCTCACACCAAGACCTTAAGAAACACTAATGACAACAAACAAGAATGGAACAACAACAACAACAACAACAACAAGAGAAAGTGGGACAACAATCAGGGCGGTAATGCTACCCAACAACCACCAAAGCGACAAGAAGTTGCTGAGGCCTATGCTGCAGGCCCGACTGACAAGAAAGGTTACAAAGGTACCCTACCCAAATGCAACAAGTGTCAAAGTCATCATAAACCTGGGCCTTGTCTTAATCCTTGTGGTAACTGTAAGAGAATTGGACATTCGACTAGAGAATGCAAGTTCCCAATCATTGCCGGAAATCAGAAACCTCCAGTGACATGTTTTGGCTGTGGAGAGATAGGACACTACAGGAAGGAATGTCCAAGACAAGGGAATCAAAGGAATGGGAACCAAGGTGGAATAGCTCGTGGAAGAGCCTAGGTCATCGGAGGAGGAGATGGCCAGCACACCAACAATATTGAGGACGACAACCATGTTTAAGCACAAAGAACTTCTGCCTTAGTAATAAACCATAGATGAAGCCGCTGGGGTTGTATTTATTTAAGTAGTCTATCTTAAGTACTTTCTTGAAACCTCATTGTATTATGTACCTTTCTATCTAATGTAATCCCTATCTTTTATCATCTCCACCATGAGCACAATCTTCATTTATTTCATTTCCCATTCCAATTACCCAATTTTCAATCATTTCGCAACAACATACCGCTATCCTAGTAAGGGTTAGGCATATTCTTTCTTTGACTATAGACTATTACCCTACCGCAAGACTTTCCACACACATCCTATAACCTATTCAGCAGATTGTATCCCAAACTATTTCACTACCACTTTATAGAACTGTCTTACCCAAAATTTTAATGCAAGATATTTCACTACCACCTTAGAGAATTATTTCACAAGATTCCAAAACATGTTATATTCCTATCATCTCTTAAATCAATTTACTAGCACTCTACCAACTATTTACTCCCTTACGAACCGGTTTCTTGTTAAAAACGGAGTTTAAACCACCATTTTACCAAATGACACGTTGAACACTATCTAAAACTTTTGAGAAAAGTAATGCTATTTTGGCTAAACCGAGCATCGCATCATTAGTCCTCAATTATACATAGCCTGATCACCTATGTCTAATTCAGGAAGGATTATGCCATAAAGGAAACAATCATCTTTTCAAAATTCCTAATAACAATCTTCATTCAAAAGCTTTGTAACCAAATAAATTTTCATAAGCATCCCCATTGGCAAACTCTATCTGAGCACCTGCACCACATGTCACTTACTTAACAGTTAAGTTGGGTTTTACCATTTACCTTTCTAGGAAAGACTTTCCCATCTACAAGGAGAAATTCATAACATAAGAAAACAACGAAAGGGTTTCGGTACCACAAACAAGGACTAGAAATATACAGCCAGTTGATTCGTATCGCAACGTAAAACATAAGATCTCACGAGGCAATCCAAATCATTACCTTTAGCATAGTCACCAAATCTTATCATTTCAGAAGTACTAGTTAGACCAAGTAGGACAATGAACCTAAATCATGATCCAGTTTAGAAAGGATCAAGCAAAGTTGGATATGCGTACCCATAAGTCTTACCCAAGATTAACCTTTAGGCATTATTTAAACACCAGGAACGGAACGTTAGACATTTAGGTATTCCTGCAGACATACCTACCCGACTATTTTATCTTTTTGTTTTTGACGCTTTCAATACGAATGAACTTTCTTTAAAATGTTAGGAACTGTGTAACACCAAACTTTGCTAAAACATTCTTATCCAAATCATGTCGAAAACCCATCTATAAAACCTTGGGTCGTATTTGAAAATAGTCCAATCTTGCATAACCACTGAGATTATCCAAACTTGAAAAATTCATTTATTCAGGAAAAAGATTTCAAAGAAAACATTCTGTATCGAAAGAAAGGTTTATTCATTCAGACATAAAACTTCATTTATTCAAACTTGTGGAACCCATTTATTCAAATTGTAAGATTCATTACCCAAACTCGTAAATAAATTATTCAGGAGAAGATTTCAATCAAAACGCTCCATATCGAGTCAAATTTTGAAAACCAACCACCATACTAAGATACTTCATACAATTAGGATCTTGTGGTTGACAAACAATAGCATGGGAAACTTTTGACAAAGGAGATCTAGGGAAAAACTATTAAACAACACAAATTTTGGCAATAAAGACAAAGCATCTTAGGTGAAGAGAGGCTGATATCTTGACATCAGTTATAGCAAGACACAAGGAATCAGAAACCGTTACCGTAGCTTTGTTCTTCGATAACCCATTTCCGACAAACCTACCGTTGTAGGAGTAGTCACGAGACACATTGTACAAATTTCAAAGGGTCCTGATAAAGGATAGACTATGCACCTCAAACTGCTGACAATCCCCTTAAGATATTTTCTTTCCAATCAGATATACATACGCTCTACCATCTTCAGACCAATGGGCAATTAAAAAAGCTAATGTTGTGGCAGATGCCCTTAGCCGGAAAGCAAGACTCAAACCTTTGATAGTCAGATCATTGGGAATGAAAATTATATCACCTTTACCATCACGAATCCTCGAGGCTCAAGTTGAGGCACTCAAGGAGGAAAACCGACAAAATGAAAAACCCCATGGTATGCCAAAGGATGCAAATGGTTTAGTAAAGAGGTCAGACGGAGTATTGTGCTTCGAGGATAGAAGCGGGATACCTCTTTATGGCAGTATAAGAGAGTTGATCATGCACGAATTGCACAAGTCAAAGTACTCCATTCACCCAGGTTCTGATATGATATATCAGGATCTCAAGAGACTTTATTGGTGGCTGAATATGAAAGCAGAAATAGCTGCATATGTTAGCAAGTGTCTTACTTGTGCTAAAGTAAAATCCGAATACCAGAAACCATCAGGATTGTTTCAACAACCAGAAATTCCCTAGTAGAAGTGGGAACGCATTAAAATGGACTTTGTCACCAAATTACCCAAAACATCAGGAGGTTTCAGTACTACTTAGGTAATCGGTGATTGACCTTGGAAATGGTTGGGCAAACCATTCACCATTAATCGAGTTCTCTTACCACAATAGTTATCACGCGAACACTTAGACTGCACCTTTTAAGGCACCCTATGGTCGAAGTACCAATTACATAGTGACAGACTGAAATCGGAAGGTCAAGTTCACTGGTCTAGAGCGCAATTGTGAAACAACAAAGGAAATGGTACAAGTCAAGAATCAGTTACGAGTAACAAGAGAACAATAGAAAAGTTAGGTCAGTTCGGGATGCAAAATCATGGGGACTAGGTATCCCTAAGTAGTAAACCATTGGGATTTGAGTTGTAGGACAAGATATGTTGAAAGCCTTGCCTTGGAAGGGCATGATATAATTTTGGAAACCCGGGAAACCGAACCTTAGGTATATTGGACCATTTAAGATTCTAATTAGAATCGGCCGACTGGCATACAGACTTGAGATTCCGTCAGAGCTCAGCAACATACACCACCCATTTCATATCCCAAACCTCAGGAAGCGCCTTCCAAACGAATCACTCATAGCATATTTCATTTCATTCCATTAGGAGAACTTCAACTCGACGATAAGTTCGATTTTGTTAAAGGAACCAGCAGAAATCATGGACCGAGAGGTCAAACAGTTGAAGCAAAGTCGAATTCCTATCATGAAGGTTCGCTCGAATTCTCGAGGAAGTCCCGAGTTTACTTGGGAACGGGAAGACCAAGTGCGACTCAAATACCCGCATCTTTTCACCAAGACCACTCTAGAGACCAACATCAGCTGAATTCAGGGACTAAATTCCTTTTAGGATGGTCAACTGTCACAACTCGTAATTTCAGGTCATTTTCCAAACCCCGAAAATTTACTATTTATGAGTAACTATTCATCAATCACTATTCACCAATCACTATTCATCATTTTTGAAGTCAGTTTGAGACTTTGAGAAGTCGTAAAAAAAATTACTATTCATGTGACACTATTCATTCCCGGAGGGAAATCACTATTCATAGGCATCATTCATCATGTTGTAAACTTGGTTTACGGGTATTCAAATGCGCGTAACCAGTTAGGTTTAGCTGCGTATTCATGCATCATCAGTAAAGACACATCATACAGATTAGAGTAGTTTGCATATCATCAGTAACATCATTATCATATCAGTTCATGCATGTGTTTGTGTGATTTTCATTCACGTATGCTTAATTGTTTAATTAACGTTACCACTCAGTCATTTCTGCTAACATTATACCTAATACTCCTGACTATGATCCTAACACATTTTCAAACTAATTTTAATGATATAGAGATTATATTATTACTTTACCTAGTGTTTTTAAACCAATCGCTATACTTTTTCGTTTGACGCTTATAACTCCATCGGTTTACGAAATTTCAATCCAATAATCATTCTAACACCCGATTCATGCAAGGAATATGGTTTTACAATTTTTACAACTTCGTCGTATTTTATTTCACCTCGTCATGATTCATTTCTAGTTAACTCGGTACCCGGTAACACTTAATGTATACCTTAAACTAGCTAATTCTAAATAAATTGGATACAAGTGCATTAATTTAAATCAAATCATCCCTCTTTTCTTCACATGTGCCACCCCCCCCCCCCCATGAGCCACCCTAAACATCTACTACACTTGATTTCTAAGGCTTCATTAATTAAAAGATTCAATGTATTTTCTTATTAATTTCCATAACACATTTCTTATCATTTCAACTAACAAAATAACACACAAACTCTCTCTTTTCCTCCTTCATTGTTCGGCCAAAGGAAGAACATCAAGAGCAATCCACCAAATTTTGAAGTTCAAGTATTAATCAAGCTCAAATTTCATTCCTAGTTAGGGTTTTGTGGTAAAAACCCTAAGTTATTACACATTTTCTCATCAAAACTCAACTATATTGCAAGTAAGCTTCAAGAACATCTTTTTGATCATTTCATACTTTCATTTGATTCATACGTTTATGTATTTTCAAGTAATATTAGTTAATCATGCAACATATTTATGTTTTAGATACCACTTTGCACATAAACTATCTTTAACACTAGATCTATAAGTTTCACTAGTGATCTCATGAAATCCACCAAGGTTGGTGATGTTTAGGACCCCATGACACCCTAAGAAGGTGTATGGTAGGATTTGCGAATTTGTGGAGTTGATTTGAAGTGGTATGATCAAGTTTAGAACCAAGGAAATGAGTTTTTAACAATCTAAACAACCTACTGTCCAAAATCGTGTAAACTGGAAAACTCAGAAAATGTTGAACTATTTTGGCCTTCATATTCAGAAAGTTCTTTCAAAAACGAAACCGTGGCCGCTTGAATCACTAAAAACCGACTTATAACGAAGGAGATATTATTTTTACAAGTTAGACGACGAGAACTAATTTTCTGAAAATAAACTTGCTGTTTGCCGAATTTCAAAGGACCAAACGAGGCGTTATACGTGTTCTAGAGGAGCCGAGATACTGAGATTATGTTAGTTCATGTTAATACGAATCCGTGGATATAAAGAACGTAGAAAACGAGCTCATAACGACCGAGATATACGCGTTTAAAGCCCGACGAACATTAATCATTTTGACAGCCCACTAATAGAAAAATAATCCAAGTATAAAAACTAGTGTTTTTACAAGACATAACATTGATAGACGATTTTCTAATTGATCGAGGCGCGTATGATCAAAAGTTAAATGAAACGACATTAAGAAATGGTTACAAGGTTTTCAAAAACGTCGAGTTTGATCACTAACACTTAACATACAATATTTCACGACTTGCTTTACGAGGCCATTTTGGGCATATGTTCACAAGTTAAAGAAAATATTAAATTGCGACGAAAACATTATATTTTGCCGATAGAACACCAAACAAGGATCATGGAGTAACGTTTCAACATATTTACGCGAAAAGTAGTTTATAACTTAACGAGACGTCAAAAATGTATTTTTTCGACAATAAACGTTATTTTCAAAATTTCCAAGTGGTATCGTTAACATACGTATTTGCATGTGCTGCGTTAATTCATTGCTTACATTAGATCATATCATCATAATAGGTCGCGGTTAGAGACCGAGCCCCATTTCATCATTGTCATTGTGCTATCATACCAGGTGAGTTTTCATAGCCCCGTTTTAAATTTATTATTTGATTTCTAAATTTTCAGGGGAGAATACATTGCACCATTTTTATATGCGGACCAAAGTATCCAAGCTCATTTACATTGCTTAAGTTACTATCATTGCCAAGTTAAAGTCCCCTTTTATTTATCATGGATCGTTAATTGTGAGCAAACGAAGGTGAGTGGATAGATCTATTAAGGGTGACGCCTCCGTTCGGGTTGGTAGCGCCAACTGGTCAAACGAACGCATTTCATTTCATACATTCAGAGTGTTTGGCAAAGCACTCCCTTTTGGGGCATTTATTTCAGTCTAGCTTCGGGGTCATGATCTTAAGAGCTATTGTATTATTTTTTTGTGACATTTTTGTCATACATTTTATACTTGTGGTTTCCGTAGAAACATTTCATTTACATAAAACTATGAACTCACCAACATTATTGTTGACCTTTTTAGCAATGTATTTTCAGGTGTTTAAGGTAATCGCATGTTGGCCTGCATAAGGACATACCATGGAGTCACGGAGTCGACGCGTCCCACTTTATCTTTTATGCACTTAAGTATCATTTGATTTGTATAAACTTGTTTTCCGCAAACTTGCTTCACCTTTTGGGACCTAACTTTATAACTCTGAATGTTTTTATTTAATCAAACGATGTATTTTCTAAATGACACTTTACGTCGTTCAATATAACCGTAACTGTGGTGCTATGGCAGTCACGCCCCGGGTATTCCATTCCGCTGCAAGTCACAAATTTGGGGGTGTGACAATACTTTTGTGACAACTTATTTTAGTATATGCTAGTCATAAACTATAGTTGGCATCTTTTATATTACAATAAGCTTAATCGGATATTTGATACAACAAGTTTTAAGAATATAAAACGGTAACGTATTCACCCCATCTACGTTTTTACAATTGGTATCAGAGCCTCGTGGCTCTTATTTTCAAAACAAATGGTTTTTAAAATGGAGTACGATCCATGTGTCAAATTACCATTGAAGCGGAATATAAACTGAAAAATGTTTTGCTAATTATGCTTAGAAGTTTTGTTGTTAAATGTTACTTTGTATACAAGCTTGAAGATGTCCTTAACAAATAAAAGAAAATATTTCTTAAAAAAAAAATTGAGTGTCAAATTGTGTGCTTAAAGCAAATTTACGAAAAATATGCTTTTGAAAGGAGCGTTTGGGATAACTATAAATTTAGTTGAAAAATCCCTTCGTAAATGATTAGATAAGTCACATAAGTAAAAATGATGCTAAAATAGGTGATGTTTATATATGAAAAGGAAACTAATCAAGCTTGGTATACATCGTCATATTTAAACACAAAGTAACGAAAAATATATTTCTTTTTATGCTATGCTATATGACTACGTGTTTTGGTTGTTTGCGTACATGTTGTTTTTTGTGATTGCACTTGTTTATTTGTGATACATAAGTGTCAATCTTGCCATGATATTTATTTGCTTATTTATCAATTTCTTGTTTATGCACAATAGGACATTTGCTAGATTTTGTGCACTAAGTTGGAAAATTGTTTTTGTATCACTTATAGACTTAGATAACTTTCTTTGCATATGTTATGTTAAAATCTTGCATAATTCACTTAGGAATGAGAACTAAGTAAAACTAGTTAAGTATCTTGAAAAATGTTGTTTTGCACAAACTCTCACCGAATAGTTCAAGTGTTAAAATGTGTCACTACCTTCAATGATTATCTAAACATATAGTATCTTTGAAAAAGGTGTTTGGTACAATAACTAAAAATGATTTATGAACTATTATGTGCTTTATGAGATGATAAATTTGCTACGGGATTTGAATGAGTTTCAGGGATTTAATCACAACTAATTAATTACACATGTTTTAGGAGAAACTACGGGATTTGAACGGGTTTCGGGGATTGAAAAATGCCCTCTGCTAAGGATTTTTGCATGGCGGATCAGACGGAACCAAAAGTAGGGTTCCGTCTGTCCAAAATTTTGGTTCCGCCAAAATTAGCCTGACGGATCAGGCGGAACCAAATTCATGGTTCCGCCATCCAATAGTAACTATTTTTAAAATTTTCAAATTTCCGTTTAATCCCGCACTCTAGATCACTCACTTTTGTTACTAGGATACTTTTCACTGATATTCACTCATATTAGGATCATGTCATCTCACTTGCACCAATAGGATAACCATCTCTAATCATACTTTCAAATTTCATGAAAATACTCCAAGGTACCTTTCTCCATAAAGGAAGAAACCCCGAAATTGGTTCCTTGCAATCCATGGACCACTGAGATTTTGTGATCATTACACACATTCACTGCATTCTTCTGTCCTTTACTCATCCATTAACTTGATTTGTAAATTGACAACTTTCTAATAAATCCGTCTCATTGTTTGCAAAGATACAATACCAAAATCACAAGTCCAACTTATGAATATAGACATTGTCTTGTATCTACATATGTTGCCTCACTTGGTTAACATGAAAATAATGTGTCATCCTCCAAAACGATTTACATCGAGTCATAACTTACACTTATGTTAAAGATGTATTATCAAATCTTGCTATCCTTGAGTGCAACCTAAGCTTTATTGTGGAGATCGTTATGCTCAAGGTTTGTTAGACCTTTTATCTAGGATTAACACAATAACAATGATTAAACATGTACGCAGCGGAATAATCAAAACTATCATTATTATTGCTAAGGTTTTTCTTCGCCATCATCTCTACAAACTTACAAACCTAGGCATCCATTGTAGAAACTTGATGCCTAGAACACACACACACCTTTTCCTGGAGTTACATCTCTAACTCCTGTGTATTAAAAACCTACGCCCTATCCTCTTTATATAATAGAGGATTAGGGTTACAAAGACTATAAATATGACAATTAAGGTCCTTCATCTTTTTCTTCATAAGTTTCCTCCATCTTTCATATTTTGTCAATATCAACTCATATTTAATTCCTAACAATCTTCCCCTAGTTGATATGACAAAACCAATGTATGAAAGATGTGTCTTCCCCTTAATCCACGCATATCATCAAGGATCTTCAAGCTGTAATTTACAATATAAATACTCTTCCCCTTTTTGTCATCATCAAATAGGGAACAAAAATCTGCAACTTTGATCTTCACAACCACAAATTAATACCCCACGTCCAATCCATCTTTCCAATGTTTCAAATTACCCACCATTAAGTTTTCCGCACTAAAAATGAACTTGAAACAGTAGAAATCAAAATCAGCCGTAGTAATAACAAGAGCAGTAGTAAAAATCTTCACCTCGATGTAGCATATAAATGGTAAACATTTAAACATTAA
Organism: Artemisia tridentata subsp. tridentata; assembly: GCA_021014915.2. Lineage (NCBI taxonomy): Eukaryota > Viridiplantae > Streptophyta > Magnoliopsida > Asterales > Asteraceae > Artemisia > Artemisia tridentata. Next base: position 270,030,741 of record CP139502.1, read on the forward strand.
GCTTCCCCTGTAACCTATATGTTAACCATTTCTTGAATCTTCAATTATGTAGGCTGTATGTATTGAAGAAGAAAACCAACCATTACCAATTCGATGCTGAAGTAGAATAAACCAACCTTGTGTCCTATATCTTGTCTAAATACGACTTCGAACGTATAATTAACGTATAAGGAGATTGCAATCTCTTGACAATAAACACTGAGCACAATAATGTAACTCCTTAAAGTGTTTGTCAATCCGTAGTCACCTGAACGAACGAGCAAGTTATCTTTAAAGTGTGTTACACCCACCTTAAGATATAATAAAACACAAACTTGAAAAATTCCACTACACCGTCAAATAAGCAACAACGAATCCACTTCGCCAATAAAAATAAAAACCGAGCCTTTAAACTTTTGATGTGCCCGGTTCGGTGCAAGTTTTAAATTTATAAGGGGTGAATTACCGAATCTAATAACAACACATACGAGCAAGTATACTCATCCGTTGTAGCAAGATTTTGATGGTAAGTCGGGATCGTTCGCAGGGATTTGTGTAGTGAATCGAATTGTAAGTTAAAAGCAACTATCTCAAACAAGTAGTAATGATATAATGAAAATTCAATGATTAAAACTACACTTGCTTAGACTAGTGTACTACAATTGACTAATATGATTGTGATAACTTTGGAAAACATGTTGGTTGTGATAATTAGTTTTGACACTAATCTATTGTTTCTACAAATTAAACCTTCATCAAGATTTTGGTTTATAAAAACAAGCATTAAGTTTAACCAATCAATTCAAGATCAATTCAAGGTTCATGAGTTGGTGTTCCTCAAACACAAAAACAATCTTTTGTCTAATCAAACAAGCTTAGGAAATGATCAATAAAAAGGTAACCAATTATAGACAAAAGGTCACAATTGAAAGTAAACTATTAATCTCTCGACCTTTAAAGTGGTTCACAATCAATCCGTTTTGATAGACAAAAGCATTTTTATTACAATCACAATTAAGTTCCTTTGTTTAATCAAGAATAGTGGAAGACAACAATCATTCATAGACAAATGATTATAACTAGTGGAATAACAATAGTTCTTTCAACCCTTAAGATTACTAGCACTAGTTAAACTTGATTACCCAAATGTCACTATGAAACTTTATCACAATTGGTTCTTAGAATTGACTTGAAATTGAATTAAAACATGTTATCACAATCATATGCCAATCAATGAATAATACACATCATCTAAGCAAGTGCACAAAGGCACTAGCCACTCATAGCAAACATAAATGTAAACTCAATACTTTGAACATTAGAAACCATGATTGAAAGTCTTACAATGATTTGGAAATAAGATTACAAGTGAAAGACAATGATTCCACAAGCAATGAAAATGGTATGATCGACTTTCTCCCTTCTCCTGGACTTATGGACGAATTTCTGAGTATTTTTCTGTGAATGGTTCTCTCCTAGCACTTGTTAGCATACATCTCTCTCTCTCTAGATTGATTGGTATATAAATACTCAACAAATGGTTCCATAAATTGCTCTAACCAAAGGTCTAAGTGCATAAATGCTTCTCTTGCTCTCCAAGTAGTATTGAATGGTTAGAATACTGAAAAGAAGGACCTAGAACCGGATTTATAAAGTTACAATCCTTAATAAAGAAGTTATGGGTCAACAACGACTTCCAACCGATCGGATAAAATGGTCTACCGATCGGTTGGTCTTCTCGGTAAATCCAAATTCACTCCATCCGAATCGGTTGCGGGCGGCGACAGATCGGATGGCTATGGCTGATGAACCTTTTTCTTGGACTTTTGCGTATGACTTGTTTCTCGGTCGTAGCTCTTGATTCTTTGATCTTTCTCTTCATCCTTAAGCTTATGAACTCGACTACTTGGACTTTAACTCATTGAAGTACCTTACGGAGCGAAACTTGACACAAGCTTCACATGTAATCTCAAATACTTCCTTTTTCCTCATTTTTGCATCTTTTCCATCCATTTTCCTGTCTTTGGCTACAAATGCTTTGCAAACACACTTTGGTACGATTTAGTAACAAAAGCATATAAATATAACCACAAAACATATATAAAACTACCAATAACGCTATCAAAAACATGTTAGATTTAGGCGTTATCAAATCCCCACACTTGAACTTTGCTTGCCCTCAAGCAAATCTAGAAATAAAAACAATTATCCACATGGTATACACAAATGATTAGGAAAATGTGATGCAAATCTATCAAGCACTAGTACAAGCTAGATTCATCATTTTAAGCTTTTATGGTTGAATCATCGAGATGTTTGACAATACCCAAATGATTTTCTTGCATGATACACATTACTAAACACCTCACGAAAGGAAAATGAAATATAATTCACTCAAACACTCATTTGTATGATTGGTGGAGTATATAAGAGGAATGACACTCATTTGCTCAGTCATGATCTAAATATTACCATAGGCTTGTACAAGAAACAAAACTACACCGAAATGGTGTGAGCGCCAAGTATACATATCAAAGAGGGCTTTTATTCGGGTTTAAGGCTTAAGGGGTTATAAAAGACTAACGTGCCACTATCTCATGCAAAACATAATAGCTCCCTAACAACGAATTCTTGCATTACCAAATAACGGATGGTCACTAGATTGTACCTTGGTTCGCTAACGACGTTACTTGCATAACGGATGGTCACCAAAATACGCCCTAGATCGCTAACAACGTTAGTCAATTCCTCAAGAAATCGGATGGTCACTACATGTCCATACACTTAATAATTTCACAAAGTCAAAAAGGGTAGGATAAGGCATGGGATATATTTATGAAATTGGTTGAACATAAGAACAAAAATAGTCAAAGTCTACGAACCAAATGTTACTAGCTATTACTAACCAATATCATGCCATTTTGCGAAAAACTCCATACTTCCTTTATTCATACTTGATTCACTTAGTCCATTGGCTTATTCTTGTCACCTTATAGTTGCAATGACTTTTTTTTTTTTTTTTTTTTTTTTTTTTTTTTTTTTTTTTTTTTTTGACTTGTCATCTTATAGTTGCAATGACTTTTCTTGGATAACAACTTTCGAAGTTTACGCTTTCTTTGAACTTTCATGATTTCCACATAACATCCATCTTGCCAAATAGCTAGCAACCAACCAAGACTTAACTATGGATAAGGCTAGGCTAAAAAAGGTGTAAAATCTTTTTGAATTTTTCTGGATTTTATCAAAAGAGAAGATAGGCTCGGCGGGTGTAACTAGGGGTATCTAGCATCAAAGACAAATGCTAACAAACGGGTCCATATGAGTGGTTAACTAGCCAATGTAGCTAGCTAATATAGCATTATATGAAAATGGAAGGCCATTTGGGATAAAACCTAAGATTGCCTCTTATCACACATATACACTTATATCACAAACGAAATGTGATCTCACAACGGTCTCGTAATGATTTACAAGTACAAGTTTTAGAATAAATAAAATCACCGGCACACTCATAGCAAAAGATCTAAGCATAAAAGATGTATGCTGTATATAGAACAGGCTCAAATCCTCACACTTTAGTGGAAAGGGCTATAATCTATCCTAGCTAATGTTATCGATCCCAGAATGGATTGCAATATTAATCGGGACACATCTCAAATTTTCAAAATTACAGATTTCACCAGTGGATAAATCCAGTTATTCTAGAATATGATCTTTAAAATGACAAAAGACTAGATTACAAGGGCAAACAAAATTTTAAAATTCAGCTCAAAACTACAATGTATTCTTATTTTCCTATTCACCCCCCACACTTAAGTTAAGCATTGTCCTCAATGTGATAAACGACAAAGAATGAAATAGGAAAATAAGAGAATAAACCGTATTTTCTTCTCAAGAGGAGTCTTGATCCTAGCGTCCAAGCTTCGAAATCATTATCTGCAGTAATCTAAAAACAAAAGAGACACACATACGAAATATATCTTTGCTTTATTCAAAAGACAGTGATATACCCCCACACTTAAGTTCAACTAAGCAATTTAGAAAAACTTTGGGGTTTAATCACTAGAAAATAAAAATGAAAAATAAACATAGCAAACACACGGGTTGCCTCCCGAGAAGCGCTTGTTTTATTAACGAGTCATCAGCCGGACTCGAACTTCTCTCTCTTCATGTTGGTGCTGACTTCTTCTTTGGAAATTTTGGAACGTACAGCACATTTCCAATCACTATTCCTTCTCCAGTTTCATCTATGTATTCCAACTTAACTTTCTCCCACGGTCTTGGTAGAACATCATAGATATAACCAGAATCTTCGGCCCACGGAGTGTTTTTCTTGAAATCGGCCGGGAAGGGTGACATAAAGGTTATAGCTTCATATTCTGATTCAGGCGGAATCTCTTGAATAGAAACTTCATTCATCTGCTCCTTGTCATAGTATAACTTAATTCGGTGCCCATTAACAATGAAACTTCCACCATGTTTGTCATGCAATTCAACATATCCGGATGGAAATCCATGTTTCACTGTATACGGTCCGAACCATTTCGGTTTCAGCTTGGGAGCTTTGAACTTATACTTCATGTTAAAAAGCAGAACTTTGTCTCCAGCTTTGAATTCTTTTCTGATTCTTAGCTTTCTGTCATGATAAGCTTTTGTTCTTGCTTTGTAAAGTTTGGAGTTCTCATAAGCTTGTAGTCTAAGCTCATCGAGTTCATGCAATTGCAAAAATCTCTTTTCTCCAGCTACTTTGAGGTCTGGGTTACAGTTTCTCAATGCCCAGTAAGCGCGATGTTCGATTTCAAACGACAAATGACAAGTTTTTCCATACAACAATCTGTATGGTGTTGTACCAATTGGTGTTTTGTAAGCTGTGCGAAATGCCCACAGAGCGTCATCTAGTTTTCTCGACCAAACGGCGGGATTGTCTTTAACCGTTTTTTCGAGTATCCTTTTTAAGGCTCTGTTGGTATTTTCGACTTGACCACTGGTCTGTGGGTGATAAGCTGTAGCGAAACGATGATGAACTCCGTATCGCTTCATAATTTTCTCCGTTTGTTTGTTACAGAAAAGGGTTCCACGATCACTTATCAAAGCTTTAGGAATTCCATAACGAGCGAAAAGCTTTTTGAGAAAATTAACAACTACTCGTGCATCATTTGTGGGTAGAGCTTCCGCTTCAGCCCATTTGTAAACGTAATCAATAGCAACGAGAATGTATTCGTATTTATGTGATTTAGGAAACGGTCCCATGAAATCAATTCCCCAAATATCGAATAATTCACAGACTTGAATGCTCTTTTGAGGCATTTCATCTCTTCGAGAAAGACTACCGGATTTTTGGCAAGCATCACAATTCTTAACAAGAGTATGGGCTTCTTTAAAAATAGTCGGCCAATAGAATCCAGCATCAAAGACTTTTTTACCTGTGGTGGAAGGACCATAATGTCCCCCAGTTGGGCCATGATGACATTCATCGAGAATTCTTCTCGTTTCAGAACCATAAACACATCTTCTAATCATCCCATCGGGACACATTTTGAAAAGATAAGGTTCTTCCCAATAATAATGTTTAAGATCCGAAAAGAATTTACTTCGTTGGGCATGAGTTAATCCTTTCTTGAGAATTCCTCCAACGAGATAATTTGCATAATTGGCAAACCATGGAATTTCGTTCTCATCATCTGTATCAACAGTCATGAGTGTTTCATCTGGAAAATAGTTGTCAATCTCATCTTCTTTTAACTCTTCCAGATTTGGATTTTCTAAACGAGATAGATGATCAGCGGCTAGATTTTCTGCTCCTTTCTTATCTTTGATTTCGATATCGAATTCTTGGAGTAGTAAAATCCATCGGATGAGACGCGGTTTGGCATCTTGCTTCTTAAACAGATATTTTAACGCTGAATGATCGGTGAACACGATTGTTTTCGAAAGTACAAGATATGATCTGAATTTATCGAAAGCGAAAACAACGGCTAACAATTCTTTCTCTGTAACTGTGTAATTCTGTTGAGCATTGTTGAGTGTTTTGCTGGCAAAATATATAGGACGAAAATGTTTCTCTTCTCGTTGTCCTAATACAGCTCCAACAGCAAAATCGCTTGCATCGCACATGAGCTCGAATGGTAGTGACCAATCAGGGGAAACCATAATGGGTGCACTAGTCAGTTGTGTTTTCAATGCTTCGAATGCTTTTATACAATCTACATTAAAATCGAAAATAGAATCTTTTTCAAGAAGTTTCGTCATTGGACGAGATATTTTGGAAAAATCCTTAATGAAACGACGGTAAAAACCTGCATGTCCTAGGAAACTTCTAACGGCTTTAACGTTAGTTGGGGGTGGTAATTTGGTAATGACATCGATCTTTGCTTTTTCAACCTCCATTCCTGCGCTGGAAATTTTGTGTCCTAACACAATTCCTTCAGTTACCATGAAATGACACTTCTCCCAATTGAGAACAAGATGTGCAGCTTTACATCTTTCAAGCATTTTATCGAGGTTAGAAAGGCAAGCTTCGAATGAGCTTCCGAAAACTGAAAAGTCATCCATGAAAACTTCCATAGACGTTTCAAGCATATCTTGGAATATGGCAATCATGCATCTTTGAAAAGTCGCGGGGGCATTACATAATCCGAAAGGCATACGCCGATAAGCGTAAGTTCCAAAGGGACATGTGAATGTGGTCTTTTCTTGATCAGCTGGATCAATAGGAATTTGAAAATATCTTGAAAAACCATCGAGAAAACAAAAGTATTTGTTTCCTGCTAATCTCTCAAGCATTTGATCCATGAAAGGCAAAGGAAAATGATCTTTTCTGGTGGCTTTGTTTAATTTTCTGTAATCAATACATACTCGCCATCCGGTGACAGTTCTAGTTGGAACTAGTTCATTTCGTTCGTTGGTCACAACAGTCATTCCTCCTTTTTTCGGAACACAGTGAACAGGACTTACCCAAGGACTATCCTCGATGGGGTAAATGATACCTGCATCAAGAAGTTTGATAATTTCTTTTTTAACAACTTCTTTCATGTTGGGGTTGAGTCGACGTTGTCTTTCTACAACTGGTTTGGCATCTTCTTCAAAATTGATTTTGTGTTTGCAAAAATCAGGACTGATTCCTGGGATGTCAGAAGTTTTCCACGCAAAAGCTTCTTTATGCTTCTTAAGAACTGAAATCAGACATTCTTTCTCATACTCATTGAGCAACGAAGATATGACGACTGGAAGTAGCGAATTGTCTTCCAAGTAAGCATACTCAAGATTTTCTGGAAGTGGTTTCAACTCAAGATCAATCGGTGGTTCTTGAAGTGATGTTTTGATCCTCATTTGATCATTAAAACTGATTTCCTCAAAATCTTCTTCTATTATCTCTCCTTCTTCTTCCTCTTCTTCTTCTTCATCAATCTTAACTTTCATAAAATCAGCGAATTCTTTATCAAAAGTTGTTTCACTAATCTTCTCTGAAATAGTCATGAATGGATCAGAATCTTCAAGTAATGGATCCAATTCTTCCTCAGTGACTTCATCGATTACATCAATGTTAAAGCAAGTGTCATCACTGGAATGTGGATATTTCATTGCTTTATCGATTAAAAATGTGATTCTATCCTCTCCAACTCCAAGATTGAGTTCTTTTCCTTTTACTTTGATGATCGCATCAGCGGTGTTTAGAAAAGGTCTTCCTAAAATAAGGGGTACTCTACTATCTTCCTCCATTTCTAAAATTACAAAATCCACGGGAAAAATGAATTTACCTACTTGGACAAGCATATTCTCAGCAATACCAACAGGATATTGGTAAGTATGATTAGCTAATCGGATACTCATCCTTGTGGGTTTCAATTTATTGATTGAAAGTTTCGTATACAGCGAATAGGGCATCAAATTAATACTCGCACCTAAGTCGGCTAAATCATCGCAGGTGATGTTGTTTCCTAATATGCATGGAATCAGAAAACTTCCGGGATCTCTGAGTTTTTGTGGAATTTTGTTTTGAACAATAGCTAAACATTCTTCATTGAGAAAGGTAGCAGATATTTGCTCCAACTTGTTCTTGTTGTTAAGAAGTTCTTTCAAAAATTTCCCGTAATTGGGCATTCCGGCTAAAACATCAATGAGAGGTACATTGAGTCTAACTTCTTTGATTATTTCAACAAACTTCTTATAACGCACCTCCATTCTTTCTTTCTTAAGGCTCTGCAGATATGGAATTTTTGGAGTGTAAGCCTTAACTTGTGGTTTGGGTTTGGGTTTGGGTGGTGTTTTTGGTGTATTTTCCTTCTTGGATTCTTCATCTTCATCCTCACTATCGAAATCGATAGTTGTGGTGTTGTTTGGGTTGGGTGGTGGATCATAAGACAGGCCACTTCTTGTGAATACAGCATTGATATGCTCATTTCTGGTTTGTGGTGGACGATAAGTCTTAGCATTCGATGATGATGATGGTTTTTGGTTGGTTTGGGTGTTACTAGGCAACGAACCTGATGGTCGGGAAGAAATTTGATCAGAGAGTCTCCCAAATTTGTTTTCAAGATCTTGGATAGACGCTTGATGATTTTTCTGACCTTGCTCAACTTTGGTCTTGAGATTGAAAAATTGATTCTTGACGAACTCGTTGGTTGATTTTTGAGCAGTGACAAATTCTCTCATCATTTTTTCAAAATCTGTTTCTTCAGGTTTCTTGTCGGAATTTTGTTAGGTTTGGTTCTCTACTTTTGGTTGGGAATCATGGTTGTTATCCCTTTGTCGGCGATCTTGCCAACTAGCAGAGTTTCGTCCGTAATAATTTCCACGATATCCTCCTCCTCGGTATCCTCCTTGGATGTAATTAGCTTCTCCTTCTTTTGGTTGATCCATAGGTTGATCATCGCATTCTGATGATGGGTGGTTACCTCCACAGTTGTTACAACCATCTCGCATTTCTTTCATCTCTCCTCTAAGATCTTTGTATTGCGAATCGATTTTGGAAACCAAGGTTTCCATTTTCTCCATGAGTTTAGATGAATCAGAACTTTCGGCAAAGGCAACGGTTTTTCTTAAGGGTTTTGTCTTGGCATCTTTTGACCAGTCGAGTTTAAGAAGAACTCGGTCTTCAAGCAATTGGTATGCCTGGTTAGGAGTCTTATAAAGAAATATTCCTCCAGCATCAAGAATTCCTTGAGATGTTTCATCAAATCCATGGTAAAAGATTTGGATAATGGTTCCTCGTCCTAAACCATGTCCATGACAACTTCAAAGTAAATCCTTCATACAAAGCCATGCTTCGACGAGTGATTCGTTAGGATTTTGTGTGAAAGCATGAATTTCTCCCATGAGTCGATCAAACATTGCAGGTGGAAAGAATCGGCTTACAAAAGCTTGCCTCATCTCTTCCCAAGTAGTGATGATTCCTGGTGTTAATTCGTTATACCACACTTTTGCATCTCCAGCAAGTGATGATGGAAAAAGTTTGAGTTTAATGGCATCTACATTCGTATCACCGTATCGGAACATGCCACAAATTTCAATGAATTCGGCAACGTGTTTGTGAGGATCGGCCCTTGAACGGCCATCAAATTGACGGTCTTTGATCATAGAAAGATGGTGACCTTTCACGGTGAAATTGTCACCTAAGTTGACAGCAACAATAGCAGCTCCAGGAGTGGGTGCTACGGCTCGGTTTGCTTCCCACATGGGTCTATCGTCAGCCATGGGAAAAGGTTGATCAGTGAATGGGTTATAAACGACTTTGGCTTCAAAAAGGTTATCAAAAGTTGGGTTTGGTACTCTTGGTACACGATTGGCTAATGGAACAAAGGGTGTTCTTCTTCTTCTTCTAGATCTTGTTCGAATCAAACTTTCGGGATCGAAAAGTGGTGGAATTGGTTCTACTCCAGTTGATCGAGTGTTCATACAATTCCCCAATGAATCGAGGCAATGTCTAAACAAACGAGCAAAGAATGAAAACAATTTGAAAAGATCAGAATCGTCCAACCGATCGGATAGAACAGTCTACCGATCGGATAGATCTCTCGGTAAATTTGATTTGAAGGATCCGATCGGATGGAAGTGTCCGCCGATCGGATGGTTCTCTCGGTAAATGAAAATTTTGGAAAACCGATCGGATGGATGAACAACCGATCGGATGGGCAGCTCGATAAAACTTTTTTTTTTTACGAAAACTAACTCTATGAGAATTTGACTAAAACTTACAGAAACACGATCAAAATCCCCGGCAGCGGCGCCAAAAACTTGATGTGCCCAGTTCGGTGCAAGTTTTAAATTTATAAGGGGTGAATTACCGAATCTAATAACAACACATACGAGCAAGTATACTCGTCCGTTGTAGCAAGATTTTGATGGTAAGTCGGGATCGTTCGCAGGGATTTGTGTAGTGAATCGAATTGTAAGTTAAAAGCAACTATCTCAAACAAGTAGTAATGATATAATGAAAATTCAATGATTAAAAACTACACTTGCTTAGACTAGTGTACTACAATTGACTAATATGATTGTGATAACTTTGGAAAACATGTTGGTTGTGATAATTAGTTTTGACACTAATCTATTGTTTCTACAAATTAAACCTTCGTCAAGATTTTGGTTTATAAAAACAAGCATTAAGTTTAACCAATCAATTCAAGATCAATTCAAGGTTCATGAGTTGGTGTTCCTCAAACACAAAAACAATCTTTTGTCTAATCAAACAAGCTTAGGAAATGATCAATACAAAAGGTAACCAATTATAGACAAAAGGTCACAATTGAAAGTAAACTATTAATCTCTCGACCTTTAAAGTGGTTCACAATCAATCCGTTTTGATAGACAAAAGCATTTTTATTACAATCACAATTAAGTTCCTTTGTTTAATCAAGAATAGTGGAAGACAACAATCATTCATAGACAAATGATTATAACTAGTGGAATAACAATAGTTCTTTCAACCCTTAAGATTACTAGCACTAGTTAAACTTGATTACCCAAATGTCACTATGAAACTTTATCACAATTGGTTCTTAGAATTGACTTGAAATTGAATTAAAACATGTTATCACAATCATATGCCAATCAATGAATAATACACATCATCTAAGCAAGTGCACAAAGGCACTAGCCACTCATAGCAAACATAAATGTAAACTCAATACTTTGAACATTAGAAACCATGATTGAAAGTCTTACAATGATTTGGAAATAAGATTACAAGTGAAAGACAATGATTCCACAAGCAATGAAAATGGTATGATCGACTTTCTCCCTTCTCCTGGACTTATGGACGAATTTCTGAGTATTTTTCTGTGAATGGTTCTCTCCTAGCACTTGTTAGCATACATCTCTCTCTCTAGATTGATTGGTATATAAATACTCAACAAATGGTTCCATAAATTGCTCTAACCAAAGGTCTAAGTTCATAAATGCTTCTCTTGCTCTCCAAATAGTATTGAATGGTTAGAATACTGAAAAGAAGGACCTAGAACCGGATTTATAAAGTCACAATCCTTAATAAAGAAGTTATGGGTCAACAGCGACTTCCAACCGATCGGATAGAATGGTCTACCGATCGGTTGGTCTTCTCGGTAAATCCAAATTCACTCCATCCGAATCGGTTGCGGGCGGCGACCGATCGGATGGCTATGGCTGATGAACCTTTTTCTTGGACTTTTGCGTATGACTTGTTTCTCGGTCGTAGCTCTTGATTCTTTGATCTTTCTCTTCATCCTTAAGCTTATGAACTCGACTACTTGGACTTTAACTCATTAAAGTACCTTACGGAGTGGAACTTGACACAAGATTCACATGTAATCTCAAATACTTCCTTTTTCCTCATTTTTGCATCTTTTCCATCCATTTTCCTGTCTTTGGCTACAAATGCTTTGCAAACACACTTTGGTACGATTTAGTAACAAAAGCATATAAATATAACCACAAAACATATATAAAACTACCAATAACGCTATCAAAAACATGTTAGATTTAGGCGTTATCAACTTTGAATGAACAAAAATCAAATCTCAATGTGTGTGTATTATCCCCGTGTGTGTGTTGGAACCAACATCTTCCAAATTGCGTATCTCTTCTCCTCACTTTATGTATCTCATGCCCATAAACATCAACAAGCATCAGTAGCATATTAAACGAGCAGTACCACATAACTTACAATCAGCAATACAAACAAATCATGCCAACAGTACAAAGTGGGAACTAAGCAGTACGAATATGTCAAAAGCAGTACTAACTCCGAGACCCAGCAATACAAACTGCTACGTTGGAACCAATAAGCAGTACGAATAACTAAAGTGAGCAGGAGAAACTGACAGTAATATAATAACCCACTATCGTAAGAAACCAATCAGATCCAATATCTGATGAATGTGAGGACCCACAACTGTCTTCAGCGTATTAACCACAAGCAACAAAGAAGTCCCACACATTGAATTTGAATCAGTACGAGGTTAATAAAGTGTTTGGCTAATTCAATTTAATTCTCGCCCCATAAGAATACGACAAACCTTAACCACATGCGACAATCAATTAATTCATTGAGGTAAGACTTTACACATGACTCTTTTCCATCAATAAACCAATCAGATCAAATGCTATCCTCCACAAATCAACAACTTCATTCAAATAATCAACAAACCACATTCGAATATTAAAAGATCAACACTAGCAGCTCATGTTTGACCACCGACCCATGATGAAAATAGTTTAAACAATAACCTTCGAATGAATTAAATAGGTATGAGGTAAATATCATAACGCACCCAATCACCAATCATAATTATGATATTCGTTTTTCATCAATTAACAACAAAAAGCGACAAACACAATTCTTCCAACATTCGATTTAGTACGAGGTTTATTAATTCATGATGTTAACAACGAACCACAATTTATCTTGTCGTCACATCAATTTAACAGATCGATACCAAAAGAAAAATAAATCTGTTTATACCTGATAACATCCAGTTCGTACCTTCATCAAGACTGCTTCTTTTCGACAGAAAACCTTGTAAATCATCCTAGATATCACGAGCAACCTGGCTCTGATACCACTTGTGGAGATCGTTATGGTCAAGGTTTGTTAGACCTTTTATCTAGGATTAACACAATAACAATGATTAAACATGTACGCAGCGGAATAATCAAAACTATCATTATTATTGCTAAGGTTTTTCTTCGCCATCATCTCTACAAACTTACAAAACTAGGCATCCATTGTAGGAACTTGATGCCTAGAACACACATACCCCTTTTCTTGGAGTTACATCTCTAACTAATGTGAATTAAAAACCTACGCCCTATCCTCTTTATCTAATAGAGGATTAAGGTTACAAAGACTATAAATATGACAATTAAGGTCCTTCATCTTTGTCTTCAAAAGTTTCCTCCAGCTTTCATATTTTGTCAATATCAACTCATATTTAATTCCTAACATTTATAATCTCAAAGTAGGATTGACAACTTAAGTATTTCGTTCAAAATATTCGAGCAAAATTGACTTACGATTGTAGTCACTAAAAGTCATATCCGAAAAATCAACACCCAAGTATTTTAATAAATGTTAAAACACTTATCCTATTTTGATGAGAACACTTACAAGTCACTTGTTCTTTCACCATCATCCCATCACATTCACCTCTGAGATACATCTCAGCCCCTAAGCTTCACAAACATGACCAAAACTTCAAGCACTTCACCCACTAGTTGTACCAACCAATGGACCACAAGAATTAGTATCCATCCTTGTTGTCTTCAACATCTATGAAACCTAAGTATTCCCATAGTACAACAAACCTCTACATCACCACATCCTTATTTAGACACACTAGAAGACCTACCATCTAAATCAACCAATCCACAATCCTTACCATCATTTGAATTCGTTGAGTGCATTGCTCAAAAAGTCCTTTGTCCAAACACTCGTACCGAATTAAATGCACGTTGAACTAACTCAAACATTCTTTGCCACCTATAGAGACTTAGATGATTCATTATGGCTAGAACCTCCATTATCAAATGAGCATGTTGCTCGCGTTCATTTTTATTAATTTCCACTAGGTATAAGTAGTACTACCTTCACAAGTTATCAAAGTAGTAATAATACTTTGTCGCTGAACTTTTGCACAAGTTTCATTAAACCTTAAATCAACATTTTAATAACATATGTTAAAATGCAATCTCAAAGCCAACCTCATGTACCCCGAGCAATAATGACTCTTGAGGAGTATACATAAAAAAACTTGAGTAAATTCCTCTTGTCATCATCTAGTGAATATAATCTTGAGACCAAGTATATTTAGGATAGGTTTATCCGATTCAAACACTTTTGGTTCATATCTTCATTTAGGAAAACATGATGTTTCAGAAAACATTATGCCTAAGAAATCATGCGTTTAGTTTTCATATTGTTAAAAGGATAATGTATATCCTATGCATCATTCTCTCCTTGCGACATGAACGATTGTGTTACAAGAGATTTCATTACACCTCATTGCCTAAATGATCTTGAACAAACATCTACAAGTTCTATGAACTAGCGTATCTCCCTCATCTTGTCATACTTGTTTTCATAAGCATGATAACATTATCCCATGGGATAATCTTACTTGTTGAAAGATACTATATGTATCTATTTCCTTTCAGGTGTACATCATAACCAAACCTTGCTCATAATCTAGTTCAAACCTTGTGCATATCCAATGTTAATACTACACATTTCTAGAGCATACACAAGATCCATTAATGTTGCTAACCTTACTTAGATTCTTGTTGAATAAAATTCCAAAGAGCTTTCTTGAGAACATTCTTAATTTAACATATTCCATTATCACAAACAAACACATTTCTTGGTCTTAGATGATCAAATCACTTTCATAACATATACCTAAACTCAACATAAAAGTTGTCATCCATTAGATCATGAAATAAGCTAGGTAATTCAAACAACCTTAGATTCCAAACACAAGATTGAAATATGTTGACACATATTTGTCAAATTCTCGTGTATAACATGACATCTTCATCACCTTAGTTTTAATAGATATAGTCGAGTCTCATTAAGCCAAGCATTGGTGAATTATCATCTTTTATATACTTTAATAGGCAAAAATAGGAATTCCTATCTTTCTAACATGCGAATTACTACTTGAGAACCTATTGCACTAGAAACTCAATTTGACCTATTGGTGAAATTGCTTCTAGGAGAGAAATTGGGTATGTGGAATCACCCTCAAAAATGGTCGTGTTTAGCCTTAATTGAGCACCGCTAGTAATAGTTCATATTCATTCTCCAACTTGAAAAATCTTTATTCCTATACTTGCCTAAAGTAAGTATTAAAATAAGATATTTTGCCTCGCCTTAGGAATATTAATCAAACATGTAATAAATATGACTCTTCTTTCTTTAGTTTATTAAAATCACTTGCATTACACATACATGTATTGTTTACATGTTTTTGTTTGATATGATCATGATAGCTATTTGAGTAATAGTCAAATGTGTAAACCTTGGAAGGGTTTTGTCTGCATGCTTATATATTTCGTGTTACTAAATGTTAACATGATTTGCATGATATTTTCATTCTTTCGTTATATGGTGTTTCACAGATTAACGTGTTACTTATTATCTCAAGATATGTCATATTGATACATGATGTTTTTATATGATGTTTATATATTTGAAAGCTCTTGTCTCTTGTTGACATTCATTAAGCCTTTTCGTAGAATAGCCTAAATGATACATGCTCTAAAAGATTATAATGGTTTGCATGAATCTTTCGTCTTGTTTCTTTTGTGACTTTGTCACACTATTTGTTTGCCACGTGTGCACTTATAATTTGTCAAAGTGCTTTTGGTATGATAAACTTTTAAAAGTCTTTTTATGCTACATATTAATCACATAGATTGTCGTATTTACTTATAGATAAGTATGCTTAAGTGTCTAAACCTAACAACAAAACAATTTCACAATGAAGTATTTCATATAATGTCATGTTCTTGCATAATATGATTATTTGTCTTGATGCTATGTGGTAACTTTTTGTCTAATAGTCGAATATGGTGTTTTGTTGATTTATATCATATTCTCATCTTTTGTCACTAACACTTTTGTCTTATAAGTTGATAAAAAATTATTTGTTATCTCACTTCATTCTAACTTTTATATGCTTATTTCGCATAATTATAATCCCTTTATTGCTACGTAGATTAGTAATATGTTTATGGGACCCATTCACTTGCATATAGTTTTTAAAGCAAATAGAATTAAGTTTTAGAGGCTTGGAATTTGTGTTTGCGTATCTTTCAATTGACCTCTTTCCAAATCTCATTATTGCTTCCGTTTTCCTAAAAACATCTCCATTACATTTTAGTTATAACAATACACCTCCCATGAGGAAACCACATGCCTCATCATGCGATCATCTCGCATTGATAGAGAAGAGCTACGTGACTTCAAGGATGAAGTTCTTTGTATGCTAACCAACATCCGCAAAAACATTACTAAGCTCATCGCTTTCATTAACCTGCCACCTCCTAAACACTTTATCGTCATTCTTCATTCAATGCATTACACATTATGTTGGATGTCCACCGATTAAGGCGGAGAGAAATTCATTCACATAATTGTCTTTTTGTATTAAAGAACACTTACTCATGTCTCTTACACCCTTAAATACCAACTCATAGTTTCACACTATTCAGTTAAAATCAGTTCACAAAATCACAAGTGTTTCAAACCTTCTTAACCCAACATCACATGTTTGCACCAATACCTCGTCAAGTGAAAAACACATCATTTGTTTGACAAACCTCTTAAACGAGAACCATTGAATATCCTTAGACTTGGACTAGGATTAATGGAACCAAATCCATAGTTATAAGTAAATAGATCTTAGCTCGAACCTTCGTTTGATCAAAAATGACAAAACATGACCAAGTCAAATTCTGGTCCCAAGGTACCCTTCGATAAGACGAACGAAACCAAAAATTTGGTTCTGCCAAATCCGTGAGTACCTGGGTCAGTCTTTAACCACTTAAAACAAACAACCCTCTCACAACCAACGACTCTAGGATTTTCTTTTTATTCTCACAACTTCATTGTCAAAATCACCATCATAGGATGTCATCCTTTTCTTCCTCGACACATATCATTCACGTTATTTTCAGTGCAAACGATATGTTAATCAAAACCATTACACTTTCTCAACACGTTGGTCTAACTAACACTCTCCCATCATATAATGTCATTCTCATCCTCATATAGGTATTCAGTATTTTTAATTTTTGCATATGGAATTTCTATTCCTAAGTGATCATTATCTTCACTTCCTTTTAATTCCATTCGAGCATATATTATGGCATGATACATCATTTTTGGTAGACGATAATGTCATAAAAGATCATGTCGGTCAAAACCTTCTTAATACCCGCTCTCCTAATATCACCTAGAATAGGCCATTTTTATAAATATCAATCAATTAACAAATTTTGTTCTTGTTAGCATCAAATGATATCGGTCAATTCATAACCTTAACCGTCTTCAATATTCTTATAGCATTTGCTATACATACGAATTTCTAAATTCATTAATAATTGCATGCATTATAACTATCACCTTCCATCACCTCTTTCACTAATCATCACCACCATGGATTAGTGAAAAACCTACTTCTATCAATCTTGAATCATCTACCGAGTTATCACCACATGAATCCTACTAGTAAACCAACACCAACACTAGCACCACTCACTTTAACTCTTAATATTTCAACTTCACTTCATATCTTCCTTTCTAGGCATTATTTTGTAGGCTTTTATCATATTATATTCTCACCTTTCTTATGATTGTAATTCTTATTAGAAGACTACACTTCATGAGATCTTTAATCATGGTTCTCTACTTTGAGTTGCTTGTGATTATATCATTTATATATCATTTATATACATCTTATTTTTCTTTGTCAAAAAGATGAAATATATTGCACTAATCCTTTCATTGTAGGTTGATCATCATATACGCTTGATCGTATATACCATACTCATCTAAGGATGAAGTTTGCATCGATTATTTTTCTTCTTTTGTTGTCCGGTGCTTCTTGACGTCCTCGAACCAGGAGGAATATCTATCAAGCACTCATATTGCATCGTCTATACACTTGGTCGTATATGACATATCTATCTAAAGACATAGCTTCTATTGTACTAATTTTTGTTTTGTAGGTTCATCTTGATGCCCTAGAGCAAGGGGAGCTTCCGTCAAGCATTTATAGAATGCATCTTATACACTCTTTGTTGTATATCACTTACTCGTCCAAGGACGAATATAGTTTTGCACTAATATTTGTTTTGTAGCTTTTTAATCATAACTTGATGCCTCGATCAAGGGGGAGTATGCACGCATTCTTAGTCATTCTCATTCTTCGACACAGCTTTGTGTTTCTACAAAAAGGAGGAGAAGATAGCCTAACATAGCTTACCCATATTTATCGTTTGCTATATGCACTTTCTTCATCATGCACTTCTCATATATTTTTTTTGTTGCACAACACTAACCTTGATGTAGGTTAAGCATCTAAATTTGATCCATGGATCCGCTACCAAACAAGGGCAAAGGTAGTACGGGGATTGGAGTAGACAATTTAACTTCACTAGGGATGATGCAAGCTTGCCTTTTCAAGGAGAAATGAAGTTAACTCCAAGGACACACCCTTTTTGTTTCAACAAATGGGGGAGAAGAGTGTAAACGGAGAAGGTAATGTAAAAGGTAGTACGGACACAAGTAACTTTTTACATTTTACTATCTATCACGTTTATATATTTTGTCATCATCAAAAAGGGGGAGATTGTTAGTGCAAATATTACGATATTTAATCTATACAGTCTCGTTTTTTTTGATTGATGACAAACATGTAACTTGACACATAACGTAAAATGTCCAAGTTACTCGTAATCTTATTTTGTCTCAACATACATTCTACACCTCTCGACTTCTCAAGTCCTCGTATGGTACAACACAGGTTCGTACATGTTTGTTATGTGGCATTATGATCAAAACCATTAACAAATCATTTAGAATGTTTAAAATACATTTAGAGTCATTAAGTATTTTAAAAGGTTAACCATTCTACTTCAAACCTCATTTTACATTTTGCATATACAAGTATTTTTACTTGTACATCATGCTTTCTAAGTTGTATTCATGTCAAAATAGAATAAGTACCACTTTAGGGGTCAAAATAGGATAACTGCACTTTAGGTGTCAAACTAAGACAAATGTGTTTACATACTTACAAAAATGATGTTAATGACATAATCTCTTAAGTCCTATAATAGCATGAGTAGTTTAACAATTTTAGTAACACATAAACTAACATGGTACAACATGGTAAACATATATTAGATAGCTAGTATGTACATTTTACAAGTTTACCTTCATAAACATTTTAATCTAGATGGAAATGTATTATGACATCATGGCATGCATCACTTTGATATCTTTAGGAGATTTTGAAGATCATATGAATATCTTGTTTAGATCCATACTCAACGAAAGATATGGAAATATCTTGGTTAGATTTGGTTAAGATTTTTGGAGATACTCTGTCAGGTTCCCATGGAACCAAAACATTACACAGACGGATCCCTACATTTAGATCCATCCCATCTATCAAAACTCGCAATTTCAGGTCCTTTTTCAAGCTTCGAAATCTTACTATTCACCTCGGAAATTTAATATTCATCATTTACTATCCACCAATCACTATTCATGGTCATCATTCATCACTACGTAAACTAGATTTACGGGTATTCAAATGCGCGTAACCAGTATGGTTTAGCTGCGTATTCATGTATCATCAGTAAGAACACTTCATATAGACTAGACTATGTCCAGTCTACACTTTTTTATGCATTTTTGGTTCCTTACAATCCTATTTTAAAAGTCACAATTCACTTTTTCCATTTTTACGTAAACCTTGCACCTTTTACGTTTTACGCGTTCTAAACCTTCGTTTTTAGGTTTCAATTATATTTATACCCTCCGATGAACTCACCACTCATCTAAAATAATAAACTAGGTCATGATAACAAGTTTTTATATTTTTTGAAGCTTTACATTTTTACGTTACCCGGTATTACGCCATGTGTCTTAAAAACCCTACGTTTGAGTACCGAGAGCAACCTACACTACACAATACACTCATTACTCAAACTAATGATAAAATTCTGCATACCACTTCTTGTCCCATTGTTTTTTCCGCCCCATATCCTCCAACACACCCCTACACTTGTCCATATTGTGAACAAGTGTATACCTCACTCTTCCAATAGTTCTTATCACCCATAAGTCTCACCAAACTCCTCATTTTACATGCAAATCTCCAAAATTCTGCTCTTTCTCTCCCTATTTCGTGGCTTATACAAACACAAACACCTCTTTGTGGTTTTGATCCATAGTTACTTATTTGGTGCAAGAATGAAGGTCCTTTGGTGCTAACTTGTTCTTGGTTTTCTTGATTTTCTTGTTCATCATCATTTGTAAGGAACCAACCTTCATTCTTTTCATTCATTTTACTACTGATATTCATGTCATTTCATGTGTTTTATATGCTACATAAGTTGTTGATGCTTGATTATACTTGGTACACACTTTAAATTACAAGAAAACCTTAAAAAGGACTTGTTATGAAAATAGTATTCTGATCAGTAGTAAAGATTGAATTAACTGGAACAATCAGTAGACTATGGGCCTAAGGGAAAAATATGTAGTTGTAGATCTATGTTTTGTGGTCTTTTCCCCGGGTGGTGATTCCCGTGACGATACCCGATGATTAAGTTATGGATTTTTTGGTAAAAATAGTCAGATCTGGCGTGCTGTTCCCATTTGGGGCAAAACTCAAGTTTTATTGCATAACTTCTTAAATAGAAAATATGTAGCCGGATCTAGAGAAATAGGGCTATCATCTCCAATTGATTTCACCTTCATAGGGTCTGTAGATTTCAAGATATGGCCTTTTTGGCAAGACCTAAAACTCAGTCAATATCATCTTTGGGACTGACTTGTAAACAAAAATTATAAAAAGTGGTTATACTTGGATATTGTTAGGAATTATTAGAATATATTTATTTTTCATTCCTGCTGGTAGTTATATTTATTCCTGCTGGTAGTTATGGTTCCTGCTGGTAGTTCAGTTTTTTTCTGCTGTTTAGTTAGTCATTGCTGCGGGTTATCCCGTCTGTTTAGAATGTTTGTTAGAGTTATTTTTAGAAGAGATAGTGCATATCTCTTTACACGGTTTGTTATGAGCTGTATTAGGGTTTCTTAGTCTATAAAAGAAACCTGCAGCTAGGGTTAATGTACGCTTATCAAAAACATTATCATTAGTGAAATAAACGATCCATAGAGGATCAAAGTATTATAGTTATTCATTCTTCTTTAACTGTTGTGTTTAGTTTCCGCCTGAATACAAGTTTAATTCATAGAGATTCTCTTAGGCTGTTTGTATTTACATAGACGGTCTACCAAGCTCATAAGATCTATCAAGGTGCACGATCCTACAAGTGGTATCAGAGCCTGGTGAGGATCTCTGTCAAAGAAGAAAAAGTTCTCTAAACAATCACTTAAACCCTTTTTCAATGGAAGGCGACAATCCTAAAAATTTTGTCATCAATAATGAAAAACCTGAAACTTTACAAGTCCAACAACAAATAGTCACAACCACTGTGTCTAACAGTAATGCTAAATTCCCATACCTCAAGAAAGATGAGTACGAGATTTGGGCTATGAAGATGGAGTACTGGATCTCAAACAGTGATCATAACCTATGGAATGTGATCCTGAAAGGGAACGGCATGAAGAGAACAGGAAGGGATGAGAAAGGCAACATCACTATTCTTCCACCTATGTCTGCAGAAGAGCATATTGCTCTTCAAAGGGAGACCAAAGCAAGAACTCTTTTGCTTCAGGCTCTCCCAGAAGATCATATGGGTGACTTTCATCACCTGGATGATGCTAGGGAAATCTGGCGTGCTATAAAAGCTAGATTTGGAGGGAATGATGAGTCCAAAAAGATGAGGAAGTCCATGCTCAAGCAGGAGTTCCAGGAGTTCAGGATCTATGAGGCTGAAGGGATTCACAAAGGTTATGACAGGTTTCAAAAGATACTGAGCCAACTCAACCAGTTGCAGGCCAAGCCAGAAAATGAAGACTGCAACACCAAGTTTTTGAGGGCTCTGCCTCCCTCCTGGTCTCAGGTTTCCATCACCCTTAAGGCAAGAGGTGGGCTCGATTTCATGAGTTTTGATGATCTTTACAACAAGCTCAAGACCCTTGAAATTGACATCAAAGGGTATTCAACCTACTCATCTCACACTCCATCTAATACTGCATTTGTTAGTGCTACCAGTACTAACAAGGACTCATATGGTGGTAGCCCAACTCCCTCTTCTTCATCTGTTTCCTATTCCCCTGCTACACCTAGAACACAGCCAAGATCTGGCAATGTGGTTGAGGAGGTCCTTCATTCATTTGTTGCTGATAGTACACCAAAACAGCAGCTCACTTATGAAGATTTTGACCAGATTGATCAACTGGATCTGGAAGAGATGGACATAAAGTGGCAGTTTGCTATGCTGTCAGTGAGGGCCAACAGATTTGAGAAGAAGGCAGGGAGGAGGATCAAATTCGATGGACAGGAAGGAGCAAGGTTTGACAAAAGGAAGGTGACATGCTACAAATGCTCACAACCAGGTCACTTTGCTAGGGAATGCCCAGATAAGAAGGTGGATGGCAAAACAAGGTATTCTGCTTTCAAGATTCAAGAATTGGAGTCAGAAGAACCCAAAGCCTTGTTGTCTGTGGATTCCATGCTGGATTGGGAACAACATGAGGTAGCTGATGCAGTAAGAGGAGCTGCAAAGAACTATGGGATGATAGCTGGAGCTGGAAAGAAGGCACAAGTGGCTGAGGATTTTGCTTTGATGGGCTACCCATCTCTGGTACAAACTTGTCCATTTGGTTGTGATGTTAAATATGCTGAACTGGAAAAGGAATTTGATTATATAGAGCCTCAATATAAAGAATTGTTTATTAAAGATCAAGCCTATAGAAACTCGCTTAATACGTTAGAAAAACAAAAGGTTTGGTACCAACAGAATCAGTTAGCTTATGAGGAAAAGATAAGGGTTTTGGAGAGAGACTTAAAGTACACCACTAATGAGTTAAAACATGTTGAGGGAGAATATGATAAGGTAATTTTAGAGAAAAAGGATTTACAAGCTAAGTTAGAAAGTGAAGAGATCAAATGTGCTTCATATAAAGAATCAACTAGGCTTGTAGATATATTGAATGCTAGTTCTTAGTATATACAGGCTAAGAGAGGTTTGGGGTGTCCTAAAACTGATGACTCTTCTGAGTCAAGAAGATTTGACCCTACCCCTAAGGAGGAAAATTACCAAATACCTGTAAAGTATGTAAAAGAAGGAGAGTTGCATGCTGTCCCTCCTCCTATAAGAGGAGTGTTTAAACCTGTCCCTATCCACTCAGACCTTGACATAGACTTAAATGAATCATATATTTCCTATGGCAAAAAGTCCAGTGACTTGCCTAATCTTGATTGTGACTCTAATGATTTTGTCTCTAGTTCTAACAGTGACAAATCTTCAGAAATCAAGACAAATGATTTTGCATCTTGTGATTCAAGTGTCAAGTCTACCACCACCAAGTCTGAAGATTTCTCTTCAGAAGTAGCTAATGATGAATCTCATTCAAAGACAGCTGCTTTTGAAGATAATTCTTCTATTTTTGTTCAAAATAATGATGTTTCTAGTTTTGGTTCTGTTTCAAACAATGATGTTTCTGATTTTACTTCTGTTAAGAATAATTTTGAAACATCTTGTGGTTTTGATAATTCTGGTTGCAATAAGAAATGTCATGTTAAGAATAAATCTTTTAGAAAGAAGTCATGTTTTGTGTGTGGTAGTTATGCTCATCTTATCAAAGACTTTGACTTTTATGAGAAACAGATGAGTATGTGTGGTGGAAAACAACAAACTAGGCCTATGTGGAACAATGTTAATGATATACCCCCATATGTTCCTCAAGCAGTGATGCGGTGCGTTGTGTCGTTGCAGTTTAGCAGTATTAATGCCTACTCAAGTTTTAAATTTATATTTAGCCGACTTATCAATAACACACACACTTAACGAGCAGTGTACCCGGTCAGTATGAATATAATGGTAAGTAGAGTGTCGATCACTAAGAGTGGAACGTATTATCTCGTTATTCTAATCAGTATTTTAATATATTAAGTTAGCTATATAACCTAATCTAACGCAAGGGGGTTTCAGCCTGAGAGACTGGCACGATTTGGTTGCAATTAAATAATAAACTAAACCAATAGGCACGAATCAGCAAGTAGCACACACGTACACAGATAAATACACGAGACAATAAGAAGACCTGTCCTGATAGATAAGTAGTTTGTCACTTATTTTATTGCTAGTTTTATATGAAGTGTATAGTTCGATGCAACGCACCGAGATTAAGTCCTTTCTCGTTGGTTCTAATCTTATCGGCGAGTAAACCCTTAATGATTACTTATGACTATCCTATTTATCTTTTTTCCTACTTTTCTACAGACGATAGAATGCATAGGCGATCTAATAAATAGGCGAGGGCAGAGGCATGGCGACCCGATCAACGCTCAGCTAGACACAGAGGTTATCAATGCACTAATAAAAGTCACCAAAGACATCAACATATAAACTTTAATTAATGGGAAAGCAGTTTTAAGGGAGTGTAATCTTTCCGTTGTCACATTACACAAGCCACCAATCCTGATGAATTAAAGTTTACTAACACAATAAAACAAAACTACTTAATGAATTAAATACATGCAGGACCTTCTTATAGCTCTTGTATCTTCATTCAAGGTGTGTCTTGTGCTGCTACCTTGACTGAATTCGTCCTAAGGTTTCTGTACTTCGGTCTCGTATATAGTATATGTCTCTCGAATTCGTCTGGTCTTGGGGTATTTATAGTTTCTATCTGAGGGTAAGATGCGGCGCATCTAGTAAGTAGATGCGGCGCATTGACTTAACTTCGCGTGGGGTCCAAGATTAATATATTTAGGAATATTCGTACACCGCCAGAAGATGCGGCGTATCTTCATTCTTGGATGCGGCGCATGTCCTCTTGTATCTTGGATCGTATCTGGTGAAATCTTGATAGTGATGCGCCGTATGTAATAAGTGAGATGTGGCGCATCTGGAGCAGATTTTTCTTGATCTTGTACATTTCAGTAGACTCTTAACTTCTTGCATGTTTTGCTCCATAATTAGTCCAAAATTGCCAAGTTTCACCAAATGCTTGTTTTTACCTGAGAATTACAAAAGTAAACGATTAAGTATCAATTCTTACAGATAATATAATAAAACAAGTCAAATAAATAGGATAAATGATAGTAATAAAATGTACTTATTTGAGTTCATCAAATATCCCCCCACTTGAACTTTACTTGTCCCCAAGTAAACCTTAGATTAAATCTTATGAAAATGTATCCTAAAATATTAGGATTTATTTTTATATTTAAGCATGTATTCATTTTTGTCATAATCATACAACCAAACACTTAACGAATTAGAAGTAAAATAAAATAACATGATAAAAGCAAATCTAATCGTTTAACTGTCCAGTCGTGACGAATATACTATCATAGGCTTGGCAAGTATACACATCTCCCCCACTAAAGCCAAGGAATAACAAGTCTAAAGCGGTAAAAAGGGTTTTTAGACTTAAAGGGTTAATTATTCTCCTTAATCTCTATCGATCTCAAATTCCAGAAAAGGCGACAAAATCACAAATACATGATCGAATCCACGAACACGATACTTGCAATTGCTCAAATCCTTAACTCGAATAGGCTAAAGATAGGACCAAGTAATCTTTACCAATAATATTATATCAAAAAGGGCGACAAAATCATAAATACATAGCCGAATCCACGACTACGATACTTAAGATTGCTCAAATCCCTAATCTCAATAAATCAATGGCTTGGATCAAGAATAATACAGGGTATGGATAATATTTGGGATACAAATTGGTGTAAAATGAAAAATAAACAAAACAGATAGATTAAAATCCTAAGTGTGGTTAATCACTATCCCAACCATCTCATGAATAAGACTCATATCATAGAATAACTCACGCTTTAACACTTGAAACACACGCTTTTAGGTAGACACGAATTATACTCAACAAGATCTTAATCAAAGAATAAACCTTAGTTGGCGTTCCCATAACTGCCAACTCCCATTCAATCCATAGATATAATATACAACAACTAGTGGTGATATCGACCACTTAATACAAAACTTTACATAAGTTGGTTAAAACAAACATCCAACTCCTTCTTTTTCTTTTTCTTTTCTATTTTTTTTCCATTTTTTTTTATTTTTTTTTTTTTTTTTTTTTTTTTTTTTAAACAAACAAAGATGTGTAAAATTTCACCACATCACTATAATGATAATTCTGGATAATTTTTCCATACTTTTCATGACTTCAGAAATAACGGAAATAGTGAAAGTAGTAAACACACGAAAAATAAACTCAAAGATATACAATATTTACTTTCACTCCAATTGCATTGTGCAATTTCCCGACCTAACCATAGATAATGAATTACGCACGCGAACACAGGTAATGTAAGGAAACACACTTTGCCTAAAGCAATTAACCAACCACGGATTTTAATCTACAGGGTAGGCTAAGGTGTAAGGGTGTAACGAAACATTTTAACAAAGGTGTAAGAAACGAAAGGAATGGCTCTGAGTGTTTTTCTAGGGATATCTTACTCAAAAAAGGAGAGTAACAAAAGGGTTTATACGGGGGTTAACTAACCAGTGTAGTTAGTTAATAACATATAAAGGCTATTTGGGTGTAATCCTAGAAATTTACCAATTTAGACAAGTCATTCCAATTATATAAATAATACTTATTATGGTGGTCTCGAATAGTATACAAGCCAAGTTCTAAAGTTTACAAGTCACCGGCACACTCATAGATTTGTGAGTTTTGAAAAATCACAATTTTTGAAAATAACGTCATGTATGCAGTTATGCAACTTAGACTTTAAACAAAAACATGCTAAAAAAATTTAAATTTTTATATATTAAGCACATTTTAAGCATAATTTTTGAAAAGTTTAGGACAAGTAAGTGTTAAGTGTTCTAATTCTCCAATCCCCCCACTTAAGTTAAACAACGTCCTCATTGTTTGTATCAAAGGTTAAAAACTGGAAAATAAAAGAATTAGAACAGAAAAACTCCCCTGAGATTTGCTCGGTATGATCCTCCATTTGTATAAGAGCAAAAATCATCTTTCTTGTGGATTAGAACGTTTAAGCTTCATATTCGATGTATCCACAGGAAATGCAGGAATCTAAAATACCACCAAGGCTTTAAACACACCTAAGTTAAGAAAGGTTCAAACTTGCATAACACATTAGTAGTTAGGAAAAAAAAACTTAAAAATCAAAACTGAAAATCATCAGGTCAGTCGATGCGCCGTATCTTATGGAAGAAGATACGCCGTATCGAGCCTGGAATAAATACGGATCAGAATAGAAGATGCGTCGCATCCTTAACCAGGGATGCGCCGCATTAAAATAAACTGATAAAAAGTTTTAAAGTTAAAAGTAAAAAATAAATGCAGAAAAATAAAGTAAGATATGACCATTGCAGGAGATGCGTCGCATCTTGGGATTGAGATGCGCCGTATCCTCTGCGGCCTGACTGACTCGACACAAAAACAGAATAATAAAAATTTTCCGGGTTGTCTCCCGGTCAGCACATGTCTTTATTCCAGAGTCTTCAAGTTAGACTCACGTTCAGCTCTTTAATATCGATCATTTATTCCTACATTGCCACGTAGGACCCATTCAGCAACAAATTCGTCACGTATATATTCAGGTCCCAACTTCAACACTCCATTGTAGAATCCTTCCATCATTTGATATGGGTACTCAATTCCTCTCTTCATGTCATCATCACCAATAAAAAGGAATGGAGAAAATTTGTAGCAGAACCTACTAGTAGCATGTTTAAATCCAGGGTGAGTTCGGGGCATCATATAAGTGATAACGTCGCTTCCACATTGAAAGGTGATCTTTCCTTCAAATCATTTTGCATTAATAGTGATCTCCCTACAAAATGGTTTTCCAACAATCACGTCACCCATATCACTGTCACAATAGGCATTCATGTCTTCAACAACGGCGAATTCAGTAACAATAGTAAAGCGTCCAACGAAGATCGGTACATTAATGAAGGCTCCAACTACATTCTTTCCCTTGTACTCCACTTTCTTTCTCATAATAGAATTGTAAAAGCTTCTTGACATGACATTGATCGGTAAAATAGGAAAGAAATTGGCGTCAATACACTTGTACCCAATCATGCACGGGAATTGCAAATTGTAACCACAATTGGCGTGGATCCTTCTACCATAATCCCAAGAACCATCATATCCCTCAAATTCATCGTAATTCCTAGTAATAATAACGTTGACTTTTGGACTATCCAGAATTTCTCCTTCTTCTAATTCAGATTCCGCATCATCCATGAACAGGTCATTGGATTCCAATGGTCCATCAAGGTCATTAAGTTCAATGTAGTCCCCATCGTAATGTTCGAGTGATTTATCTTGCACTAATATTTCATTCATAAAATTGGCTTCGAAGTCGGAGTCAATCAGTTCTCCGTATCCTTCCATTTTCCTTCTGAAATAATCACGAAAGCATCAGTAGGATTTGTTCGCTAGAAGAGAAATTAATGAATATAGAAACGGATATAAGAATAAAAATAACTGATATCTGCAGACGATGCGCCGTATCCAAAAAGTTGGATACGCCGTATCTTATAATCGTTAAAATTAAATCAGACTTTATTCAGAAAATAGATACGCCGCTTAGAAATTAGAATGCGCCGTATCAATTTTAATAATCAAAAATCGATATTTATTTAAAATTAAATGCGTCGTATTAACAAAAGTTAATGCGCCGTATTTTCGTTACGTTTCAAAATATAAGATTTTTGATTCAGAAGATACGCCGTATCGACAGAGATCGATGCGTCGTATCTGTTTAATAATTCGAAAACTGTTTTTAATTAAAATAATAGATACGCCGTATCTGCTAAAGCAGATGCGTCGTATGGCATTAACGTTTAGAAAAAAAATTTCCTTAAAAACAGATACGCCGTATCTTGGGGAAAAGATGCGTCGTATCGAATTAATTAAACGCGTTGTATTTTATAAAAATTAAACGCAATACGCCATATCTGAGAGATCAGATGCGCCGTATCGTTCGATTTAGCTCAGTACAACGATAGCAGAACACAGAAAATACGAAAAATAAAAACAAATAAAAACACAAACGAAAATAAACACAAATAAAAGCAAACAAATAACACACAAAAACAGAAAATATGCAAAATAATACAATGAATGCAATTTAATCTAATACACAACAGAATTAGCGGTTAGATAAAAAAAAAAAAAAAAATTAAAAACCTAATTAAAATACTAATCAAATTAACAGATAATAACAATTCACTCCCCGGCAACAGCGCCAAAAACTTGATGCGGTGCGTTGTGTTGTTGCGGTTTAGCACTATTAATGCCTACTCAAGTTTTAAATTTATATTTAGCTGACTTATCAATAACACACACACTTAACGAGCAGTGTACCCGGTCAGTATGAATATAATGGTAAGTAGAGTGTCGATCACTAAGAGTGGAACGTATTATCTCGTTATTCTAATCAGTATTTTAATATATTAAGTTAGCTATACAACCTAATCTAACGCAAGGGGGTTTCAGCCTGAGAGACTGGCACGATTTGGTTGCAATTAAATAATAAACTAAACCAATAGGCACGAATCAGCAAGTAGCACACACGTACACAGATAAATACATGAGACTATAAGAAGACCTGTCCTGATAGATAAGTAGTTTGTCACTTGTTTTATTGCTAGTTTTATATGAAGTGTATAGTTCGATGCAACGCACCGAGATTAAGTCCTTTCTCGTTGGTTCTAATCTTATCGGCGAGTAAACCCTTAATGATTACTTATGACTATCCTATTTATCTTTTTTCCTACTTTTCTACAGACGATAGAATGCATAGGCGATCTAATAAATAGGCGAGGGTAGAGGCATGGCGACCCGATTAACGCTCAGCTAGACACAGAGGTTATCAATGCACTAATAAAAGTCACCAAAGACATCAACATATAAACTTTAATTAATGGGAAAGCAGTTTTAAGGGAGTGCAATCTTTCCGTTGTCACATTACACAAGCCACCAATCCTGACGAATTAAAGTTTACTAACACAATAAAACAAAACTACTTAATGAATTAAATACATGCAGGACCTTCTTATAGCTCTTGTATCTTCATTCAAGGTGTGTCTTGTGCTGCTACCTTGACTGAATTCGTCCTAAGGTTTCTGTACTTCGGTCTCGTATATAGTATATGTCTCTCGAATTCGTCTGGTCTTGGGGTATTTATAGTTTCTGTCTGAGGGTAAGATGCGGCGCATCTAGTAAGTAGATGCGGCGCATTGACTTAACTTCGCGTGGGGTCCAAGATTAATATATTCAGGAATATTCGTACACCGCCAGAAGATGCGGCGTATCTTCATTCTTGGATGCGGCGCATGTCCTCTTGTATCTTGGATCGTATCTGGTGAAATCTTGATAGTGATGCGTCGTATGTAATAAGTGAGATGCGGCGCATCTGGAGCAGATTTGTCTTGATCTTGTACATTTCAGTAGACTCTTAACTTCTTGCATGTTTTGCTCCATAATTAGTCCAAAATCGCCAAGTTTCACCAAATGCTTGTTTTTACCTGAGAATTACAAAAGTAAACGATTAAGTATCAATTCTTACAGATAATATAATAAAACAAGTCAAATAAATAGGATAAATGATGGTAATAAAATGTACTTATTTGAGTTCATCAAGCAGCAAGAATGAACTCTTGTAGAACTTCCTTTCCTGCTGGCAAACCTGTTGCTGTTGGTAAGCCTGTTGCTGCTGGTAAGCCAGTTGCAGCTGGTAAACCTGTTGCTGCTGGTAAGCCTGTTGCTGCTGGTAAGCCAGTTGCAGCTGGTAAACCTGTTGCTGCTGGTAAGCCTGTTGCTGCTGGTAAGCCAGTTCCATCTGGTAATCCCAATCCTGCTGGTTGGAAAAGAAAAGCTGCTAGACCTTTCTACAGACCTACAAGCACTTATTTTCAGAATGATTATAGTCCTGTGTATTATTATGACCCAATGCAAAGGGAGGGGCAAGATGGGAAACTGCTGTTAAGTCCTCAGCAGGTTGTTCTTGGAGAAACAATGACCAATATATGAGAATGGGGTCCAAGAACAATGGTGGATCTCATCAATCTCCATGGTTTAATTATTATTGATCCACAAGGCAGGCTCAAGTCAGTAATGGCTTGGGTCTCCCATGTATCTCATATTGTTGTATATATTCTTTTGTTGTAGGAAATTTCTCTTTGAAGGGAAGACTTTGGTCTTTATTCTTGTTCTGCTGTGAATGAGGGGAGGCATAAGCCTAAGGGGAGGCTTAGTGCTGTGTATCTTATTTTGTATTGACTAACTTGTTTTTATGTTTGATTAATGTACACTAACATTGTGTTGTAGATGTTATATATTTTGTATAGTGTGTGTAATAATCCTTTTGCAGATTTTGAGTTCAAGCTCAATTAATCAGTCATCAATCTCATGAAAACTAGAAAAGTAAAGATTTTATTCATTATTGATTTTGAGATTACAAGTTTCATTATGCATCATATGAAATCAACAGACAGCATCAGACAACGACCATGGACATATGGATCAAACACCTACACCTCAGCACCTCCCCTCAACCCTGACACCTACTCCAGCTTCCCTTTACCCTTGCCCTGGTAATCCGGCATTACTTTGCGCACTCCTACGCCACCAATATCACCATATATCTTCGGGGATGCAAGTCCCAACACTACTGGAATTGGTTGCCTTGACCTTGGGAGTGTTTGACTTTTCTTTGGAACTGGAATCTGACTCAGGGCATCTACAACCTTCTCCATCGCTAGAGTAAGCGCGGTTGTAAGTGGAAAATATGGAGGGTGTACTTCCCAAGTACCCTGATGGTAGGTCAAATGCTTGGGCCATGGGGCATATTCATCTTCTGAGCTTGATGGAGAAGATGGAAGACCTTCAGAGGATTCTTCCTCCACCTTTGCTTTGCCCTTATTGTTGGTGCTGGTGCCTATGAAATAACTGGATGGAAAATAATGTCCCATCCCTGTGATGATTCTGACGATTCAAAGGATGAATCAGAGATCTCTATAATGTTGGGTTTGGATGAACTCATTGTGTGTGAATTATTGTGAGTTAGGGTTTGATGATTGTGATATCTTTGTGTTGAGTTTTCAAGGGATTTTATAGATTTAAGGGGAGGTTAATGGCATTAAATGTTGGGCTAGTTTGGCGTTAATCAGGGATTTGACTTTAGTTAAACCACTTCATTGCTGCTGGTAGTGACACCATTGCCCCTGCTGAAACACAACATGATGCAGAGATAGCCAGACGGATGCAAGAACAGGAACTAGCTGCTGAACAAGCTAGACAAGCTCAGATAGCTCACGATGAGGAGTTTGCAAGGAAAATGTCTGCTGATGAAAGAAACATAGCTGGCTTTATGAATGGAACAAGATCAGAAGATCTTAATCCAGAAGAGTTCAATGAGCAACTCCAATACTTATTGGCTTCTGACATGATTATAAAAGCACATGGTGTGATGCTTCTTCAAGATTCAGAGTTAGATGAGGACGAAAAGTCAGATAAGCTCAAGGAATTTATCTTGAAGACAAATAGAGCACCTACTTGGAATGAATTAATGCATAGAATCAGAGAATGGCAAAAGTCAGGTTACAAGACAAAGTTGCCTACAAACAAAGATAATGTCAATTTCATGAAGCACTATTTGAAGAATCAAGCAAGTTACAAGCTGAGTGACTTCAAAGGTTGGACTGATTCTGCAATTCAAAAACAGTTCTTTGACACTTATGCAAGGCTGAATACTCTAATCAGAACAGACATTCAACAGAGAAAGAAAAGAGAATCCGAAGCTTTAGAGTCTGGTGTTACAAAGAAATTGAAGCCTGGAGAGGAATTGACTGATGCACCTACCTCTATTCCTACTGAGGGTCCTCAGGGTACAACATCCATTTCTCCAACTCCCTCTGTTGGTGCATCTGGTGCACCCCAAGAGGTTCATATTCCTGCTATGACACCTTCAACAGTTCACTTATCTTCTTCAACTCCAAGAATCAGGAAGAAGAGTCACACTAAGAATTCTTCCTCCAAGCCTCTTGCAGACATGGATGATCAGGAATTGCTTTAGTTTGATTCTGAAAGTGACTCTGAAGATGATTCTCCTCACCCTTGGTCTCATATTTCTTCTTGGGAGGTTCTTCCTATACCTCAAGGAGAAATCAATGCCTTGTACACACTTGATGGGAAAACTAAACATTTTACATTCCTTAGGGAGATTTTGAATAAGGTGGACAAACAAGATTTGATACACCTCTATGGTATGGTGACTAAGCACTATGAATCTCATCAGACTACTGAGATTGGTCTTATTCTTTGGATGGATTTGAAAGTATTAATGGATTCTCTGGAGGGGGGCTATGCTCATTCAGTGTGGGCTGATCAACAATCTTGGAGAGTACACAGTTGGCGGTTGTATTCTACTTCCCATGTTCATGTTTTGGAGACTGTTACTGGGAAGGTGCTTTGCATGTTTGTGGATGTTCCCTATCCTTTATCTGTGGAACTTATGGAGAGGATGCTTAAGCATAAGATGCAAATTGGCAAATATGTAGTGGGGAATGACTTGACCACAGCTGAACAATTGGTCAGATTCATAAGAAATCAACTTGCTGCTGCCATTGGCTCATCTGCTTGATCATGGTATCTTTTAGGCTTGTTGTTGTATATTTTTCATTTTCTTTGTTTTCTTGTTTCTGCTTTATTTTCTTT
Organism: Artemisia tridentata subsp. tridentata; assembly: GCA_021014915.2. NCBI lineage: Eukaryota > Viridiplantae > Streptophyta > Magnoliopsida > Asterales > Asteraceae > Artemisia > Artemisia tridentata. The sequence continues at coordinate 270,064,804 of CP139502.1, forward strand.
TATGTTTATTTTATTTTCTTTAAAGTTTTAGTTAAAAATAAAATAAAAAAAAATTTAGCTTGTATACTAACCATTTACAGGTAGAGTGTTGGTTTTTCACCACACAACAAATGGTAATCAACTCACCATGTCTAACAGACAAGAAAGAGTTGACTCACCATGAGGGTACGGCTCTGGTGTGATAATCAAATCCGTTGATAGCTGTAATACTTTGCTCAAAACTATAGGGTTCTCAACTCACCGATGTTTCATTACTGAGAGTTGAAATGGTTTTCAATTCGCCATGGATTTTATCCTTTTGGATTCCAAAGAATTAGCTAGCCCACAAGTATATGGCTTGTGGTAATGGCAGTGAAAAACCATATTTGGTAATCAACTCACCAAAGGTTATCTTAAACCTAAGAATTGGCTAGTCCTGAGCAAACGGCTACATGTAAAGACAATTCAAATCCGTTTACAGTTGATGATTTACTAAAAATCATATGGTTATCAATGTACCATGGTGTCACACCCCCAGAAATCGGGTCCAGCGGAAGCATACATGCCACTGGGGTGCAACTCAATTGGTACCACAACACAAGTGCAAAGAACGGTTTTCACTTCAATCATTTAGATTAAAATTGTTTAACAAAAGTGTTGAATTTACATTGATAAAAGTAGTGCGGAAATAGACCCTTAGAACAATTAAAACGGTCCCCAAATGAATATCAGAGTCTCCTATGACCATGCCATGCCCTGCCAAAAGCCTCCTGTAGCGTGCTATTGCTTAATACCTGAAAATACATGCTAAAAGTGTCAACACGAGGTTGGTGAGTTCATAGAGTTTAGTGAAAAATGTAAAGCCTTTGAAAATGATTTCCCAGCAAAGGCATTGTAAATCCACCAGTTCCAAGTCCCGCCCATACAAGACTTGTAACCTGTGTGTTTACAACCCACTGCCAAATATGATTTGGCTTGAGTGAACAAAAGTAATATGTGGACCATGATTTAAAATACATATAGTTAGATTAGTGCATTCAGTTACGTGACCAATTCATTTGGTTATGTGACCCGTTCATTCTGTCATGTGACCAATTCATTCTGTCATGTGACCCATTCATTCTGTCATGTTACCCGTACATCCGGTTATGCGACCCATTCATTCTGTCATGTATGTACATAGTGGTGGGGCCAGTTCATTCGGTTAAGTATGCATATTCATTTAAAGTGCTTAGGTCCATGAGTAAGAAGAATTAAGTATGATACAAGTTATTATACAATACATTCGAATGAATAACAAATTCATAGGTAGTGTAAGTAAGGGTTTGGCTAAACAAGTGGCATAATCAAGTAAATCAAGTATACATTTAGATGAAGACAAGCATGTATTCTCCCCCAAAAGCATTTCAAAACAAGAAAGAGTAGGGGCCATGAACTCACCTGGTGCGATAGCTACGATGACAAAAATGGATACACTGAAATGAGGCACGATCTCTAACCGCAACCTAATGTGAATGATAGGATCTAATGTAAGCAATGAAATGATGCTACACATGCAAATACGTATGTTAACGATACCACTCGTTAGTTTTGAAAATAACGTTTACCGTTGAAAAATACATTTTTGACGTCTCGTTAAGTTAATAAACACTTTTCGTGTAAATATGTTGAAACAATACTCCACGATCCTTGTTTTGTATTCTATTGGTAAATATAGTGTTTTCGTCGCAATTTACTATTTTTCACAACTTGAAAATGTGCCCAAATGGCCTCGCAAAACTAGTCGCGAAATGGTGTACGTTAAGTGTTAGTGAAATAGCTTGGCGATTTTAGAAACCTCATATCTTTGTCTTGAATTCATATGTTTGTTATTTTGATCATACGCGTCACAATCCATGAGAAAATAGGCTCTCAATGTGACGTAGTGCAAAAACTGTTTTTATACTTAGAAACACTTTTCTAATAGTGGCTTTCAAAAATAAATAGAGTTTGTGAATTGTCGGGCTTTAAACGTGCATATCTCGGTCGTTATGAGTTCGTTTTCTACGTTCTTTATATCCACGGATTCTTCATAACACGAACTAACATAATCTCAGTAGCTCGGCTCTCCTAGATCACGTCTAACGCCCCGTTTGGTCCTTTAAAGTTCGGCTAACAGCACGCTTATTTTCAGAAAATTAGTTTTCGTCGCCTAACTTCGAAAAATCATATCTCCTTCGTTATAAGTCGGTTTTTAGTGATTCTTACGGCCACGGTTTCGTTTTTGAAAGAACTTTCTAAATTTGAAGGCCAAAATAGCCCAAAAGTTACTGAAATTTCTAGATTACACGATTTTGGACAGTAGCTATTTTAGATTGTGAAAAACTCATTTCCTTGGTTCTAAATTTGATCATATCACCTCAAATCAACTCCACAAGTTCGCAAATCCTACCATACACCTTCTTAGGGTGTCATGGGGTCCTAAACATCACCAACCATGGTGGGTTTCATGAGATTGTTGATAAAAATTATAGATCTAGTGTTTATGAAGAAAAATGAATAAAGTGGTATGTTAAACATAAGTAAGTTGCATTATTAACTAATCAACACTTGAAAATACATAATCATATGGATAAAATGAAAGTATAACATGATCAAAAAGATGTTCTTGAACTTACTTGAAGATTATATGAGTTTGGATGAAAAAGGATCAAAACCTTGGAGTTTTTATTTCAAAACTCTAACAAGGAAGGTAAATGGGACTTGTAGAACACTTGAATTAGAAAAATTTATGGTTCTTCTTCTACTTGATCTTGTGGCCGTGGGTATGAAGAGAGAAAGAAGGAGAGAATGGATCTTGTTTAGCATGAAATTGTTATGTAATGTGTTATGTAAATTAAATCAAATTAATTGCATATGGAACATTAAATGCATTTTGGTGTATTATGGAAAAGGGGGGGCGGCACCATGTGAGAAAAAGGAAGAGCATTAATGGGAAATTAAAGCTCATGTCTCCATTTATTTAGAATTAGTCTAGTTTTGGGTATACATTGGGTGTTATCGGGTACCGGGTTAACTAGAAATAAATTGTGACGAGTTGAAATAAAATACGACGAAGTTGTGAAAATTGTAAAATCATATTCCTTGCTAGAATCGTGTGTTAAAATAATTGTCGGATTGAAATATCGCAAACCGACGTTGTTATAAGCGTTTACCGGATAATATTGCAATTGGTTTAAAAACACCGGGTAAATTAATAATATAACTTTTATATTATTAAAATTAACATGAATATATATTAGGATCATAGTCGGGAGTATTGGGTTTATTGTTAGTATTAATGACTGAGTGGTAACGTTTAACAAGTAAATGAACATACGTAAATGAAAACACACAAACCCGTGCATGACTTAATATGATGTTGATGTTACTGATGGTATGTAGACTACTCTAGTCTATATGATGTGTCCTTACTAACAATGCATGAATTCGCAGCTAAACCACCCTGGTTACGCGAATTTGAATACCCGTAAACCTAGTTTACGTAATGATGAATGATGAGCATGAATAGTAATTTTTCTCCGAGAATGAATAGTGTTTCATGAATAGTAAAATTTTGACGACTTCTCAAAGTCTCAAACTGACTTAAAAAATGATGAATAGTGAAATGATGAATAGTGATCGGTGAATAGTAACCCATGAATAGTAATTCCCCGAGATGAATAGTGAAATTTGAAGCTTGAAAAGGACCTGAAATTACGGGTTGTGACACATGGTCTTACACATCCAAACATTGGCTACTCCAGTAGTGATGGCTATTGGTAAAGAGACATCAAATCCATTAATTTTCAATGATTCACCTCTCACAGGAGTTAACACACCTTGATGTGATGAGAATAGTATGAAACTTAAAAGTTTTGATGTACAAATAGTCATGGTTGCTGCTGCTGGTTTCCTTTTGTTGCTGCTGGATACTTGGACTTAAAGATAAAGGTTACTTGTTGCTGCTTGTCATAGTCTGGTTGCTGCGGGTTACTGTATTGTTGATGCTGCAGATCAAGTTCAATCCTCTACCTCTGGACGTCAAAGATCTACCAAGAAACTTGAAGTTAACCGAGTCAAATTCAAGTTTAGGAGAGGATTGTTAGGAATTATTAGAATATATTTATTTTTCATTACTGCTGGTAGTTATATTCATTCCTGCTGGTAGTTATGGTTCCTGCTGTAGTTGGTTCCTGCTGGTAGTTCATTTTGTTTCTGCTGTTTAGTTAGTCATTGTTGCGGGTTATCCCGTATGTTTAGAATGTTTGTTAGAGTTATTTTTAGAAGAGATAGTGTATATCTCTTTACACGGTTTGTTATGAGCTGTATTAGGGTTTCTTAGTCTATAAAAGAAACCTGCAGCTAGGGTTTATGTACGCTTATCAAAAACATCATCATTAGTGAAATAAACGATCCATAGAGGATCAAAGTATTTTGTTATTCATTCTTCTTTAACTCTTGTGTTTAGTTTCCGCCTGAATACAAGTCTAATCCATAGAGATTCTCTTAGGCTGTTTGTGTTTACATAGACGGTCTACCAAGCTCATAAGATCTATCAAGGTGCACGATCCTACAGATATTTTTGAGTAAACTTATTTTTACAGTAAAGTAGGGACATAGAGGAAGCTAGGGATGTAAAGAACATGATTTTTAGACTTACGGTTTGGGAGATACGAATTTTTGAAAGTGGCTAAGTGTATAAAATTTCCATCAGCTTTGGAACTAAAGGATGCAAAAAGATTGATAACTTGTATATTTGGACCTTGAGCTTTTATTTTGAACCACCTAATATATTTTAGACCCTTAGACATAATTTGAACCTTTTGACTAGAGATTGAACCCTTGGACTTATTTTAGACCCATATGACTCATTTTGGACATAAAGTCAAGACATGATTTAAAACTTGAAATTAGGTAAGAAATATATTTCATACTTGTAAATCATTTTAAAAGCCAAATTCAACCTTGAAAATTATTTAAACATTATGTACCAAGCATAATTGAGGTTACAACTTACATGCCATATAGAAATAAATGTATCATTATTTTTAGAAGCTAAGACCTGCATATATATATATATATATATATATATATATATATATATATATATATATATATATATATATATATATATATATAGGTTGCTCGTAAGATTCTCGCGGTTATTTCTTCATCATCTCACTTGATTGTGCACTTTATTTTCGGTGAGTTTTCATAGCCCCTACCTTTATATGTTTTGAATCATTTTTGGGGGGAAATACATGCTCGTTTTCATCTAAATGCTACTTGATTTACTTGAATATGCCACTTGTTTAGTCAAAACCATTATCTGCTCCACTTATGAAATTGTTATTCATTCAAATGTATTGTATATTCACTTGTATCACACTTAATTCTTTTTACCTTTGGACCCAAGCACTTTAAACAATTATGCACGCTTAACCTAATGAACCGGCTCCACCACTATGTACATACATGACAAATGAACGGGTCACATAACCGAATGAACGAGTAATATGACCAAATGAACGGGTCGCATGACAAATGAACGGGTCGCATGACAAATGAACGGGTCACATGACAGAATGAACTGGTCACATAACCAAATGAATTGGTCACGTAACCGAATGTACTGATCGAGCTAAATGTATTTTTAATCTTGGTCCACATATTACTTTTGTTCACTCAAACCAAATCTTATTTGGCAGTGGGTTGTAAACACACAGGTTGCAAGTCTTGTATGGGCGGGACTTGGGACTGAGTGGATTTAAAATGTCTTTGCTGGGAAATCATTTTCAAATGCTTTACATTGTTCACTAAACTCTATGAACTCACCAACCTCGTGTTGACACTTTAGCATGTATTTTCAGGTATAAGCAATAGCACGCTACTGGAGGCTTTTGGCAGGGTATGGCATTGTCATAGAAGACTCTGATAAACATTTGGGACCATTTAACTTATTTAAAGGCCCATTTCCGCCCTAATTTTCATAATGTAAATTTAACACTTCTGATTTCTCAAATATATTCTAAATGATTGTGATGAAAACCGTTCTTTGTACTTGTGTTGTGATACCAATTGAGTAGCACCCCAGCAACGTGTATGCTTCCGCTGGACCCGATTTCTGGGGGTGTTACAGATTGGTATCAGAGCCTTGGCTATAGAGAACTGGGTGATTTTAAAACCTAGACTATAGCTACTTTCATGAAAACTTAACTCTATGATCGTCACGTGCCTGCCTGCCAAGCTGATGCCTAATTTGTAGTTTATTGCTGACATATGTGATGAGATTTCTATCTCATTATCAGATATATTATACTTACTTATTCTCGTTGATTTCTATAATTGTATTCCACATAAGTATGCTTACATGTCGTATACGTCGTAGCGTTACGCCTTTTCCTTGTGTAGTTTCACCATTCGACCTCGAGTTTGGTCACTTGCCTTAGTCTTTTGAAACATCCTTTAAATGTGAAGGACATATTATTAGTATAACTGAGCTGAGTATTTCAAAATTCATTGAACCTCGGTGGAATATAGACTCGTCATCTATATTCGACCCGGGACAGTGGGACATAGCCTGACCACCTATATCCGACTCAGAGATGAAGTTTGTAATACTGGGAATAGTTATAATAAAATTATGTCCAGGTTGATTCTCTACCCAATTTCAAAAGGTTTCATTCATGTGTGTGTACTCAATCGTTGCAAGAACATTCACATCTACATCACCTCGTGAACCACCGCCTAGAAGCACGCCAGCTAATCATAACTCAACCTCAAGCTTTCATTTTATGGCAAGCCACTTAGAGCGCCTACTTTTAGGAAACGCCTTACTTACGCCTCACTCTTCCTTTCTTGTTTTAAAGAAGCATGCCGCCAAAGAAAGTAACTCAATCAATGACACTAGCTGAGATCAGAAAACTTGTTGCGGACAGGCCCTAGTAGTTGAAAGAGAGGCCGTAGCTGCACGGGCTGCTGAAGCTGCTTCTCGGGCAGAGACAGCAGAAGCTGCAGGACTAGCTGCTAATGTGATGAACTCAAATAAGTACATTTTATTATCATCATTTATCCTATTAATTTGACTTGTTTTATTATATTATATATGAGAATTGGTACGTTAATGTTTACTTTTGTAATTCTCAGGTAAAAACAAGTATTATGTGAAACTTGGCGATTTTGGACTAATTATGGAGCAAAATAAGCAAGATGTTAAGAGTCTACTGAAATGTACAAGATCAAGATCATTCTGCTCCAGATACGCCGCAACATACTTCTTACATACGGCGCATCACTATCAAGATTTCACAAGTTACGATCCAAGTCAGCAAAGGACATGCGCCGCATAGAGAAATGGAGTTACGCCGCATCTTAAGGCGGTGTACGAATATTCCTGAATATATTAATCTTGGACCCCACGCGAAGTTAAGTCAATGCGCCGCATCTAACCCTCAGACAGAAACTATAAATACCCTAAGGCCAGACGAATTTCGTGACACTAGACTTTAGAGACCGAAGAGAGAAGAAATCCTAAAGCCGAATTTAGACGTATTAGCAGCACAAGACACACCCTGAACGAAGATACAAGAGCTGTAAGAAGGTCCTGCATGTATTCAATTCATTAAGTAGTTTTGTTTTATTGTATTAGTACACTTTAATTCATCAGGATTGATGGGCCGATTCCATGTGACTACGGAAAATCATGGGCACCCCTTAAAATTGCTTTCCCATTAATTAAAGTTTATATGTTGATGTCTTTGGTGACTTTTATTAGTGCATTGATAACCTCTGTGTCTAGCTGAGCATTGCTTGGGTCGCCATGCCCCTTCCTCGCCTATTTATTCTATCGTTTCTAGGATAGTGGGATAGACATAAGTGATCATTAAGGGTTTACTCGCCGATAAGATTAGAGCCAACGAGAAAGGGTTAATTATATACACTTCATATAAAACTAGCAATAAAACAAGTGACAAGCTACTTAATTATCAGGACAGGTCTTCTTATTGTCTCGAGTATCTATCTGTGTACGTGTGTGCTAATCGCTGATTCGTGCTCATTAGTTTAGTTTTCTATTTAATCATAACCAAACCGTGCCAGTCTCTCAGGCTGAACCCCCTTGCGTTAGATTAGGTTGTATAGCTAACTTAAGATATTAAAATACTGATTAGAATAACTAGATAATACGTTCCACTCTTAGTGATCGACACTCTACTTACCATTATATTCATACTGACCGGGTACACTGCTCGTTAAAGTGTGTGTTTTATTGATAAGTCGGCTAAATATAAATTTAAAACTTGAGTAGGCATTAATACTGCTAAAACCACAACGACATCACGCGCGCACCAAGTCTTTGGCGCCGCTGCCGTGGATATAAAAGAATTAGAGCAACACACACGCACATCAAGTTTTTGGCGCCGTTTCCGGGGAGTGAATTGTTATTATCTGTTAATTTGATTAGTATATTAATTAGGTTTTAATTTTTTTTAGATTGTAACCGCTAATTTTGTTATAAATTAGATAAATTGCATTCATTGTATAGTTTGCATATTTTCTGTTTTGTGTGTTTTTATTTTCTTTAATTTTTGTTTCTTTTTGTTTGTTTTTATTTTTTTTGTTTTTCTTTTTCTATTTTTCTGTATTATGCTATCGTTGTACTGTGCTGATACAAACGATACGGCGCATCTATTTTCATAGATACGGCGTATTGCGTTTAATTTTTATAAAATACAACGCGTTTACTAAATTCGAGTACGACGCATCTTTCCCCAAGATACGGCGTATTCTGTTTTTAATAAGAAATTTTTCTAAACGATAACGCCATACGACGCATCTGTTTTTGCAGATACGGCGTATTTATTATTTAAATTAAAAACAGTTTTTCGAATTATTAAACAGATACGACGCATCGATCTCTATCGATACGGCGCATCTTCTGAATAAAAAATCTTGTATTTTGAAACGTAACGAAAATACGGCGCATTAACTTTTGTTAATACGACGCATTTAATTTTAATTAATATAATCGATTTTTGATAAATTAATCTGATACGGCGCATGCTAAAATTATAAGCGGCGTATCTGTTTTCTGAATAAAAGTCTGATTAAATTTTAACGAGTATAAGATACGGCGCATCTTATTTATAGGATACGGCGCATCGTTTGCAGATATCAGCAACTTTTATTTTACTTTGATTGTTTCACCCTTCTTTTGCACGAGTAAGTTTTATTTCAGGAAGATGGACGATCCGGATATTACAATGGAAGAATATGTTAGGTTTGAAGAGGAAAAAGCCTTGAGCAATAATCAGCTGTATAACTGGAAAAGAGCAAGATATGGTGCACAAGTCATTGAGACGAAAGAAATCACTATGGAAGAATACTTGATTTTAGGACAAGAAAAGTCAAGGAAGGAAAGAAACAAATTGCCATTTCAACACACTTGGTGTATGTCAAATGATGATGAAGAATATTCATATACCGTGAAACCAATTCCGGCAATTGCTATTGATAGTACTTTTTCTCCAGAGATTGCACAAGATGATGTGTATACGGAACCTTACGTTGAAGAATATTCTGCAATCGTATTACCACCATTTGACAATCCATCGGATGAAGATGAAAAGTATTCTAATTTTGATTTCGAACCATTTGACGCAATTGTATATGATGACATACCTCAACCAGATTTTGACCCAACGAGGGTTTTTGAAGAAATCTGGGATGACTTGTTTAAAAATGAAATTCGGGACGATGCTGAAATTGCAAGACCACTAGCTGAAGATGGAGATTCACAAGATGAATTGGAGTCACTTACAACACAAAGTGGTACAAATTTATTTAATATTATTAATCCCGTTACTAATAATCTTGCTAGTTTTCCTAAACAGGTTGCAAAACAAAAAAATGATGAGGTGAAATTTATTACACTACCTATTGAAGCACATGAAGCACCTGTGATCAACCCGTTTCTGGTGGAGCTCGAGGAAGAGTTTGGTGATGAGCTCTTAAACATTGCTATGATTGATGAAGATGATGATTTCGACCCTATGAAGGATATAGAGGAACTCGAACTTTTACTTGCCAAAGACCCTTTCTCATCTTCTGCGGAAGTCAAGGGACGCCTTACTACCAAAGAGACTAACCAAGAAGAAAGGAGACTCATTTTTCCTCAACATACTACTCTTTCAGATGAAGTGGTCAAGTCATCCAAATTATCAACCAAACCGGGTAAGGATAGGAAAGATGTACATATATTGCCAAGGTATGATCTTTATGTATTTCTTCCATCTTTAATAGCAAATTTACACTCCTTTCGTGTTTATTGCTACTATCACCCGCACTTGATCCCAAGTGGGGGGAACAACACCCTATTACACAGTAAATAATGGTGGAGTCAGGCTCTTGACTCGAACAAAAACAAGCGCTACGTGGGAGGCAACCCATGCTTATCTTTTATTTTATTTTCTGATTTTGTGTCGAGTTTGTCAGACCTGCCGAAGATGCGGCGCATCTCAATCCTAAGATGCGACGCATCGCCTGCAATGGTCATATCTTATTTAATTTTCTGCATTTTTATTTTTGACTTTAAAACTTTCTGTCAGTTTATTTAATGCGGCGCATCCCTGGTAAAAGATGCGACGCATCTTCTATTCTGATTCGTATTTATTCCAGGCTCGATACAGCGTATCTTCTTCCATAAGATACGGCGTATCGACTGACCTGATGATTTTCATTTTTTTTTAAGTTTTATTTTTTACTAACTACTAATGTATTATGCAAGTTTGAACCTTCTTAATTCAGGTGTGTTAAAGTCTAAATGGTATTATAGATTCCTGCATTCTTGTGGATACATCATCTATGAAGATTAAACGTTCTCATCAATGATGATTTTTGCTCTTATACGAATAATGGAGGATCATACCGAGCAAATCTCAGGGGAGTTTTTCTGTTCTAATTCTTTTATTTTCCAGTGTTTAATCTTTGACACAAACAACGAGGACGTTGTTTAACTTAAGTGGGGGGATTGGAAAATTAGAACACTTACTTGTCCTAAACTTTTTCAAAATATGCTTAAAATGCGCTTAATATATCAAAATTTAAATATTTTTTAGCATGTTTTTGTTTAAAGTCTAATTACATAGCTGCACACATAACATTATTTTCAAAAACTGTGAACTTATCAAAATTCACAAATCTATGAGTGTGCCGGTGACTTGTAAACTTTAGAACTTGGCTTGTATACTATTCGAGACCTCCATAATAAGTATTATCTACATAATTGGAATGCCTTGTCTAAATTGGTAAATTTCTAGGATTACACCCAAATAGCCTTTATATGTTATGTTATATTAACTAACTACACTGGTTAGTTAACCCCCGTATAAACCTTTTGTTACTCTCACTTTTAGAGTAAGATACCCCTAGAAAAAACCCTCAGAGCCATTCCTTTCGTTTCTTACACCTTTGTTATAATGTTTCGTTACACCCTTACACCTTAGCCTACCCTGTAGATTAAAATCCGTGGTTGGTTAATTGCTTTAGGCAAAGTGTGTTTCCTTACATTACCTGTGTTCGCGTGCGTAATTCATTATCTTTGGTTGAGTCAGGAAATTGCACAATGCAATTGGTATGAAAGTAAATATTGTATATCTTTGAATTTATTTTTCGTGTGTTTACTACTTTCGCTATTACAGTTATTTCTGAAAGTATGAAGAGTATGGAAAAATTATCCGGAAAAATGGTGATAGAAAAGTTGTGAAATTTTACACATATATGTTGATGTCAAAAAAAAAAAAAAAAAAAAAAAAAAAAAAAAAAATCGAAAAAATAGAAAAGAAAAAGAAAAAGGAAAAGTTGGAAGTTTGTTTTAACCAACTTACGTAAAGTTTTGTATTAAGTGGTCGATATCACCACTATTTGTTGTATATTATATTTATGGATTGAATGGGAGTTGGCCGTTATGGGAACGCCAACTAAGGTTATTCTTTGATTGAGATCTTGTTGAGTATAATTCGTGTCTGCCTAAAGCGTGTGTTTCAAGTGTTAAAGCGTGAGTTATCCAATGATATGAGTCTTATTCATGGGATGGTTGGGAAAGTAATTTACCACACTTAGGATTTTAATTTATCTGTTTTGTTTATTTTTCATTTTACACCAATTTGTATCCCAAATATTATCCATACCCTGCATCATTCTTTATCCAAACCTTTGATTTATTGAGATTAGGGATTTGAGCAATCTTAAGTATCGTAGTCGTGGATTCGGCTATGTATTTATGATTTTGTCGCCCTTTTTGATATAATATTATTGGTAAAGATTACTTGGTCCTATCTTTAGCCTATTCGAGTTAAGGATTTGAGCAATTGCAAGTATCGTGGTCGTGGATTCGATCATGTATTGGTGATTTTGTCGCCTTTTCTGGAATTTGAGATCGATAGAGATTAAAAAGGATGATTAACCCTTAACCAACAAACCCTTTTTACCGCTTTAGACTTGTTATTCCTTAGCTTTAGTGGGGGAGATGCGTATACTTGCCAAGCTTACGATAGAATATTCGTCACGACTGGACAGTTAAACGATTCGATTTGCTTTTATCAAAATATTTTATTTTATTTCTAATTCGTTAAGTGTTTGGTTGTGCAATTATGACAAAACGAATACATGCTTAAATATAAAAATAAATCCTAATATCTTTTAGGATACATTTTCATAAGATTTTTTCTAAGGTTTACTTGGGGACAAGTAAAGTTCAAGTGGGGGGATATTTGATGAACTCAAATAAGTACATTTTATTATCATCATTTTTCCTATTTATTTGACTTGTTTTATTATATTATATATGAGAATTGGTACGTTAATGTTTAATTTTGTAATTCTCAGGTAAAAACAAGTATTATGTGAAACTTGGCGATTTTGGACTAATTATGGAGCAAAACAAGCAAGATGTTAAGAGTCTACTGAAATGTACAAGATCAAGATCATTCTGCTCCAGATACGCCGCAACATACTTCGTACATACGGCGCATCACTATCAAGATTTCACAAGTTACGATCCAAGTCAGCAAAGGACATGCGCCGCATAGAGAAATGGAGTTACGCCGCATCTTAAGGCGGTGTACGAATATTCCTGAATATATTAATCTTGGACCCCACGCGAAGTTAAGTCAATGCGCCGCATCTAACCCTCAGACAGAAACTATAAATACCCTAAGGCCAGACGAATTTCGTGACACTAGACTTTAGAGACCGAAGACAGAAGAAATCCTAAAGCCGAATTCAGACGTATTAGCAGCACAAGACACACCCTGAACGAAGATACAAGAGCTGTAAGAAGGTCCTGCATGTATTCAATTCATTAAGTAGTTTTGTTTTATTGTATTAGTACACTTTAATTCATCAGGATTGATGGGCCGATTCCATGTGACTACGGAAAATCATGGGCACCCCTTAAAATTGCTTTCCCATTAATTAAAGTTTATATGTTGATGTCTTTGGTGACTTTTATTAGTGCATTGATAACCTCTGTGTCTAGCTGAGCATTGCTTGGGTCGCCATGCCCCTTCCTCGCCTATTTATTCTATCGTTTCTAGGATAGTGGGATAGACATAAGTGATCATTAAGGGTTTACTCGCCGATAAGATTAGAGCCAACGAGAAAGGGTTAATTATATACACTTCATATAAAACTAGCAATAAAACAAGTGACAAGCTACTTAATTATCAGGACAGGTCTTCTTATTGTCTCGAGTATCTATCTGTGTACATGTGTGCTAATCGCTGATTCGTGCTCATTAGTTTAGTTTTCTATTTAATCATAACCAAACCGTGCCAGTCTCTCAGGCTGAACCCCCTTCCGTTAGATTAGGTTGTATAGCTAACTTAAGATATTAAAATATTGATTAGAATAACTAGATAATACGTTCCACTCTTAGTGATCGACACTCTACTTACCATTATATTCATACTGACCGGGTACACTGCTCGTTAAAGTGTGTGTTTTATTGATAAGTCGGCTAAATATAAATTTAAAATTTGAGTAGGCATTAATACTGCTAAAACCACAACGACATCACGCGAGCACCAAGTCTTTGGCGCCGCTGCCGTGGATATAAAAGAATTAGAGCAATACACACGCACATCATAATGGTACCAACGGTCGTAAATGTACATACAAGGACTTTAAAAGTAGTGATCCCGAAAAATTCAAAGGCATTGAAGGAGCCACTGCTATGATTCGTTTGTTTGAAAAGACAGAATCTATATTTCTTTTATGAAATTATCCAGAGAAGGACAAGGTAAAGTTTGCTACCAGTATACTGTTGAGGAAGCGATGTCATGGTGGAATTCTTATGCAAAGCCCATGGGAATGGAAAATGCTCACAAGCTTACGTGGGATGAATTCAAGAAGTTGTTAACTAAGAAGTTCTGTCCACGCACAGAAGTAAAGAAGTTGGAAACAGAGTTTTATGAGCTAGTGACAGCAGGAAATGATATCGAGGCATATATCAGGAGGTTTCAGGAGTTGGCAAAATTATGTCCGACTATGGTTCCAGATAATGAGAAGCCGTTAGAAAATTTCATTGGTGGACTACCTCACAGCATCCGTGGAGATGTGATTTCTTTTGACCCACAAACACTTGACGAAGCTATTAGAATATCTCAGAAGCTTATGGCCCAAATGGTGAAGAAGGGAAATACTGTCAACAACAATGACCATAACAACAACAACAGCAACCACGACAACAAAAGGAAAAGGGAGGACAACCAAGAAAATGACCAAGTTCAGCCGCCAAACAAACAACATAAAGTGGTTAGGGCCTACGTTGCGGGGCCAAGTGAAAAGAAAGAATATGTAGGGACTTTACCTAAGTGCAACAGGTGTCGATTTCACCACAATGGAATTGCCCCGCTCAATGTGAAAACTGCCAAAAGGTCGGACATAAAGCCAAGGATTATAAGGCTCCCACCCTCGTAATGCATCAGAAAGTCACGGTAACCTGCCATGAGTGTGGAGTAATTGGACAATTCAAGAGTGAATGCCCAGAGCTGAGAAACCAGAATAGAGGAAGAGCTCGTTGAAGTGCGAAGCTTGTCAGGACAACAACGACAATGACAATGGTTAAGAAGGGAACTCCTGCCTTACAAATAAATGGAAACCTAAACCCTCTAGTGTTGTATTTCTTTTGTGTTTCACTTTACATGCTATCGTATAAGTTTCATGTACTATTACGAATTCCGATCTAATGAATGTTTTATCTTTTATCATCGCAATGCGACTCAAATATCCATATCTTTTCACCAAATCCACCCCAGAGACCAACACGAACTGAATTCAGGGACTGAATTCCTTTAACGGGTGGAGACTGTCACAACTCGCAATTTCAGGTCCTTTTTCAAGCTTCGAAATCTTACTATTCACCTCGGAAATTTAATATTCATCATTTACTATCCACCAATCACTATTCATGGTCATCATTCATCACTACGTAAACTAGGTTTACGGATATTCAAATGCGCGTAACCAGTATGGTTTAGCTGCATATTTATGTATCATCAGTAAGAACACTTCATATAGACTAGACTATCTCCAGTCTACACTTTTTTTATGCATTTTTGGTTCCTTACAATCCTATTTTAAAAGTCACAATTCACTTTTTCCATTTTTACGTAAACCTTGCACCTTTTACGTTTTACGCGTTCTAAACCTTCGTTTTTAGGTTTCAATTATATTTATACCCTCCGATGAACTCACCACTCATCTAAAATAATAAACTAGGTCATGATAACAAGTTTTTATATTTTTTGAAGCTTTACATTTTTACGTTACCCGGTATTACACTATGTGTCTTAAAAACCCTACGTTTGAGTACCGGGAGCAACCTACACTACACAATACACTCATTACTCAAACTAATGATAAAATTCTGCATACCACTTCTTGTCCCATTGTTTGTGCCACCCCATATCCTCCAACACACCCCTACACTTGTCCATATTGTGAACAAGTGTATACCTCACTCTTCCAATAGTTCTTATCACCCATAAGTCTCACCAAACTCCTCATTTTACATGCAAATCTCCAAAATTTTGCTCTTTCTCTCCCTATTTCGTTGCTTATACAAACACAAACACCTCTTTGTGGTTTTGATCCATAGTTACTTATTTGGTGCAAGAATGAAGGTCCTTTGGTGCTAACTTGTTCTTGGTTTTCTTGATTTTCTTGTTCATCATCATTTGTAAGGAACCAACCCTCATTCTTTTCATTCATTTTACTACTGATATTCATGTCATTTCATGTGTTTTATATGCTACATAAGTTGTTGATGCTTGATTATACTTGGTACACACTTTAAATTACAAGAAAACCTTAAAAAGGACTTGTTATGAAAACAATATTCTGATCAGTGGTAAAGATTGAATTAACTGGAATAATCAGTAGACTTTGGGCCTAAGGGAAAAATATGTAGTTGTAGATCTATGTTTTGTGGTCTTTTCCCCGGATGGTGATTCCCGTGACGATACCCGATGATTAAGTTATGATTTTTTTGGTAAAAACAGTCAGATCTGGCGTACTGTTCCCATTTGGGGCAAAAATCAAGTTTTATTTCATAACTTCTTAAATAGCAAATATGTAGCCTGATCTAGAGAAATAGGGCTATCATCTCCAATTGACTTCACCTTCATAGGGTCTGTAGATTTCAAGATATGGCCTTTTTGGCAAGACCTACAACTCAGTCAATATCATCTTTGGGACAGACTTGTAAACAAAAATTATAAAAAGTGGTTATACTTGGATATTTTTGAGTAAAATTATTTTTACAGTAAAGTAGGGACTTAGAGAAAGCTAGGGATGTAAAGAACATGATTTTTAGACTTGCGGTTTGGGAGATACGAATTTTTGAAAGTGGCTAAGTGTATAAAATTTCCATCAGCTTTGGAACTAAAGGATGCAAAAAGATTGATAACTTGTATATTTGGACCTTGAGCTTTTATTTTGAACCACCTAATATATTTTAGACCCTTAGACATAATTTCAACCTTTTGACTAAAGATTGAACCCTTGGACTTATTTTAGACCCATATGACTCATTTTGGACTTAAAGTCAAGACATGATTAAAACTTGAAATTGGGTAAGAAATATATTTCATACTTGTAAATCATTTTAAAAGCCAAATTCAACCTTGAAAATTATTTAAACATTATGTACCAAGCATAATTGAGGTTACAACTTACATGGCATATAGAAATAAATGTATCATTATTTCTTCATCATCTCACTTGATTGTGCACTTTATTTTTGGTGAGTTTTCATAGCCCCTACCTTTATACGTTTTGAATCATTTTTGGGGGAGAATACATGCTCGTTTTCATCTAAATGCTACTTGATTTACTTGAATATGCCACTTGTTTAGTCAAAACCATTATTTGCTTCACTTATGAAATTGTTATTCATTCAAATGTATTGTATATTCACTTGTATCACACTTAATTCTTTTTACCTTTGGACCCAAGCACTTTAAACAATTATGCACGCTTAACCTAATGAACCGGCTCCACCACTATGTACATACATGACAAATGAACGGGTCACATAACCGAATGAACGAGTAATATGACCAAATGAACGGGTCGCATGAAAAATGAACAGGTCACATGACAGAATGAACGGGTCACATAACCAAATGAATTGGTCACGTAACCGAATATACTGATCGAACTAAATGTATTTTTAATCTTGGTCCACATATTACTTTTGTTCACTCAAACCAAATCTTATTTGGCAGTGGGTTGTAAACACACAGGTTGCAAGTCTTGTATGGGCGGGACTTGGGACTGAGTGGATTTACAATGCCTTTGCTGGGAAATCATTTTCAAATGCTTTACATTGTACACTAAACTCTATGAACTCACCAACCTCGTGTTGACACTTTAGCATGTATTTTCAGGTATAAGCAATAACACGCTACTGGATGCTTTTGGCAGTGTATGGCATGGTCATAGAAGACTCTGATAAACATTTGGGACCATTTAACCTATTTAAAGACCTATTTCCGCCCTACTTTTCATAATGTAAATTTAACACTTCTGATTTCTCAAATATATTCTAAATGATTGTGATGAAAACGGTTCTTTGTACTTGTGTTGTGATACCAATTGAGTAGCACCCCAGTGACGTGTATGCTTCCGCTGGACCCGATTTCTAGGGGTGTTACACCATCCGTGGGTTGCTAAGCTTGTTGGCTATAAATAGAAGCCCATTGTTTACTCATTTGATCATCACTTGAACATACATTCTCTCTACCCTTTTGCATATATTTAGATCAATAGATAACCATATAGTAACATACATTAATCACCCTTATCATCATGATCATAATGTTACTAACTTTCATTATGTTGTAAGCATACTCCCTAAATGATCCTGTGAAGCAAGCTCAGACATCTTGAGTCATCATCCACCACATGCATACATATATGAAGATCTATCACAACAAGGTTAGGGAACTTGTGATCTTCATCCATTGAAGGCTTTCTATCAATGGAATTTCATTTAGATCAGTCATTCATATCCATTAGACATTTGTGTCATGGATCATCATTGTATCATCACAATCTATTCACCAAACTAGATTAGATGGTTTATGTGTTTGTGCCATAAAACACAAGGTTTTTATGTTGGGCCATAAAACATAACGGGAGTGGTTGTACCCTTGTAAAAGAACTCGACATCTAGCTTAGTATTGGAAATATTGTATAAGCGACGTTAGGTTGGTTCTACCTCGAACTAGAACCCGGTATTTAGCTTTGTATCGGAAAAAGTGTAAGCGACATTTGTAAGGTTTTCTCCACCGAGAAGGGAGCTTGTTGATCTAGTGAAGTAACTCTCGAGTTGGGTACTCGGGGAGTGCAGTAGGGCGGAGAGGAGCTCCGTGACCGAACCACTATAAATCATCGTGTTCGGTTTGCGCTTTTTTTTTTACTTATTGCTTTACTTTTATACTTGCATTATATTATTGTTGTTTTGTGACTTGATGGTTATACTTGTGTGACAACTTACTTTAGTATATGCTAGTCATAAACTATAATTGGCATCTTTCATATTACAACAAGCTTAATCGGATATTTGATACAACAAGTTTTAAGAATTTAAAACGGTAACGTATTCACCCCCCTCTACGTTTTCACACCTTTGTAACTTCTGTCACATATATATATATATATATATATTAGTTTTAGTTTCACGACATTATAAGTTGTAATATTTCTTGGCTTAACAAGTTTGTTCATCTTCTCTAATAATGAAAGAAAATACTTGCAGGACGTGAAGTGCTTGATTAGTTGATGAGTTATTTATTATTCAATTCGTGATGTGGTTGTGTTTTTGCTCTTTTACAAGGTTACTTTAATGTTTGTTTTTTTTACTACTTTATAATTTTGTAATAATTAAATAGAAAACAAATTTACAATAGTCAATAGAGTTCAACTTGATTTATTCACCTTCTAGGTAGGAATTAGAAGGGTACGATAGGTGAGTAGTTTGTCAATTATCAGAAGGTGAGATTCTGTTCTATTTAGTTATTATTTTTGATCTCTTCAAAATAATTTATTAATTTTTAATTAAGCAAAGTTATATTAAAGACCAACGATCATAGTTCCAACCACAACTGTAGTACAAAACACTTACAACCAGTAGGAGTTGTTCGCTGGCTCAAACATATACTGCTTTTAAATATGTATTTGAGCATGCTAATTCTTACTGTGATGACTGCCTTTCAGCTACGCATATGGAAGGTCAGTTGAATATACCATTGGATCCATTTTAAGGTGTATTAGGTTCTTTCAAATTTTCGTTATTACAAATTTATAGGTATCGAGAAAAAATAGCAGATACTTCGGAAGCCGTTGATGCCATTAATGGATCAAATCATCCTATTAATCGAGGTACACGATCTTATTTGTGCTTTATGCTATTTAGTTTCGTTTAAATTATATTGATCAACAACGATTTGCTTTTGTACTTATGCCACCAGTGCAAGCAGTAATCCTCTTTGGTATGCTGTCAGACGTGCATCCGCTCATATAATTGTGCTATCTAGCTATTCTCCATTTGGTATTTTACTTTCTCACACTATGAATTAGTACAGATTTTCACACTTCAATCCCATTCACACCCAGGTATTGCTTCTTAAGTTGTGGATGTTAGCCATGCTTACGATGTATGTCACTGATCCTTTTATTGATTGATAACGCCTAAATCTAACATGTTTTTGATAGCGTTATTGGTAGTTTTATATATGTTTTGTGGTTATATTTATATGCTTTTGTTACTAAATTGTACCAAAGTGTGTTTGCAAAGCATTTGTAGCCAAAGACAGGAAAATGGATGGAAAAGATGCAAAAATGAAGAAAAAGGAAGTATTTGAGATTTCATGTGAATCTTGTGTCAAGTTCCGCTTCGTAAGGTACTTCAAGGAGTTAAAGTTCAAGTAGTCAAGTTCATAAGCTTTAGGATAAAGAGAAAGACCGAAGAATCAAGAGCTACGTCCGAGAAACAAGTCATACGCAAAAGACCAAGAAATAGGTTCAGCAGCCATCACCATCCGATCGGTCGCCGCCCGCAACCGATTCGGATGGAGTGAAAGTGGATTTACCGAGAAGACCAACCGATCGGTAGACCATTCCATCCGATCGGTTGGAAGTCGCTGTTTTACCCAAGACTTCTTTATTAAGGATTGTGACTTTATAACTCCGGTTCTAGGCCCTTCTTGTCATTATTCTAACCATTCAATACTACTTGGAGAGCAAGAGAAGCATTTATGCACTTAGACCCTTGGTTGGAGCAATTTATGGAACCATTAGTTGAGTATTTATATACCAATCAATCTAGAGAGATACATACATGCTAAACAAGTGCTAGGAGAGAACCATTCACAGAAGAAACTTAAGAAATTCGTCCATAAGTCCAGGAGAAGGGAGAAAGTCGAATTTACCATTTTCATTGCTTGTGGAATCATTGTCTTTCACTTGTAATCTTATTTCCAAATCATTGTAAGACTTTCAATCATGGTTTCTAATATTCAAATTATTGAGTTTACATTTATGTTTGCTATGAGTGGCTAGTGCCTTTGTGCACTTGCTTAGATGATGTGTATTATTCATTGATTTGCATATGATTGTGATAACATGTTTTAATTCAATTTCAAGTCAATTCTAAGAACTAATTGTGATAAAGTTTCATAGTGACATTTGGGAAATCAAGTTTAACTAGTGCTAGTAATCTTAAGGGTTGAAAGAACTATTGTTATTCCACTAGTTATAATCATTTGTCTATGAATGATTGTTGTCTACCACTATTCTTGATTAACCAAAGGAACTTAATTGTGATTGTAATGAAAAAGCTTTTGTCTATCAAAACGGATTGATTGTAAACCACTTTAAAGGTCGAAAGATTAATAGTTTGCTTTCAATTGTGACCTTTTGTCTATAATTGGTTACCTTTTGTATTGACCATTTCCTAAGCTTGTTTGATTAGACAAAAGATTGTTTTTGTGTTTGAGGAACACCAACTCATGAACCTTGAATTGATCTTGAATTGATTGGTTAATCGTAATGCTTGTTTTTATAAACCAAAATCTTGACGAAGGTTTAATTTGTAGGAACAATAGATTAGTGTAAAAACTAATTATCACAACCAACATGTTTTCCAAAGTTATCACAATCATATTAGTCAATTGGAGTACACTAGTCTAAGCAAGTGTAGTTTTTAATCATTTGAATTTTCATTATATCATTACTGCTTATTTGAGATTGTTGCTTTTAACTTGCAATTCGATTCACTACACAAATCCCTGCGAACGATCCCGACTTACCATCAAAATCTTGCTACAACGGACGAGTATACTTGCTCGTATGTGTTGTTATTAGATTCGGTAATTCACCCTTTATAAATTTAAAACTTGCACCGAACCGGGCACATCAAGTTTTTGGCGCCGTTGCCGGGGATTTTGATCGTGTTTCTGTAAGTTTTAGTCCAATTCTCATATAGTTAGTTTTCGTAAAAAAAAAAAAAAAAAAGTTTTACCGAGCTGCCCATCCGATCGGTTATTCATCCATCCGATCGGTTTTTCCAAAATTTTAATTTACCGAGAGAACCATCCGATCGGCGGACACTTCCATCCGATCGGATCCTTCAAATCCAATTTACCGAGAGATCTATCCGATCGGTAGATTGTTCTATCCGATCGGTTAGACGATTCTGAACTTTTCAAATTGTTTTCATTCTTTGCTCGTTTGTTTAGACATTGCCTCGATTCATTGGGGAATTGTATGAACACTCGATCAACTGGAGTAGAACCAATTCCACCATTTTCAGATCCCGAACGTTTAGTCCGAAGACAAAGAAGAAGAAGAACACCCTTTGTTCCACTAGCCAATCGTGTACCAAGAGTACCAAACCCAACGTTTGATAACCTTTTTGAAGCCAAAGTCGTTTACAACCCATTCACTGACCAACCTTTTCCCATGGCTGACGATAGACCCATGTGGGAAGCAAACCGAGCCGTAGCACCAACTCCTGGAGCTGCTATTGTTGCTGTCAACTTAGGTGACAATTTCACCGTGAAAGGTCACCATCTTTCTATGATCAAAGACCGTCAATTCGATGGCCGTTCGAGGGCCGATCCTCACAAACACGTTGCCGAATTCATTGAAATTTGTGGCATGTTCCGATATGGTGATACAAATGTAGACGCCATTAAACTCAAACTTTTTCCGTCATCACTTGCTGGAGATGCAAAAGTGTGGTATAACGAATTAACACCAGGAATCATCACTACTTGGGAGGAGATGAGGAAAGCTTTTGTAAGCCGATTCTTTCCACCTGCAATGTTTGATCGACTCATGGGAGAAATTCGTGCTTTCACACAAAATCCTAACGAATCACTCGTCGAAGCCTGGCTTCGTATGAAGGATTTACTTCGAAGTTGTCATGGACATGGTTTAGGACGGGGAACCATTATTCAAATCTTTTACCATGGACTTGATGAAACATCTCAAGGAATTCTTGATGCTGGAGGAATTTTTCTTTATAAGACTCCTAACCAGGCATATCAATTGCTTGAAGACCGAGTTCTTCTCAAACTCGACTGGTCAAAAGATGCCAAGACAAAACCCTTAAGAAAAACCGTTGCTTTCGCCGAAAGTTCTGATTCATCTAAACTCATGGAGAAAATGGAAACCTTGGTTTCCAAAATCGATTCGCAATACAAAGATCTTAGAGGAGAGATGAAAGAAATGCGAGATGGTTGTAACAACTGTGGAGGTAACCACCCATCATCAGAATGCGATGATCAACCTATGGATCAACCAAAAGAAGGAGAAGCTAATTATATCCAAGGAGGATACCGAGGAGGAGGATATCGAGGAAATTATTACGGAAGAAACTCTGCTAATTGGCAAGATCGCCGACAAAGGGATAACAACCATGAGTCCCAACCAAAAGTAGAGAACCAAACCTCACAAAGTTCCGACAAGAAACCTGAAGAAACTGATTTTGCAAAAATGATGAGAGAATTTGTCACTGCCCAAAAATCAACCAACGAGTTCGTCAAGAATCAATTTTTCAATCTCAAAACCAAAGTTGAGCAAGGTCAGAAAAATCATCAAGCATCTATCCAAGATCTTGAAAACAAATTTGGGAGACTCTCTGATCAAATTTCTTCACGACCATCAGGTTCGTTGCCTAGTAACACCCAAACCAACCCAAAACCATCATCATCATCGAATGATAAGACTTATCATCCACCACAAACCAGAAATGAGCATATCAATGCTGTATTCACAAGAAGTGGCCTGTCTTATGATCCACCACCCAACCCAAACAACACCACAACTATCGATTTCGATAGTGAGGATGAAGATGAAGAATCCAAGAAGGAAAATACACCAAAAACATCACCCAAACCCAAACCCAAACCACCAGTTAAGGCTTACACTCCAAAAATTCCATATCCACAGAGCCTTAAGAAAGAAAGAATGGAGGAGCGTTATAAGAAGTTTGTTGAAATAATCAAAGAAGTTAGACTCAATGTACCTCTCATTGATGTTTTAGCTGGAATGCCCAATTACGGGAAATTTTTGAAAGAACTTCTTAACAACAAAAACAAGTTGGAGCAAATATCCGCTACCTTTCTCAATGAAGAATGTTCAGCTATTGTTCAAAACAAAATTCCACAAAAACTCGGAGATCCCGGAAGTTTTCTGATTCCATGCATATTAGGAAACAACATCACATGCGATGCTTTAGCCGACTTAGGTGCGAGTATCAATTTGATGCCTTATTCGCTGTATACGAAACTTTCAATCAATACCTTGAAACCCACAAGGATGAGTATCCGATTAGCTAATCATACTTACCAATATCCTGTTGGTATTGCTGAGAATATGCTTGTCCAAGTAGGTAAATTCATTTTTCCCGTGGATTTTGTAATTCTAGAAATGGAGGAAGATAGTAGAGTACCACTTATTTTAGGAAGACCTTTTCTAAACACCGCTGATGCGATCATCAAAGTAAAAGGAAGAGAACTCAATCTTGGAGTTGGAGAGGATAGAATCACGTTCTTAATCGATAAAGCAATGAAATATCCACATTCCAGTGATGACACTTGTTTTAACATTGATGTAATCGATGAAGTCACTGAAGAAGAATTGGATGCATTACTTGAAGATTCTGATCCATTCATGACTATTTCAGAGAAGATTAGTGAAACAACTTTTGATAAAGAATTCGCTGATTTTATGGAAGTTAAGATTGAAGAAGACGAAGAAGAAGAAGAAGAAGGAGAGATAATAGAAGAAGATTTTGAGGAAATCAGTCTTAATGATCAGATGAGGATCAAAACATCACTTCAAGAACCACCGACTGATCTTGAGTTGAAACTACTGCCAGAAAATCTTGAGTATGCTTACTTGGAAGACAATTCGCTACTTCCAGTAGTCATATCTTCGTTGCTAAATGATTTTGAGAAAGAATGTCTGATTTCAGTTCTTAAGAAGCATAAAGAAGCTTTTGCGTGGAAAACTTCTGACATCCCAGGAATCAGTCCTGATTTTTGCTAACACAAAATCAATTTCGAAGAAGATGCCAAACCAGTTGTAGAAAGACAACGTCGACTCAACCCCAACATGAAAGAAGTTGTTAAAAAAGAAATCATCAAACTGCTTGATGCAGGTATCATTTACCCCATCGAGGATAGTCCTTGGGTGAGTCCTGTTCACTGTGTTCCGAAAAAAGGAGGAATGACTGTTGTGACCAACGAACGGAATGAACTAGTTCCTACTAGAACTGTCACCGGATGGCGAGTATGTATTGATTACATAAAATTAAATAAAGCCACCAGAAAAGATCATTTTCCTTTGCCTTTCATGGATCAAATGCTTGAGAGATTAGCAGGAAACAAATACTTTTGTTTTCTTGATGGTTTTTCAGGATATTTCCAAATTCCTATTGATCCAGCTGATCAAGAAAAGACCACATTCACATGTCCCTTTGGAACTTACGCTTATCGGCGTATGCCTTTTGGATTATGTAATGCCCCCGCGACTTTTCAAAGATGTATGATTGCCATATTCCAAGATATGCTTGAAACGTCTATGGAAGTTTTCATGGATGACTTTTCAGTTTTCGGAAGCTCATTCGAAGCTTGCCTTTCTAACCTCGATAAAATGCTTGAAAGATGTAAAGCTGCACATCTTGTTCTCAATTGGGAGAAGTGTCATTTCATGGTAACTGAAGGAATTGTGTTAGGACACAAAATTTCTAGTGCAGGAATGGAGGTTGACAAAGCAAAGATCGATGTCATTACCAAATTGCCACCCCCAACTAACGTCAAAGCCGTTAGAAGTTTCCTAGGACATGCAGGATTTTACCGTCGTTTCATTAAGGATTTTTCCAAAACATCTCGTCCAATGACGAAACTTCTTGAAAAAGATGCTGTTTTCGATTTTAATGCAGATTGTATGAAAGCATTCGAAGCATTGAAAACACAACTGACTAGTGCACCCATTATGGTTTCACCTGATTGGTCACTACCATTCGAGCTTATGTGCGATGCAAGCGATTTTGCTGTTGGAGCCGTATTAGGACAACGAGAAGAGAAACATTTTCGTACTATATATTTTGCCAGCAAAACACTCAACAATGCTCAGCAGAATTACACAGTTACAGAGAAAGAATTGTTAGCCGTTGTTTTCGCTTTTGATAAATTCAGATCGTACCTTGTCCTTTCGAAAACAATCGTGTTCACCGATCATTCAGCGTTAAAATATCTGTTTAAGAAGCAAGATGCTAAACCGCATCTCATCCGATGGATTTTACTACTCCAGGAATTCGATATCGAAATCAAAGATAAGAAAGGAGCAGAAAATCTAGCCGCTGATCATCTATCTCGTTTAGAAAATCCAAATCTGGAAGAATTAAAAGAAGATGAGATTGACGATTATTTCCCAGATGAAACACTCATGACTGTTGATACAGATGATGAGAACGAAATTCCATGGTTTGCCAATTATGCAAATTATCTCGTTGGAGGAATTCTAAAGAAAGGATTAACTCATGCCCAACGAAGTAAATTCTTTTCGGATCTTAA
The DNA here is from genome assembly GCA_021014915.2 of Artemisia tridentata subsp. tridentata. NCBI lineage: Eukaryota > Viridiplantae > Streptophyta > Magnoliopsida > Asterales > Asteraceae > Artemisia > Artemisia tridentata. Next base: position 270,091,452 of record CP139502.1, read on the forward strand.
ACATTATTATTGGGAAGAGCCTTATCTTTTCAAAATGTGTTCCGATGGGATGATTAGAAGATGTGTTTATGGTTCTGAAACAAGAAGAATTCTCGATGAATGTCATCATGGCCCAACTGGGGGACATTATGGTCCTTCCACCACCGCTAAAAAAGTCTTTGATGCTGGATTCTATTGGCCGACTATTTTTAAAGAAGCCCATACTCTTGTTAAAAATTGTGATGCTTGCCAAAAATCCGGTAGTCTTTCTCGAAGAGATGAAATGCCTCAGAAGAGCATTCAGGTCTGCGAATTATTCGATATTTGGGGAATTGATTTCATGGGACCGTTTCCTAAATCACACAAATACGAATACATTCTCGTTGCTATTGATTACGTTTCCAAATGGGCTGAAGCCGAAGCTCTACCCACAAATGATGCACGAGTAGTTGTTAATTTTCTCAAAAAGCTTTTCGCTCGTTATGGAATTCCTAAAGCTTTGATAAGTGATCGTGGAACCCATTTCTGTAATAAACAAATGGAGAAAATTATGAAGCGATATGGAGTTCATCATCGTTTCGCTACAGCTTATCACCCACAGACAAGTGGTCAAGTCGAAAATACCAACAGAGCCTTAAAAAGGATACTTGAAAAAACGGTTAAAGACAATCCCGCCGTTTGGTCGAGAAAACTGGATGATGCTCTGTGGGCATTTCGCACGGCTTATAAAACACCAATTGGTACAACACCATACAGATTGTTGTATGGAAAAACTTGTCACTTGCCGTTTGAAATCGAACACCGCGCTTACTAGGCATTGAGAAATTGTAACCCAGACCTCAAAGTAGCTGGAGAAAAGAGATTTTTGCAATTGCATGAACTCGATGAGCTTAGACTACAAGCTTATGAGAACTCCAAACTTTACAAAGCAAGAACAAAAGCTTATCATGACAGAAAGCTAAGAATCAGAAAAGAATTCAAAGCTGGAGACAAAGTTCTGCTTTTTAACATGAAGTATAAGTTCAAAGCTCCCAAGCTGAAACCGAAATGGTTCGGACCGTATACAGTGAAGCATGGATTTCCATCCGGATATGTTGAATTGCATGACAAACATGGTGGAAGTTTCATTGTTAATGGGCACCGAATTAAGTTATACTATGACAAGGAGCAAATGAATGAAGTTTCTATTCAAGAGATTCCGCCTGAATCAGAATATGAAGCTATAACCTTTATGTCACCCTTTCCGGCCGATTTCAAGAAAAACACTCCGTGGGCCGAAGATTCTGGTTATATCTATGATGTTCTACCAAGATCGTGGGAGAAAGTTAAGTTGGAATACATAGATGAAACTGGAGAGGGAATAGTGATTGGAAATGTGCTGTACGTTCCAAAATTTCCAATGAAGAAGTCAACACCAACATGAAGAAAGAGAAGTTCGAGTCCGGCTGATGACTCGTTAATAAAACAAGCGCTTCTCGGGAGGCAACCCGTGTGTTTGCTATGTTTATTTTTCATTTTTATTTTCTAGTGATTAAACCCCAAAGTTTTTTCTAAATTGCTTAGTTGAACTTAAGTGTGGGGGTGTATCACTGCCTTTTGAATAAGCGAAGAAATATTTCGTATGTGTGTTTCTTTTGTTTTTAGATTACTGCAGATAATGATTTCGAAGCTTGGACGCTAGGATCAAGACTCCTCATGAGAAGAAAATACGGTTTATTCTCTTATTTCCCTATTTCATTCTTTGTCGTTTATCACATTGAGGACAATGCTTAACTTAAGTGTGGGGGGGGGGGGGTGAATAGGAAAATAAGGATAGATTGTAGTTTTGAGCTGAATTTTAAAATTTTGTTTGCCCTTGTGATCTAGTCTTTTGTCATTTTAAAGATCATATTCTAGAATAACTGGATTTATCCACTGGTGAAATCTGTAATTTTGAAAATTCGAGATGTGTCCCGATTAATATTGCAATCCATTCTGGGATCGATAACATTAGCTAGCACAGATTATAGCCCTTTCCACTAAAGTGTGAGAATTTGAGCCTGTTCTATATACAGCATACATCTTTTATGCTTAGATCTTTTGCTATGAGTGTGCCGGTGATTTTATTTATTCTAGAACTTGTGCTTTTAAATCATTACGAGACCGTTGTGAGATCACATTTCGTTTGTGATATAAGTGTATATGCGTGATAAGAGGCAATCTTAGGTTTTATCCCAAATGGCCTTCCATTTTCATATAATGCTATATTAGCTAGCTACATTGGCTAGTTAACCACTCATATGGACCCATTTGTTAGCATTTATCTTTAATGCTAGATACCCCTAGTTACACCCGCCGAGCCTATCTTTTCTTTTGATACAATCCAGAAAAATTCAAAAAGATTTTACACCTTTTTAAGCCTAGCCTTATTTTTAGTCAAATCTTGGTTGGTTGCTAGCTATTTGGAAAGATGGATGTTATGTGGAAATCATGAAAGTTCTAAGGAAGCGTAAACTCCAAAGGTTGTTATACGAGAAAAGTCATTGCAACTATAAGATGACAAGTTAAAAAAAAAAAAAAAAAAAAAAAAAAAAAAAAAAAAAAAAAAAAAAAAAGAGGAAAAGTCATTGCAACTATAAGGTGACAAGAATAAGCCAATGGGCTAAGTGAATCAAATATGAATAAAGGAAGTATGGAGTTTTTCACAAAATGGCATGATATTGGTTTGTAATAGCTAGTAACATTTGGTTCGTAGACTTTGACTATTCTATTTTTATTTTCAAACAATTTCATAAATATATCCCATGCCTTATCCTACCCTTTTTGACTTTGTGTAATTATTAAGTGTATGGACATGTAGTAACCATCCGATTTCTTGAGGAATTAACTAACGTTGTTAGCGATCTAGGGAGTATTTTGGCGACCATCCGTTATGCAAGTAACGTCGTTAGCGAACCAAGGTACAATCTAGTGACCATCCGTTATTTGGTGATGCAAGAATTCGTTGTTAGGAAGCTATTATGTTTTGCATGAGATAGTGGCGCATTAGTCTTTTATATCCCTTTAAGCCTTAAACCCGAATAAAAGCCCTCTTTGATATGTATACTTGGAGCTCACACCATTTCGGTGTAGTTTTGTTTCTTGTACAAGCTTATGGTAATATTTAGATCATGACTGAGCAAATGAGTGTCATTCCGCTTATATACTCTACCAATCATACAAATGAGTGTTTGAGTGAATTATATTTCATTTCCCTTTCGTGAGGTGTTTAGTAATGTGTATCATGCAAGAAAATCATATGGGTATTGTCAAACATCTCGATGATTCAACCATAAAAGCTTAAAATGATGAATCTAGCTTGTACTAGTGCTTGATAGATTTGCATCACATTTTCCTAATCATTGGTGCATACCATGTGGATAATTGTTTTTAATTCTAGATTTGCTTGAGGGCAAGCAAAGTTCAAGTGTGGGGGATTTGATAACGCCTAAATCTAACATGTTTTTGATAGCGTTATTGGTAGTTTTATATATGTTTTGTGGTTATATTTATATGCTTTTGTTACTAAATCGTACCAAAGTGTGTTTGCAAAGCATTTGTAGCCAAAGACAGGAAAATGGATGGAAAAGATGCAAAAATAAAGAAAAAGGAAGTATTTGAGATTTCATGTGAATCTTGTGTCAAGTTCCGCTTCGTAAGATACTTCAAGGAGTTAAAGTTCAAGTAGTCAAGTTCATAAGCTTTAGGATAAAGAGAAAGACCGAAGAATCAAGAGCTACGTCCGAGAAACAAGTCATACGCAAAAGACCAAGAAATAGGTTCAAGCAGCCATCACCATCCGATCGGTCGCCGCCCGCAACCGATTCGGATGGAGTGAAAGTGGATTTACCGAGAAGACCAACCGATCGGTAGACCATTCCATCCGATCGGTTGGAAGTCGCTGTTTTACCCAAGACTTCTTTATTAAGGATTGTGACTTTATAACTCCGGTTCTAGGCCCTTCTTGTCATTATTCTAACCATTCAATACTACTTGGAGAGCAAGAGAAGCATTTATGCACTTAGACCCTTGGTTGGAGCAATTTATGGAACCATTAGTTGAGTATTTATATACCAATCAATCTAGAGAGATACATACATGCTAAACAAGTGCTAGGAGAGAACCATTCACAGAAGAAACTTAAGAAATTCGTCCATAAGTCCAGGAGAAGGGAGAAAGTCGAATTTACCATTTTCATTGCTTGTGGAATCATTGTCTTTCACTTGTAATCTTATTTCCAAATCATTGTAAGACTTTCAATCATGGTTTCTAATATTCAAATTATTGAGTTTACATTTATGTTTGCTATGAGTGGCTAGTGCCTTTGTGCACTTGCTTAGATGATGTGTATTATTCATTGATTTGCATATGATTGTGATAACATGTTTTAATTCAATTTCAAGTCAATTCTAAGAACTAATTGTGATAAAGTTTCATAGTGACATTTGGGAAATCAAGTTTAACTAGTGCTAGTAATCTTAAGGGTTGAAAGAACTATTGTTATTCCACTAGTTATAATCATTTGTCTATGAATGATTGTTGTCTACCACTATTCTTGATTAACCAAAGGAACTTAATTATGATTGTAATGAAAAAGCTTTTGTCTATCAAAACGGATTGATTGTAAACCACTTTAAAGGTCGAAAGATTAATAGTTTGCTTTCAATTGTGACCTTTTGTCTATAATTGGTTACCTTTTGTATTGACCATTTCCTAAGCTTGTTTGATTAGACAAAAGATTGTTTTTGTGTTTGAGGAACACCAACTCATGAACCTTGAATTGATCTTGAATTGATTGTTTAATCGTAATGCTTGTTTTTATAAACCAAAATCTTGACGAAGGTTTAATTTGTAGGAACAATAGATTAGTGTAAAAACTAATTATCACAACCAACATGTTTTCCAAAGTTATCACAATCATATTAGTCAATTGGAGTACACTAGTCTAAGCAAGTGTAGTTTTTAATCATTTAAATTTTCATTATATCATTACTGCTTATTTGAGATTGTTGCTTTTAACTTGCAATTCGATTCACTACACAAATCCCTGCGAACGATCCCGACTTACCATCAAAATCTTGCTACAACGGACGAGTATACTTGCTCGTATGTGTTGTTATTAGATTCGGTAATTCACCCTTTATAAATTTAAAACTTGCACCGAACCGGGCACATCATTGATACTCGGCAAGCTCTCCATAATATTCTATATCACAAATAGAACAATATTCTCTTAGGAGCTCCTACTGGAAGTTAATGGCTACATTGATCATTTCACATGAACCATTTTTGTAATACAGGTTCAAAACAAAATAAAAAAGATGGAACTTTTGAGAAGAAATTTAAAAACCATTTGATGCTTTAGTGAAAAGCGAGTTCCCTGAATTAACATTTGATTTCATTGCCATTTATTTTTTCTGTGATTGCAAGGAATTAGCTGGGCAACCAAAGGTTGATGTTTATTGACAGAGTATCGGGAAGGATCTGTTGATTATGATGTCCATAATTAATTACATGTTTCTATTTAATTGTTGATTTATGTGTAAAGTTTGCTAATATATTGGGTTTGAGGGTTTAGATTGTTGTTTCTTCCAGATGTGTTTAGAGTTTAGGTGAGAAGAAGATGAGTTTGGTTAAGGATGTTGCAGTTTTATTGATGATGGGTTATGCTAAGCTTACGAGAAGGGAAATTTGCTGCAATAGGCATATGAAGCTAGGGAATCAGTTACTGTACCAACACGTGTAAGTTGGTTGCCACTACAAAAGTAATAAAATACATATACGACAGACGGTTGGCATCTATTTTTTTCAGTTATTTTTATACACGATTGAACTAAATTACATATACTACTTTTTCTGACATACAACATTTGAATGTGTCGCCATAACAGAGTATCAAAGATTATGCTTCAGGAAAGACAACCGAAAAGCAGAGAGAATTGGAAGCCACGAATTCCAAGGTTAACTCTCGAAGTCGAATACCAATTCCCCATTTTTTTTATTTAAATTTGATATGTTTAGTTACTTCTGTTATATGGGGTGATGACCAGGGATACAATCAAGGTGGTAGGATGCAAGATGACAATTTCAAGTATCAAGAAGGTGGTGGTATGGCAAAAGAAGGTTGCTTCAAGCACTAACAAGGAGGGGTGGTTTACATTATAATGCATCCGCTTGGCGAAACATTGACGAAAATAGGACAGGACGAGAAAGATATGTTAACAGTCCAGGGTAGCGTGGTGGTGCGAGGCAACACAACAACATCATGGTTGAAGGTAACAGACATTATGGTGCAAGTTTGCAATGACGGATATTGCGTACAGTGGGGTGGTGAACATTTCATATCGCATTTCATAAAGCAACGCGTCAATCCACAAATCACATCGGCAATGTTTTATAGGTATGTGCATAGCAGTTCGATTTATACATGTTTCTTTCAGTTTCAATGATGTAAAATGATCAAGGTTTAATCGACAACTTTTGCTCAGGACGATCCACAAATCACACGACACTGTTTTATAGGTATGTGCATGGCCATTTGTGGAAATCAGGAAGTAACTTATCAAAGTATGATGTACTTGACCAAACATGCTGGTTGCCGAGTGATGGTTAGTCACCGCAGTGGAGAAACTGAGGACACCTTCATTGCCGATGTTGGTTTGGCAACAGTAATTGCTAACTTTGATTAGAAATTTATATACATGAAATTCAGAATATTCTTATGTACATTCTGATACTAATGTTGACTATACTATGGAACTTACAGGGTCAAATTAAGAGTGGAGCTCTATGCAGGTCTGAACGACTTGCCAAGTACAACCAGGTTGGTATTCTTCTCTTCTTTCATTTGTTGCCAGTAGCGTGGCATATCTACATATCAATGGGTTGGCTTGTGCTATGTTCATTGTTCTATTTATAATGGGTAAAACGGGTGAAAGAGGTTCTTAACCAGAAATAATTCGGGCCTATTTATAGTTTCTTTCATAAATTTTTGGTAAAAAGTGTTTCGGTTCCTCTTGCATGTAGTTATCCTGTCTCGGAACAATGTATGCTATTTGTTTGGTATGTTCTTAAGAGCATTGTTAAGATGTTAACTATATGCTGTTATGTTTTTGGAATCAGCTTTTGCGAATTGAAGAAGAGCTCGGTGCTAAAGCAGTGTATGCTGGAACAAACTTCCGCAAGCCCGTGGAACCCTACTAGATCACATATCGAGACCGTTAAGAGTTGAGAATGGCTGTTTATGCTATGTTTTAGAAAAAAGTGGCTCATCACTTTCCAAATATTATTTAACTTTTGTCTTTTCCATTGCTATCAAATGCTTATTATATCATAATAATATTTGATAACGCCTTAGTCTCAAAATAAGTTGTAAACTACCCATTAAAATGTTTTTATTAAATGAACTATTTTTAAGTATTAAATGAACTATTTTTAAGTGACAGATCTTAGCGTGAGAAGATGGCTGCACAATCAGACCAGTATGCAGTCAAGTCATGGTTAAGTGACAGGCTGTGGTACAAATTGATTTTTGATCTAATAAGTTTATATAACTATATTCAGTTTATAACGTTTTTATGGCCTTTTTTGTTTGCAGCTTGCTACACAATGGGTGGCTGTATTTCTACGAGTTTAGCAGCTAACCAAAGTGTCCCAGATGTAGTATTGGTTTCTTCTAATGCCGTTGTTGTTGGTGATACCACAGGTCTGTTGGTTGATGATTTTTTGATCTTTTTTTTGTTTCCGTCCATCTATGTTTGGTTTACAGGGCTAACGGTTTGTGTTCTGGTGTTGTTTTTCTAGCAGCTAATATGTGTCCCATCAGTGAACCAATACCGATGTGTGCTGACGGAGTTTATGGTGACTCATTCTTTTTTAATTTGTATCTACTTATGAGCTTATAAAATACGCCAACGATAATTATAAGTCATGCCCGCTCTTCAGGGCGGGCTTATAAGTCATGCCCGCCCACTGGGCGGGCCATGACAACTAGTATACACACACACACACACACACACACACACACACACACACACACACACACACACATATATATATATATATATATATATATATATATATATACTAGACTTCAAAGCCCGCCCACTGGGCGGGCATGACTTTTAATTATAATTTGCATGGTTTTAGTTAACTTAAAATTATGTTTTAAGTTTGTAATATTAAATACAATAAAATAGAGCCAATTACATACGATTAAATAATTGTTATCCGGATAATAAAAAGATAAATATACAATATTGAACTTATAACTTTCGTTACGATATTTTGATGTTAATTATACGTTTTACTTATTTAGAATTTATTTTATTTTATGTAAATGTATTTTTAAGTGAATAATTTTTTGTTATTTTATTTTGTTATGATATTAGGTTGTGTTTGTTTAATATTAAGGCAAATGTATTTGAGTACCATGCAAGTGGTATAGCTTACTCATGAAAGTTAGCCTAATCCTGATCATTTCATCTCCTCACATTTAATTTTCTTGATCTCTTCAAAGTAGACTTCAAAGTCAGCCCAATGGGCGGGCATGACTTGTAATTATAATTGTGATGGTGTTTGTTAACATAAAATTATTGAAAAAAAGTATACCACAGATGGCAAAAAACAAACTTAAACCGAGTACAAAAACCATAGAATGAAATGCTTCACCTGATACAAAAAACTCGTCTGACCCATGCCTTTTAACTTTAGTGGCCCATTTAAAAATGACCCATCTGACTCGTGTTTTTTCAGCAGGATGACCCGAGCATCTATTCAAAACAAATAAAAATCACTTTGACGACATGAATGAATATAAAAAATAGTATGAAGTGCATTCTTAAAGAAAGGGAAAACTTGGTAAGATAAGAAAAAGCACATAGTTGAGTTATAAACTTTCAATGATGTTCGAGTGTATTTATGTTTGCTTTTTAAATAGGCATACAATGTGATCATGATTTAGATTTTGGCTCTGCTTATTGTCCTATACTGAGTTGCATAGGAAACACTATAACTCATGGTAAGTGATAACACGGTTCCTTGTCATCTCAGTCATCCACCATCTTTCCTCACCGTCATTCACATGTGTAAGATGACCATATTACCTTTGTGAAATGGATCTTTGGTGAAAAAATAACAACTTTACTAATAGGTGCAAAGAATGTGGAGCATAGGTTAATAAATGACCCATTTTTATCCAATCTCCAACTCTCGCCAATCATATCAGTTAGTTAACTTGTGATTATTATTTCAATCTATTACTTTACGAATAGCAAGATATATATTTTTCTGTTGATGTTTTCTAATTATTATTGAGAAAACCCAATTTCAAATAATGAAGCTGATAACATTTGCCTCATTTTGATTATATGGTAAATAAATTGCTATACTATGTCATTAAGCAATAAGCATAACTACATAAGAAATATCTTTCATAAACTACATCTATCACACAGTAATGGGGATTTATTTATCATTATGTTTAAAAGATCCACAAAATGTTTATAAGTGGCCTTGACATATACACCAACGTAAACATGCCACCTATTACTAAAGTTGTTACATTTGACTAATACGTTTCGCTACACGACCGACTTATTCACCCATGTTGAATAAACCGATTTGTGAATGCTACCTATGACATGCCTGTAAACTACTTCGTTGAAAAACAGTTTGGAAGAGAATTGATAAGAGCTTTGTTCCATGGGTCATATTTGATGTGCCCATCTTGTTTCAACTTCTGTATTTGGCAAACTCCTTTGATTCACTCAATTCTTGATATCTTCCTGTTTGTTTCCTGTAAATCAAAACCCTTCATTAGGTATGAAACGTTATATATTTATATGCGAAATACTGAAAGTATGTTAATTACCTACATTTTCGTTGTCGGCTCAACTTTGCTACCTTGTGCTGTTGAATTACGTGTCTTCAATCTTTTTGTTTTCACTGTCATAGCTGCCAATAGTTTCAGTAATTAGATCTATGTGAAGTTTTAAAATAAGAGATCAAGACGTAATTATACTAAATACAAAGTTACTTACTGAAATTTCAGCTTATGTTACCCCTGCTGCGTGGATTCTGATAATTTTGATGTCATTGTCTTGATTCAATCAGGATGGTTATTTGAAGAACGTGATACTAATTTTCTGGTGTCACTCTCCTTCGGCCAGCTAACTCTTTTTGAGGTACACTACCCACCAACTGAACCAACCCGCTGAACCCACCAACTACTCATATGTAACCACAAATGTTGTTTGAAATTTTATAAGCAAACAATTTTGGCCAATTAACATCTTTTAGTCTTGTAACCGGCATTTTCAAAGCTGCAAATAAATGGTGGCTGCTGAAGCCTGGATATGAGCATGAAACTGAAAGAAAATAATGACATAGTTAACCTATCTTAGTTGAAGTATTTGCCTGATGTTCAACAATAAAATAATAAGAATAAAATAAAATCAAGGATTGCAGCAAACCTTCGTAACCGGGTCTGTTGACATCTTTATTTCTTCATTTGTATCTACTCATGCACATTCCAAAGAGTCAATGAATCAAGAGCCGTATAAGGAAACGTTGTTGTTCAACTAATCGTAAAGGTTTTGAATCAAAATTACTCAATGTAAAGTGTGACATACCTGGTTTGATGTTGGATTTAAGGTACTAACAAAAGAACCTAGAGCTACTGAAATCATTTATCGCTTGTAATCTGCTGGTGCACGAACGTCATTTGTAACCCAATAGAAATTTGCACTTGTTGTCTTTTTGGATTTCTTTTTATCGGTTGTTGATGCCATACTTGAAGATCCTATACTCGTAAGACTATCACCGGATATACTTGTCTCGGTGTTTGAATCCTATCCACCATCAGCACAAGACATGTTAAAAGTTTGACGGTGAACTTGGTCATAAACCTAAATAAAGTTGCAAAACTTAAGCTTTTTACCGTTTGGTCTTCCAGTGCCCGATTTTTGTTTAAAAGATCTCTTAGAATGCTTATATATATATATATATATATATATATATATATATATATATATATATATATATATATATATATATACAGTTGTAAGATAAGTAACGGTATCTAAATAAGCGAATAAGTGGCTTGCAATCGGCCTGAACCATTCCTCTTTTAGCTATTTTTAGAAGTAAGTGCAGCGTGATTGTTGAAATGCCATTTTAGACCCATTCTGACCCATTTTCGATAAGATTGTAATGATGGTAAAAGCTACAATATGTGGTATTCTAACTTGCAATTATGTCATTTGATGATATTGCTGTTAATGCTAATTTGCCCCATTAGAAAATTTAAGAATGGTGTTGCTCGTAAGTATTAGTTATTTTATACACTTTAAACTCTAAACCAATTCAAATTTTCTGATGTATATTGAACGACTTACCTGTAGAAGGTGTCAATGCACAGGTAGTGTCGACATGTAGATCTGGCAATTCACGGTTATCATATGGGCTATTGGTGCACAGAGATGTACCTGCAGATTTTTAGAAGCAACAAGTGAAAAGAAATTACACATAGCAAAATACATCTTAATGGCGGAAGATTTCAAAATTAAAATAAAATAAAATAATAGACAGTACCTTCGGGTAAATCAGTTTTACGTGCATAGCAAGGGTGAGTAGTGGCAAGAATCCTTTCAGAGGCATCCCGAATACCGTATGCAGTAGGGTGGCCATTATAATGTACAACTTCCACGTGGTGAATCAGCATGAGCTGCAATACACATAGAATTGCTGTTAGATACAAAGGGATGAGATAACTATGAGTAACTATAAAGATCGTAAAACAGGTCAGAAATAACACTTTTTTACAGGGAACCAAATGGGTCAGGTTGTCTCTTAACACTTAATAATATTCGGTTCCTCTTAAATTGCACATATTTGTAATGTATTAAATATTTTGAAATTGGCTGAAATAGGTCAGATCGAGTACCTGGATCATTCCCTTACCACTGACGTTGTCACCCATATGAAGGCTCAGTTTTATCTTGATGACCATTTGACCATAACATGCAACTGTAAAATTATTAAACATACACGGGTTTCGATCATGACATGTTATTCCAATGTGGGTCAAAATTAGCCGGTTTGGGTTGATCCACAAACAGTCATTGCCCATTTTTTACGAAACTTTATATATAATCAGTGTGAGTTAAAAAAGGTTTAGGTCATGTACTTTTTACTCAACTATTGTATCGAATCTGAAGCTAATAGGACCTGAGTGTTTACTCCACGCCACACACCTGGATGCTTAGCATACTTACCCTATAGGCTATACCGGCTGATCAGCTGATATAATGGCATTATCTCCGCCAACCTTTGTTATGTTTGAAATTCATCCAAGAGGGTCTTCAATGCTACTAATGGTGAAAGCTGATCAACATTTTGTACCTGTACAATGAAATAAATCAATATAAATACTCACCTAGCTTGAGGGTCTCTTACAATTCTCTAGAGGCATTTAACTGTCTGAATGTTATGAGCTATCAAATTCAGTGGGTATTTCCACCCACACATACTTCAGTGCATAAATAGTTTCGTTATATGAAGCAATACGGTTGTTAAAGTTCCAGTTTCAGAAATTCTACGTTTTTTTTCATAAGCTTGGATAAGCATCTAATATCACTATCAAATTCAGTGGGTATTTCCACCCACACATACTTCAGTGCATAAATAGTTTCGTTATATGAAGCAATACGGAAGGAAAAAACGGACTGAATCAAACCACTATAAATGTTTGAACCAACTTTGTTACTTCACCAATCAAAGTTGGTATATAGTGGATTGTTTGAGCTATTTAACAAAACGTGGATTGCCTATAACTATTTGAAAATATTGATATGTTGCAACATGTACCAATACTGCAACGATCATTAAGTAACACTTACCGCCTTGACATCAATAGACATGGCCACCCCGTTGTTAGCCGTAAACCATATGCAGCCTTCCTTACAGATCGTTGAATATCATCATCCTGCTCGTGAACTCCTGCAGCTTTAACAACCTGAAACTAATTATTATTATTTTTCAGTCAATTATGCAGTTGGCAAAAAAATCAGTGGAAAAAGTGCACTGCAATTCTTGCAATTAGCTTATTCATTCCATCTTAAGTATGATTCCAGAGAGTTGATCTTACGTCTACTTTTCGTTCCAAATTCCAGCAACTGTCTTAATCTGTTGGTAGTACACTTGCGAGAAAGATGGCACCCGGCGCGTTGCGGCGATACCATCAGTGGTGCTTCTCCTATAGTCTTCAGTAGTTTCAATAAAGAATTACGAAGGCTGCAAGAACAATTATTAAATATTAGTAAATAGCAAAAGATTTAAGATATAGTTAGCGAGTATGTTTAAAGCAACCAACTGTAAGGTATGTTTTTGTCGTAAAACAAATTGCTCACAAAGTAAGCTCATAAAATACCTTGTGATTCCACCAATGAAGAACATCCAGCTATCATGATCTCTGCCGTTGTGGATTACGTAA